>JASPKZ010005292.1:0-338398 GCA_030220185.1 Diploptera punctata
TCCCAAAAAATGTCAAAATTTGTCAAAAATTGAAAAAAATGCAAAAATACTATCTAGGGACCGTGTTCCGGGGTTTATTATAGCAAAAAATCCGGATCTAAAAATCCAAATTTTCAAAATTGAGTTTTCCAAGGTTATAGTCTTACTGTTTTTCGCAAAAAATGTCAAAATTTTCGAAAATTCAAAAACTGTAAAATTACTATCTAGGGACTGTGTCCGGGATTTATAATGCAAAAAATCCGGTCTAAATCCAAAATTTCAAAATTCAGTTGTTCCAAGGTTATACTGTTACGTTCCCAAAAAATGTTAAAATTTTCGAAAATTCAAAAACTGCAAAAATACTATCTAGGGGCTGTGTCCGGGATTTATAACAAAAAATCCGGTTTAAATAAAAAATTTGAAAAACGAGTTTTCCGAGGTTATAATGTTACTGTCTTCCCAAAAAATGTCAAAATTTTGGAAAATTCAAAAACCTCAAAAATACTATCTGGGGACAGTGTCCGGGATTTGTAATGCAAGAAATCCGGTCTAAATCCAAAATTTCAAAATTGAGTTTTCCAAGGTTATAGTTTTACTGTTTTCCCAAAAAATGTCAAAATTTTCGAAAATTCAAAAACTGCAAAAATACTATCTAGGGACTGTGTCCGGGATTTATAATGCAAAAAATCCGGTCTAAATCCAAAATTTCAAAATTGAGTTTTCCAAGGTTATAGACTTACTGCTTTCCCAAAAAATGTCAAAATTTTCGAAAATTCAAAAACTGCAAAAATACTATCTAGGGACTGTGTCCGGGATTTATAATGCAAAAAATCCGGTCTAAATCCAAAATTTCAAAATTGAGTTTTCCAAGGTTATATATAGTCTTACTGTTTTCCCAAAAAATGTCAAAATTTTCGAAAATTCAAAAACTGCAATAATACTATCTAGGGACTGTGTCCGGGATTTATAATGCAAAAAATCCGGTCTAAATCCAAAATTTCAAAATTGAGTTTTCCAAGGTTATAGCCTTACTGTTTTCCCAAAAAATGTCAAAATTTTCAAAAATTGAAAAACTGCAAAAATACTATCAAGGGACTCTGTCCGGGATTTATAATGCAAAAAATCCGGTCTAAATCCAAAATTAGAAAAACGAGTTTTCCAGGGTTATAGTTTTAACGTTTTCCCAAAAAATGTCAAAATTTTAGAAAATTGCAAAAACCGCAAAAGTACTATCAAGGGACCGTGTCCGGGATTTATAATGCAAAAAATCCGGTCTAAATCCAAAATTTCAAAATTGAGTTTTCCAAGGTTATGTTCTTACTGTTTTCCCAAAAATGTCAAAATTTTCGAAAATTCAAAAACTGCAAAAATACTATCTAGGGACTGTGTCCGGGATTTATAATGCAAAAAATCCGGTCTAAATCCAAAATTTCAAAATTGAGTTTTCCAAGGTTATAGTCTTACTGTTTCCCAAAAAAAGGTCAAAATTTTCGAAAATTCAAAAACTGCAAAAATACTATCTAGGGACTGTGTCCGGGATTTATAATGCAAAAAATCCGGTCTAAATCCAAAATTTCAAAATTGAGTTTTCCAAGGTTATATAGTCTTACTGTTTTCCCAAAAAATGTCAAAATTTTCGAAAATTCAAAAACTGCAAAAATACTTTCTAGGGAGTGTGTCCGGGATTTATAATGCAAAAAAATCCGGTCTAAATCCAAAATTTCAAAATTGAGTTTTCCAAGACTCTAATGTTGGTGTTTTTCGAAAAAGGGTAAAAATTTTCGAAATTTCAAAAATGGCAAAAATAATATGTAGAGGGTGTTGTAGCCGTGTTTTATAATGCAAAAAATCCGGTGTAAATCCAAAATTTCAAAATTGAGTTTTCCAAGCCTATAGTCTTGGCGTTTTTCCAAAAAAATGTCAAAATTTTCGAAAATTCAAAAAGTGCAAAAATACTATGTAGAGGACTGCGTCAGGGATTTATAATGCAAAAAATCCGGTCTAAATCCAAAATTTCAAAATTGAGTTTTCCAAGGCTATAGTCTTGATGTTTCCAAAAAAAAGGTGAAAATTTTCGAAATTTCAAAAACTGCAAAAATACTATTTAGAAGGACTGTGTCCGGGATCTATAATGCAAAAAATCCGGTCTAAATTCAATAGCTAAAAATTGAGTATTCCAAGGCTATAGTCTTGGTGTTTTATTAAAAAATGTCAACATTTTCGAAATTCCAAAAAACTTCAAAAATACTATCTAGAGGGAATGTCCGGGCTTTATAATGCAAAAAATCCGGTTTAAATCCAAAGTTTCAGAATCGATTTTTCCAACGTAATAGCCTTTGTTTTATTCCAAAAAATGTAAAAATTTTCGAAATTTGTAAAACTGCAAAAATACCATCTAGAGGGTGTGTCCGGGATTTATAATGCAAAATATCCGGTCTAAATCCAAAATTTCGGAATCGAGTTTTCCAAGGGTATAGGCTTGGTGTTTTTCCAAAAAATGTCAAAATTCTCTAAATTTCAAAAACTGCAAAAATACTATCTAGAGGCTGTGTCCGGGATTTATAATGCAAAAAATCCGGTCTAAATCCAAAATTTCAAAATTGAGTTTTCCAAGGCAATAGTCTTGGTGTTTTTCCAAAAAATGTCAAAATTTTCGAAATTTCAAAAACTGCAAAAATACTATCTAGAGGGTGTGTCCGGGATTTATAATGCAAAAAATCTTGTCTGAATCCAAAATTTCAAAATTGAGTTTTCCAAGGGTATATGCTTGGTGTTTTTCCAAAAAATGTCAAAATTCTCGAAATTTCAAAAACTGCAAAAATATGTAGAGGGTGCGTCCGGATTTATAATGAAAAAATCCGGTCTAAACCCAAAATTTCAAAATTGGGTTTTTCAATACTATAGTCTTGGCTTTTTTCCTAAAAATGTCAAAATTTTCGAAATTTCAAAATCTGCAGAAAATACTATGTAAAGACTGTGTCCGAGATTTATAATGGAAAAAATCCGGTCTAAACCCAGATTTTCAAAATGGAGTTTTCCAAGGCTATAGTCTTGGTGTCTTTCCAAAAAATGTCAAAATTTTCGAAATTTCAAAAACTGCAAAAATACTATCTAGAGGGTGTGTCCGGGATTTATAATGCAAAAAATCCGGTCTAAATCCAAAATTTCAAAATCGAGTTTTCCAAGGCTATAGTCTTGGTGTTTTTCCAAAAAATGTCAAAATTTTCGAAATTTCAAAAACTGCAAAAATACTATCTAGAGGGTGTGTCCGGGATTTATAATGCAAAAAATCCGGTCTAAGTCCAAAATTTCAAAATTGAGTTTTCCAAGGCTACAGTCTTGGTTGTTTTTAGAAAAAGGTGAAAATTTTCGGAATTTCCAAAACTGCAAAAATACTATGTAGAAGGTGTGTCCGGGATTTATAATGCAAAAAATCCGGTCTAAATTCAAAATTAAAAAATTGAGTTTTTTAAGGCTACAGTCTTGGCGTTTTCCAAAAAATGTCAAATTTTTTTAAATTTCAAAAAAATGCAAAAATACTATCTAGAGGGTGTGTCCGGGATTTATAATGTAAAAAATCCGGTCTAAATCCAAAATTTCAAAATTGAGTTTTCCAAGGCTATATAGTCTTGGTGCTTTTAGGAAAAAGGTGAAAATTTTCGAAATTTCCAAAACTGCAAAAATACTATGTAGGGGCTGTGTCCGGGATTTATGATGCAAAAAATCCGGTCCAAATCCTAAATTTCAAAATTGAGTTTTTTAAGGCTAGTCTTGGCGTTTTTCCCAAAAAATGTCAAAAATTTTCGAAATTTCAAAAAACTACAAATACTATCTAGACTGTGTCCGGGATTTATAATGCAAAAAATCCGGTGTAAATCCAAAATTTCAAAATTGAGTTTTCCAAGGCTATAGTCTTGGTGTTTTTCCAAAAAATGTCAAAATTTTCGAAATTTCAAAAACTGCAAAAATACTATGTAGAGTGTGTGTCCGGGATTTATAATGCAAAAAATCCGGTCTAAATCCAAAATATCAGAATAGAGTTTTCCAAGGATATAGGCTTGGTGTTTTTCCAAAAAATGTCAAAATTTTCGAAATTGCAAAAACTGCAGAAATACTATGTAGAGCGTGTGTCCGGGATTTATAATGCAAAAAATCCAGTCTAAATCCAAAATTTCAAAATTGAGTTTTCCAAGGCTATAGTCTTCGTGTTTTTAGAAAAAAGGTAAAAATTTTCGAAATTTCAAAAACTGCAAAAATGCTATGTAGAGGGTGTGTCCGGTATTTATAATGCAAAAAATCCGTTCTAAATCGAAAATTTCAAAATTGAGTTTTCCAAGGCTATAATCTCGGTGTTTTTTATAAAAAAGGTGAATTTTTTCGAAATTTCAAAAACTGCAAAAATACTATGTAGAGGGTGTGTCCGGGATTTATAATGCAAAAATTCCGGTCTAAATACAAAATTTCAAGATTGAGTTTTCCAAGGTTATAGTCTTACTTTTTAGAGAAGAGGTAAAAATTTTCGAAATTTCAAAAAAAACTGCAAAAGTACTATGTAGAGGCTGTGTCCGGGATTTAGAATGCAAAAAATCCGGTCTAAATCCAAAATTTGAAAATTGAGTTTCCAAGGTTATAGTCTTACTGTTTTCCAAAAAATGTCAAAATTTTCGAAATTTCAAAAACTGCAAAAATACTATCTAGGGAATGTGTCCGGGATTTATAATGCAAAAAATCCGGTCTAAATCCAAAATTTCAAAATTGAGTTTTCCAAGGTTATATAGTCTGGTGTTTACCCAAAAAAATGTCAAAATTTTCGAAAATTCAAAAACTGTCAAAATACTATCTAGGGAATGTGTCCGGGATTTATAAATCAAAAAATCCGGTCTAAATTTAAAATTTCAAAATTGAGTTTTCCAAGGTTATGGTCTTAGTGTTTTCCCAAAAAATGTCAACATTTTCGAAAATTCAAAAACTGCAAAAATACTATCTAGGGACTGTGTACGGGATTTATAATGCAAAAAATCAGGTCTAAATCCAAAATTTCAAAATTGATTTTTCCAAGGTTATAGCCTTACTGTTTTCCCAAAAAATGTCAAAATTTTCGAAAATTCAAAAACTGCAGAAATACTATCTAATGACTGTGTCGGGGATATATAACGCAAAAAATCCGGTCTAAATCCAAAATTTCAAAATTGAGTTTTCCAAGTTTATATTCTTACTGTTTTACCAAAAACTGTCAAAATTTTCGAAAATTCAAAAACTGCAAAAATACTATCTAGGGACTGTGTCCGTGATTTGTAATGCAAAAATTCCGGTCTAAATCCAAAATTTCAAAATTGAGTTTTCCAAGGTTATAGTCTTACTGTTTTCCCAAAAAATGTCAAAATTATCGAAAATTCAAAAACTGCAAAAATACTATCTAGGGACTGTGTCCGGGATTTATAATGCAAAAAATCCGGTCTAGATTCAAAATTTCAAAATTGAGTTTACCAAGGTTATAGTCTTAGTGTTTTCCCAAAAAATTTCAAAATTTTCGAAAATTCAAAAACTGCAAAAATACTATCTAGGGACTGTGTCCGGGATTTATAATGCAAAAAATCCGGTCTAGATCCAAAATTTCAAAATTGAGTTTTCCAAGGTTATACCCTTACTATACTCAAAACGGACACAATGATCTTCAGAAACGGGAGGAAGAGCCGCCATAAATGAAGAGATATACATAAGGGAAACTAAACTGAAAATAGTACCATACTTCAAATACCTAGGCATCACGCTACAAACAAGCGCGAAATGCTTCACAAAACATATCACAGAAAAGACAACCCAGGCAATAATGGCAATGCATGAAATAAGAAACATTAGATCCCTCACCTTAGAGACGGCAATGCTGTATTTAGAGCAAAAATTCAACCAATACTGACATACGGCTTAGAAAACATATGGACACATTTAACAATGAAGAATCTTTCCTCTCTAGAAAGGGTGAAAGCGAGATATATAAAGGCAGTATTAGGAGTGTCAAAAATAACACATTCAAGACTCGCATACCTACTGGCGAAGGATACTTTCCTCATCGACGACCTCAGAACCCAGCACCAGCGCATCTGAGCAGCTGCTAGCAACATTGAACAGAAAAAGAGAAGAAATACATCCAGAATTCTACAGCACCGGGGCAATGGTGGACCGTGCGTGGACAAAAGAAAATTTCGAAATGAGACACGTCATCACTAGGTTGGCAGTCCATGGATTCCACCACCTGATATGCAACAACACAAAATTTCATGAAGCAAATAAAGACTGTCAATGTACGCTATGCGAAAAATCGTGTGACCGATATCACATTGAGCTATGCACAAAAAGAACAAAAACAATGAGTGAATATGCAAATATGTAAATTTAAATGTATTCTATTTTCATCCTGGCTATTTGGCTGCAATAAAATTATTATTATAATGCAAAAAATCCGGTCTAAATCCAAAATTTCAAAATAGTGTTTTCCAAGGCTATAGTCTTGGTGGTTTTCCAAAAAATGTCAAAATTTTCGAAATTTCAAAAACTGCAAAAATACTATCTAGAGGTGTGTGTCCGGGATTTATAATGCAAAAAATCCGGTCTAAATCCAAAATTTCAAAATAGTGTTTTCCAAGGCTATAGTCTTGGTGGTTTTCCAAAAAATGTCAAAATTTTCGAAATTTCAAAAACTGCAAAAATACTATCTAGAGGGTGTGTCCGGGATTTATAATGCAAAAAATCCGGTCTAAATCCAAAATTTCAAAATAGTGTTTTCCAAGGCTATAGTCTTGGTGGTTTTCCAAAAAATGTCAAAATTTTCGAAATTTCAAAAACTGCAAAAATACTATCTAGAGGGTGTGTCCGGGATTTATAATGCAAAAAATCCGGTCTAAATCCAAAATTTCAAAATAGTGTTTTCCAAGGCTATAGTCTTGGTGGTTTTCCAAAAAATGTCAAAATTTTCGAAATTTCAAAAACTGCAAAAATACTATCTAGAGGGTGTGTCCGGGATTTATAATGCAAAAAATCCGGTCTAAATCCAAAATTTCAAAATAGTGTTTTCCAAGGCTATAGTCTTGGTGGTTTCCCAAAAAATGTCAAAATTTTCGAAATTTCAAAAACTGCAAAAATACTATCTAGAGGGTGTGTCCGGGATTTATAATGCAAAAAATCCGGTCTAAATCCAAAATTTCAAAATAGTGTTTTCCAAGGCTATAGTCTTGGTGGTTTTCCAAAAAATGTCAAAATTTTCGAAATTTCAAAAACTGCAAAAATACTATCTAGAGGTTGTGTCCGGGATTTATAATGCAAGAAAATCCGGTCTAAATCCAAAATTTCAAAATAGTGTTTTCCAAGGCTATAGTCTTGGTGGTTTTCCAAAAAATGTCAAAATTTTCGAAATTTCAAAAACTGCAAAAATACTATCTAGAGGGTGTGTCCGGGATTTATAATGCAAAAAATCCGGTCTAAATCCAAAATTTCAAAATAGTGTTTTCCAAGGCTATAGTCTTGGTGGTTTTCCGAAAAAATGTCAAAATTTTCGAAATTTCAAAAACTGCAAAAATACTATCTAGAGGGTGTGTCCGGGATTTATAATGCAAAAAATCCGGTCTAAATCCAAAATTTCAAAATAGTGTTTTCCAAGGCTATAGTCTTGGTGGTTTTCCAAAAAATGTCAAAATTTTCGAAATTTCAAAAACTTGCAAAAATACTATCTAGAGGTGTGTCCGGGATTTATAATGCAAAAAATCCGGTCTAAATCCAAAATTTCAAAATAGTGTTTTCCAAGGCTATAGTCTTGGTGGTTTTCCAAAAAATGTCAAAATTTTCGAAATTTCAAAAACTGCAAAAATACTATCTAGAGGGTGTGTCCGGGATTTATAATGCAAAAAATCCGGTCTAAATCCAAAATTTCAAAATAGTGTTTTTCCAAAGGCTATAGTCTTGGTGGTTTTCCAAAAAATGTCAAAATTTTCGAAATTTCAAAAACTGCAAAATACTATCTAGAGGGTGTGTCCGGGATTTATAATGCAAAAAATCCGGTCTAAATCCAAAATTTCAAAATTGAGTTTTCCAAGGTTATAGTCTTAATGGTTTTCCAAAAAATGTCAAAATTTTCGAAAATTCAAAAACTGCAAAAATACTATCTAGGGACTGTGTCCGGGATTTATAATGCAAAAAATCCGGTCTAAATCCAAAATTTCAAAATTGATGTTTTCCAAGGTTATAGTCTTACTGTTTTCCAAAAAATGTCAAAATTTTCGAAAATTTCAAAAACTGCAAAAATACTATCTAGGGGGTGTGTCCGGGATTTATAATGCAAAAAATCCGGTCTAAATCCAAAATTTCAAAATTGAGTTTTCCAAGGTTATAGTCTTACTGTTTTCCCAAAAAATGTCAAAATTTTCGAAATTTCAAAAACTGCAAAAATACTATCTAGGGACTGTGTCCGGGATTTATAATGCAAAAAATCCGGTCTAAATCCAAAATTTCAAAATTGAGTTTTCCAAGGTTATAGTCTTAATGTTTTCCCAAAAAATGTCAAAATTTTCGAAATTTCAAAAACTGCAAAAATACTATCTAGGGCTGTGTCCGGGATTTATAATGCAAAAAATCCGGTCTAAATCCAAAATTTCAAAATTGAGTTTTCCAAGGTTATAGTCTTAATGTTTTCCAAAAAATGTCAAAATTTTCGAAAATTCAAAAACTGCAAAAATACTATCTAGGGACTGTGTCCGGGATTTATAATGCAAAAAATCCGGTCTAAATCCAAAATTTCAAAATTGAGTTTTCCAAGGTTATAGCCTTACTGTTTTCCAAAAAATGTCAAAATTTTCGAAAATTCAAAAACTGCAAAAAATACTATCTAGGGACTGTGTCCGGGATTTATAATGCAAAAAATCCGGTCTAAATCCAAAATTTCAAAATTGAGTTTTCCAAGGTTATAGTCTTACTGTTTTCCCAAAAAATGTCAAAATTTTCGAAAATTCAAAAACTGCAAAAATACTATCTAGGGACTGTGTCCGGGATTTATAATGCAAAAAATCCGGTCTAAATCCAAAATTTCAAAATTGAGTTTTCCAAGGTTATAGTCTTACTGTTTTCCCAAAAAATGTCAAAATTTTCGAAATTTCAAAAACTGCAAAAATACTATCTAGGGACTGTGTCCGGGATTTATAATGCAAAAAATCCGGTCTAAATCCAAAATTTCAAAATTGAGTTTTCCAAGGTTATAGTCTTACTGTTTTCCAAAAAAATGTCAAAATTTTCGAAAATTCAAAAACTGCAAAAATACTATCTAGGGACTGTGTCCGGGATTTATAATGCAAAAAATCCGGTCTAAATCCAAAATTTCAAAATTGAGTTTTCCAAGGTTATAGTCTTACTGTTTTCCCAAAAAATGTCAAAATTTTCGAAAATTCAAAAACTGCAAAAATACTATCTAGGGACTGTGTCCGGGATTTATAATGCAAAAAATCCGGTCTAAATCCAAAATTTCAAAATTGAGTTTTCCAAGGTTATAGTCTTACTGGTTTTCCAAAAAATGTCAAAATTTTCGAAAATTCAAAAACTGCAAAAATACTATCTAGGGACTGTGTCCGGGATTTATAATGCAAAAAATCCGGTCTAAATCCAAAATTTCAAAATTGAGTTTTCCAAGGTTATAGTCTTTGTGTTTCCCAAAAAATGTCAAAATTTTCGAAAATTCAAAAACTGCAAAAATACTATCTAGGGACTGTGTCCGGGATTTATAATGCAAAAAATCCGGTCTAAATCCAAAATTTCAAAATTGAGTTTTCCAAGGTTATAGTCTTACTGTTTTCCCAAAAAATGTCAAAATTTTCGAAAATTCAAAAACTGCAAAAATACTATCTAGGGACTGTGTCCGGGATTTATAATGCAAAAAATCCGGTCTAAATCCAAAATTTCAAAATTGTGTTTTCCAAGGTTATAGTCTTACTGTTTTCCCAAAAAATGTCAAAATTTTCGAAATTTCAAAAACTGCAAAAATACTATCTAGGGACTGTGTCCGGGATTTATAATGCAAAAAATCCGGTCTAAATCCAAAATTTCAAAATTGAGTTTTCCAAGGTTATAGTCTTACTGTTTTCCCCAAAAAATGTCAAAATTTTCGAAAATTCAAAAACTGCAAAAATACTATCTAGGGACTGTGTCCGGGATTTATAATGCAAAAAATCCGGTCTAAATCCAAAATTTCAAAATTGAGTTTTCCAAGGTTATAGTCTTACTGTTTTCCCAAAAAATGTCAAAATTTTCGAAAATTCAAAAACTGCAAAAATACTATCTAGGGACTGTGTCCGGGATTTATAATGCAAAAAATCCGGTCTAAATCCAAAATTTCAAAATTGAGTTTTCCAAGGTTATAGTCTTACTGTTTTTCCAAAAAATGTCAAAATTTTCGAAAATTCAAAAACTGCAAAAATACTATCTAGGGACTGTGTCCGGGATTTATAATGCAAAAAATCCGGTCTAAATCCAAAATTTCAAAATTGAGTTTTCCAAGGTTATAGTCTTACTGTTTTCCAAAAAATGTCAAAATTTTCGAAAATTTCAAAAACTGCAAAAATACTATCTAGGGACTGTGTCCGGGATTTATAATGCAAAAAATCCGGTCTAAATCCAAAATTTCAAAATTGAGTTTTCCAAGGTTATAGTCTTACTGTTTTCCCAAAAAATGTCAAAATTTTCGAAAATTCAAAAACTGCAAAAATACTATCTAGGGACTGTGTCCGGGATTTATAATGCAAAAAATCCGGTCTAAATCCAAAATTTCAAAATTGAGTTTTCCAAGGTTATATACTCTTACTGTTTTCCCAAAAAATGTCAAAATTTTCGAAAATTCAAAAACTGCAAAAATACTATCTAGGGACTGTGTCCGGGATTTATAATGCAAAAAATCCGGTCTAAATCCAAAATTTCAAAATTGAGTTTCCAAGGTTATAGTCTTACTGTTTTCCCAAAAAATGTCAAAATTTTCGAAATTTCAAAAACTGCAAAAATACTATCTAGGGGCTGTGTCCGGGATTTATAATGCAAAAAATCCGGTCTAAATCCAAAATTTCAAAATTGAGTTTTCCAAGGTTATAGTCTTACTGTTTTCCCAAAAAATGTCAAAAATTTCGAAAATTCAAAAACTGCAAAAATACTATCTAGGGACTGTGTCCGGGATTTATAATGCAAAAAATCCGGTCTAAATCCAAAATTTCAAAATTGATTTTTCCAAGGTTATAGTCTTACTGTTTTCCCAAAAAATGTCAAAATTTTCGAAAATTCAAAAACTGCAAAAATACTATCTAGGGACTGTGTCCGGGATTTATAATGCAAAAAATCCGGTCTAAATCCAAAATTTCAAAATTGAGTTTTCCAAGGTTATAGTCTTACTGTTTTCCCAAAAAAATGTCAAAATTTTCGAAAATTCAAAAACTGCAAAAATACTATCTAGGGACTGTGTCCGGGATTTATAATGCAAAAAATCCGGTCTAAATCCAAAATTTCAAAATTGAGTTTTCCAAGGTTATAGTTCTTACTGTTTTCCCAAAAAATGTCAAAATTTTCGAAAATTCAAAAACTGCAAAAATACTATCTAGGGACTGTGTCCGGGATTTATAATGCAAAAAATCCGGTCTAAATCCAAAATTTCAAAATTGAGTTTTCCAAGGTTATAGTCTTACTGTTTTCTTCCAAAAAAGTTAAAATTTTCGAAAATTCAAAAACTGCAAAAATACTATCTAGGGACTGTGTCCGGGATTTATAATGCAAAAATCCGGTCTAAATCCAAAATTTCAAAATTGAGTTTTCCAAGGTTATAGTCCTAATGTTTTCCCAAAAAATGTCAAAATTTTCGAAAATTCAAAAACTGCAAAAAATACTATCTAGGGACTGTGTCCGGGATTTATAATGCAAAAAATCCGGTCTAAATCCAAAATTTCAAAATTGAGTTTTCCAAGGTTATAGTCTTACTGTTTTCCAAAAAATGTCAAAATTTTCGAAAATTCAAAAACTGCAAAAATACTATCTAGGGACTGTGTCCGGGATTTATAATGCAAAAAATCCGGTTTAAATCCAAAATTTCAAAATTGAGTTTTCCAAGGTTATAGTCTTACTGTTTTTCCAAAAAATGTCAAAATTTTCGAAAAATTCAAAAACTGCAAAAATACTATCTAGGGACTGTGTCCGGGATTTATAATGCAAAAAATCCGGTCTAAATCCAAAATTTCAAAATTGAGTTTCCAAGGTTATAGTCTTATTGTTTTCCCAAAAAATGTCAAAATTTTCGAAAATTCAAAAACTGCAAAAATACTATCTAGGGACTGTGTCCGGGATTTATAATGCAAAAAATCCGGTCTAAATCCAAAATTTCAAAATTGAGTTTTCCAAGGTTATAGTCTTACTGTTTTCCCAAAAAATGTCAAAATTTTCGAAAATTCAAAAACTGCAAAAATACTATCTAGGGACTGTGTCCGGGATTTATAATGCAAAAAATCCGGTCTAAATCCAAAATTTCAAAATTGAGTTTTCCAAGGTTATAGTCTTACTGTTTTTCCCAAAAAATGTCAAAATTTTCGAAAATTCAAAAACTGCAAAAATACTATCTAGGGACTGTGTCCGGGATTTATAATGCAAAAAATCCGGTCTAAATCCAAAATTTCAAAAATTGAGTTTTCCAAGGTTATAGTCTTACTGTTTTCCCAAAAAATGTCAAAATTTTCGAAAATTCAAAAACTGCAAAAATACTATCTAGGGACTGTGTCCGGGATTTATAATGCAAAAAATCCGGTCTAAATCCAAAATTTCAAAAATGAGTTTTCCAAGGTTATAGTCTTACTGTTTTCCCAAAAAATGTCAAAATTTTCGAAAATTCAAAAACTGCAAAAATACTATCTAGGGACTGTGTCCGGGATTTATAATGCAAAAAATCCGGTCTAAATCCAAAATTTCAAAATGAGTTTTCCAAGGTTATAGTCTTAATGTTTTTCCCAAAAAATTTCAAAATTTTCGAAAATTCAAAAACTGCAAAAATACTATCTAGGGACTGTGTCCGGGATTTATAATGCAAAAAATCCGGTCTAAATCCAAAATTTCAAAATTGAGTTTTCCAAGGTTATAGTCTTAATGTTTTTCCAAAAAATGTCAAAATTTTCGAAAATTCAAAAACTGCAAAAATACTATCTAGGGACTGTGTCCGGGATTTATAATGCAAAAAATCCGGTCTAAATCCAAAATTTCAAAATTGAGTTTTCCAAGGTTATAGTCTTACTGTTTTCCCAAAAAATGTCAAAATTTTCGAAAATTCAAAAACTGCAAAAATACTATCTAGGGACTGTGTCCGGGATTTATAATGCAAAAAATCCGGTCTAAATCCAAATTTCAAAAATGAGTTTTCCAAGGTTATAGTCTTACTGTTTTCCCAAAAAATGTCAAAATTTTCGAAAATTCAAAAACTGCAAAAATACTATCTAGGGACTGTGTCCGGGATTTATAATGCAAAAAATCCGGTCTAAATCCAAAATTTCAAAATTGAGTTTTCCAAGGTTATAGTCTTACTGTTTTCCCAAAAAATGTCAAAATTTTCGAAAATTCAAAAACTGCAAAAATACTATCTAGGGACTGTGTCCGGGATTTATAATGCAAAAAATCCGGTCTAAATCCAAAATTTCAAAATGAGTTTTCCAAGGTTATAGTCTTACTGTTTTCCCAAAAAATGTCAAAATTTTCCAAAATTCAAAAACTGCAAAAATACTATCTAGGGACTGTGTCCGGGATTTATAATGCAAAAAATCCGGTCTAAATCCAAAATTTCAAAATTGAGTTTTCCAAGGTTATAGACTTAATGTTTTCCCAAAAAATGTCAAAATTTTCGAAAATTCAAAAACTGCAAAAATACTATCTAGGGACTGTGTCCGGGATTTATAATGCAAAAAATCCGGTCTAAATCCAAAATTTCAAAATTGACGTTTTCCAAGGTTATAGTCTTACTGTTTTCCCAAAAAATGTCAAAATTTTCGAAAATTCAAAAACTGCAAAAATACTATCTAGGAGCTGTGTCCGGGATTTATAATGCAAAAAATCCGGTCTAAATCCAAAATTTCAAAATTGAGTTTTCCAAGGTTATAGTCTTACTGTTTTCCCAAAAAATGTCAAAATTTTCGAAATTCAAAAACTGCAAAAATACTATCTAGGGCTGTGTCCGGGATTTATAATGCAAAAAATCCGGTCTAAATCCAAAATTTCAAAATTGAGTTTTCCAAGGTTATAGTCTTAATGTTTTCCCAAAAAATGTCAAAATTTTCGAAAATTCAAAAACTGCAAAAATACTATCTAGGGACTGTGTCCGGGATTTATAATGCAAAAAATCCGGTCTAAATCCAAAATTTCAAAATTGAGTTTTCCAAGGTTATAGTCTTAATGTTTTTCCAAAAAAAATGTCAAAATTTTCGAAAATTCAAAAACTGCAAAAATACTATCTAGGGACTGTGTCCGGGATTTATAATGCAAAAAATCCGGTCTAAATCCAAAATTTCAAAAATGAGTTTTCCAAGGTTATAGTCTTAATGTTTTCCCAAAAAATGTCAAAATTTTCGAAAATTCAAAAACTGCAAAAATACTATCTAGGGACTGTGTCCGGGATTTATAATGCAAAAAATCCGGTCTAAATCCAAAATTTCAAAATTGAGTTTTCCAAGGTTATAGTCTTAATGTTTTTCCAAAAAATGTCAAAATTTTCGAAAATTCAAAAACTGCAAAAATACTATCTAGGGACTGTGTCAGGGATTTATAATGCAAAAAATCCGGTCTAAATCCAAAATTTCAAAATTGAGTTTTCCAAGGTTATAGTCTTAATGTTTTCCCAAAAAATGTCAAAATTTTCGAAAATTCAAAAACTGCAAAAATACTATCTAGGGACTGTGTCCGGGATTTATAATGCAAAAAATCCGGTCTAAATCCAAAATTTCAAAATTGAGTTTTCCAAGGTTATAGTCTTACTGTTTTTCAAAAAATTTGTAAAATTTTCGAAAATTCAAAAACTGCAAAAATACTATCTAGGGACTGTGTCCGGGATTTATAATGCAAAAAATCCGGTCTAAATCCAAAATTTCAAAATTGAGTTTTCCAAGGTTATAGTCTTACTGTTTTTCCAAAAAAATGTCAAAATTTTCGAAAATTCAAAAACTGCAAAAATACTATCTAGGGACTGTGTCCGGGATTTATAATGCAAAAAATCCGGTCTAAATCCAAAATTTCAAAATTGAGTTTCCAAGGTTATAGTCTTACTGTTTTCCCAAAAAATGTCAAAATTTTCGAAAATTCAAAAACTCCAAAAATACTATCTAGGGACTGTGTCCGGGATTTATAATGCAAAAAATCCGGTCTAAATCCAAAATTTCAAAACTGAGTTTTCCAAGGTTATATCACTTACTGTTTTCCCAAAAAATGTCAAAATTTTCGAAAATTCAAAAACTGCAAAAATACTATCTAGAGACTGTGTCCGGGATTTATAATGCAAAAAATCCGTCTAATCCAAATTTCAAAATTGAGTTTTCCAAGGTTATAGTCTATTGTTTTCCAAAAAATGTCAAAATTTTCGAAAATTCAAAAACTGCAAAAATACTATCTAGGGACTGTGTCCGGGATTTATAATGCAAAAAATCCGGTCTAAATCCAAAATTTCAAAATTGAGTTTTCCAAGGTTATAGTCTTGCTGTTTTCCCAAAAAATGTCAAAATTTTCGAAAATTCAAAAACTGCAAAAATACTATCTAGGGACTGTGTCCGGGATTTATAATGCAAAAAAACATAATAATATTTAACATAATGACGGCTGACATTGGGAAAGCAACGAACGGGACCACGCTGGTAATGTATGCGGACGACATGACTATTGGGGCAGAAAACAAAGAAGAATTGCAAAAAGGCATAGATGGGATACAACGATGGGCTATGGAAAATGAGTTCAAGTTAAACAGCAACAAGACCGTACAAATGGTTTTCAAGAAAGGAGGAAGAACAGCGGAAAGTGATAATCTAAAACTAGAGAAGAACCGATAAGAATGGTCAACAAGTTCAGATATTTAGGCATAACACTGCAGCCAACAACAAAGTCTTTCAGCGCACATGTGCAGGAGAGAGCAGCAGCAGCTATAAGAGCTATGTGCAGTATCAAAGACATCACATCGTTAAAATTAGTCACCGCCATGAAATTATTCGCATCAGTGATCACCCCGATCGTCACCTACGGGATAGAACTGATATGGGAGAAACTATCGACCAGCGATATGGAGAGGTTAGAAAAAGTAAAACCAAGATTCATCAAAAAGGCATTAGGTGCAAGCAAATACACACCAAATAGAATGGCCTATATGCTAGCCAGAGAAACCTTCTTCCTAGAGGACCTGAGGCAAAGGATACTACTGCCAGCAACGGAGCCATATAAGAAAGTCATCGAAAAAAAGAAACAGAGAGAAAAAGAGATCGACGAAGATTTCTACGCTCAGATGCCATGGTAAACAGAGAGTGGACCGGAAGTAACCAACCACAAAGGCACAGAATCATAGGTTAGCAACACACGGATATCATCACAAAATGTGCAAAAATGCAAAATTCCACCAACCGAGTGATTCGTGTGAATGCAAGATATGCGACCTAAAGTGTGAGCGATACCATTACAAACAATGCAGAATATGGACAGGATCGCTGAACGAACTCATAAAAGACAAATCATAAACTTATAACTTAATGCTCTTTCGAGTGCCTCTTACCAATTTATTATTATAATGCAAAAAATCCGGTCTAAATCCAAAATTTCAAAATTGACTTTTCCAAGGTTATAGTTCTTACTGTTTTCCCAAAAATGTGAAAATTTTCAAAATTCAAAAACTGCAAAAATACTATCTAGGGACTGTGTCCGGGATTTATAATGCAAAAAATCCGGTCTAAATCCAAAATTTCAAAATTGAGTTTTCCAAGGTTATAGTCTTACTGTTTACCCAAAAAATGTCAAAATTTTCGAAAATTTCAAAAACTGCAAAAATACTATCTAGGGGCTGTGTCCGGGATTTATAATGCAAAAAATCCGGTCTAAATCCAAAATTTCAAAATTGAGTTTTCCAAGGTTATATTCTTACTGTTTTCCCAAAAAAATGTCAAAATTTTCGAAAATTCAAAAACTGCAAAAATACTATCTAGGGGCTGTGTGCGGGATTTATAATGCAAAAAATCCGGTCTAAATCCAAAATTTCAAAATTGAGTTTTCCAAGGTTATAGTCTTACTGTTTTCCCAAAAAATGTCAAAATTTTCGAAATTCAAAAACTGCAAAAATACTATCTAGGGACTGTGTCCGGGATTTATAATGCAAAAAATCCGGTCTAAATCCAAAATTTCAAAATTGATTTTCCCAAGGTTATAGTCTTACTGTTTTCCCAAAAAATGTCAAAATTTTCGAAAATTCAAAAACTGCAAAAATACTATCTAGGGACTGTGTCCGGGATTTATAATGCAAAAAATCCGGTCTAAATCCAAAATTTCAAAATTGAGTTTTCCAAGGTTATAGTCTTACTGTTTTCCCAAAAAATGTCAAAATTTTCAAAAATTCAAAAACTGCAAAAATACTATCTACGGACTGTGTCCGGGATTTATAATGCAAAAAATCCGGTCTAAATCCAAAATTTCAAAATTGAGTTTTCCAAGGTTATAGTCTTACTGTTTTCCCAAAAAATGTCAAAATTTTCAAAATTTCAAAAACTGCAAAAATACTATCTAGGGACTGTGTCCGGGATTTATAATGCAAAAAATCCGGTCTAAATCCAAAATTTCAAAATTGAGTTTTCCAAGGTTATACTCTTACTGTTTCCCAAAAAATGTGAAAATTTTCGAAAATTCAAAAACTGCAAAAATACTATCTAGGGACTGTGTCCGGGATTTATAATGCAAAAATCCGGTCTAAATCCAAAATTTCAAAATTGAGTTTTCCAAGGTTATAGTCTTACTGTTTTCCCAAAAAATGTCAAAATTTTCGAAAATTCAAAAACTGCAAAAATACTATCTAGGGACTGTGTCCGGGATTTATAATGCAAAAAATCCGGTCTAAATCCAAAATTTCAAAATTGAGTTTTCCAAGGTTATAGTCTACTGTTTTCCCAAAAAATGTGAAAATTTTCGAAAATTCAAAAACTGCAAAAATACTATCTAGGGACTGTGTCCGGGATTTATAATGCAAAAAATCCGGTCTAAATCCAAAATTTCAAAATTGAGTTTTCCAAGGTTATAGTCTTACTGTTTTCCCAAAAAATGTCAAAATTTTCGAAAATTCAAAAACTGCAAAAATACTATCTAGGGACTGTGTTCGGGATTTATAATGCAAAAAATCCGGTCTAAATCCAAAATTTCAAAATTGAGTTTTCCAAGGTTATAGTCTTACTGTTTTCCCAAAAAATGTCAAAATTTTCGAAAATTCAAAAACTGCAAAAATACTATCTAGGGACTGTGTCCGGGATTTATAATGCAAAAAATCCGGTCTAAATCCAAAATTTCAAAATTGAGTTTTCCAAGGTTATAGTCTTACTGTTTTCCCAAAAAATGTCAAAATTTTCGAAAATTCATAAACTGCAAAAATACTATCTAGGGACTGTGTTCGGGCTTTATAATGCAAAAAATCCGGTCTAAATCCAAAATTTCAAAATTGAGTTTTCCAAGGTTATAGTCTTAATGTTTTCCCAAAAAGTGTCAACAGTTTCAAAATTTCACAAACAGCAAACATACTACCTATGGACTGTGTTCGGGATTTATAATGTATAAAAATCCGGTCTTAAATACAACATTTCAAAATTGCGTTTTCCAAGGTTATACCTCTTACTGTTTTTCCCAAAAAATGTCAAAATTTTCGAAAATTCAAAAACTGCAAAAATACTATCTAGGGACTGTGTCCGGGATTTATAATGCAAAAAATCCGGTCTAAATCCAAAATTTCAAAATTGACTTTTCCAAGGTTATATTTTATTATAGCCTTACTGTTTTCCCAAAAAATGTGAAAATTTTCGAAAATTCAAAAACTGCAAAAATACTACCTAGGGACTGTGTCCGGGATTTATAATGCAAAAAATCCGGTCTAAATCCAAAATTTCAAAATTGAGTTTTCCGAGGTTATAGTCTTACTATTTTCCGCAGACATTTCAAAATTTTCGAAAATTCAAAAACTGCAAAAATACTATCTAGGGACTGTGTCCGGGATTTATAACGCAAAAAATCCTTTCTAAATTACAAATTTCAAAATTTAGTTTTCCAAGGTTATAACCTTACTGTTTTTTTCCAAAAAAAATCAAAATTTTCGAAAATTTGGAAACTGCAAAAATACTATTTAGGGACTGTGTCCGGGATTTATAACGCAAAAAATCCGGTCTAACTCCAAAATTTCTAAAAATGAATTTTCCAAGGTTATAGACTTACTGTTTTTTTCCAAAATTGTCAAAATTTTCGAATATTAAAAAACTGTAAAAAATATTATCTCGGGACTGTGTCCGGGATTTATAATGCAAAAAAATCCGGTCTAAATCCAAATTTTCAAAAATTGAGTTATCCAAGGTTATAGTCTTCCTGTTTTCCGAAGAAATGTCAAAATTTTCGAAAATTCAAAAACTGCAAAAAATATTATCTAGGGACTGTGTCCGGGATTTATAACGCAAAAAATCTGGTCTGAATCCAAAATTTTAAAAATGAGTTTTCCAAGGTTATAGCCTTACTGTTTTTTCAAAAAAATGTCAAAATTTTCGAAAATTCAAAAACTGCAAAAATACTATCTAGGGACTGTGTCCGGGATTTATAATGCAAAAAATCCGGTCTAAATCCAAAATTTCAAAAATCAGTTTTCCAAGGTTATAGCCTTACTGTTTTTTCCAAAAAAAAGTCAAAATTTTCGAAAATTCAAAAACTGCAAAAATACTATCCAAGGACTGTGTCCGGGATTTATAATGCAAAAAATCCGGTCTAAATCCAAAATTTCAAAATTGAGTTTTCCAAGGTTATAGTCTTACTGTTTTCCCAAAAAATGTCAAAATTTTCGAAAATTCAAAAACTGCAAAAATACTATCTAGGTACTGTGTCCGGGATTTATAATGCAAAAAATCCGGTCTAAATCCAAAATTTCAAAATTGAGTTTTCCAAGGTTATAGTCTTACTGTTTTCCAAAAAAAAGTCAAAATTTTCGAAAATTCAAAAACTGCAAAAATACTATCTAGGGACTGTGTCCGGGATTTATAATGCAAAAAATCCGGTCTAAATCCAAAATTTCAAAAATGAGTTTTCCAAAGTTATAGCCTTACTGTTTTTTCCAAAAAATGTCAAAATTTTCGAAAATTCAAAAAATTGCAAAAATATACTATCTAGGGACTGTGTCCGGGATTTATAATGCAAAAAATCCGGTCTAAATCCAAAATTTCAAAATTGAGTTTTCCAAGGTTATAGTCTTACTGTTTTCCGAAAAAATGTCAAAATTTTCGTAAATTCAAAAACTGCAAAAATACTATCTAGGGACTGTGTCCGGGATTTATAATGCAAAAAATCCGGTCTAAATCCAAAATTTCAAAATTGAGTTTTCCAAGGTTATAGTCTTACTGTTTTCCAAAAAAATGTGAAAATTTTCGAAAATTCAAAAACTGCAAAAATACTATCTAGGGACTGTGTCCGGGATTTATAATGCAAAAAATCCGGTCTAAATCCAAAATTTCAAAATTGAGTTTTCCAAGGTTATAGTCTTACTGTTTTCCCAAAAAATGTGAAAATTTTCGAAAATTCAAAAACTGCAAAAATACTATCTAGGGACTGTGTCCGGGATTTATAATGCAAAAAATCCGGTCTAAATCCAAAATTTCAAAATTGACTTTTCCAAGTTATAGTCTTACTGTTTTCCCAAAAAATGTGAAAATTTTCGAAAATTCAAAAACTGCAAAAATACTATCTAGGGTCTGTGTCCGGGATTTATAATGCAAAAAATCCGGTCTAAATCCAAAATTTCAAAATTGACTTTTCCAAGGTTATAGTCTTACTGTTTCTCCCAAAAATGTGAAAATTTTCGAAAATTCAAAAACTGCAAAAATACTATCTAGGGACACTGTCCGGGATTTATAATGCAAAAAATCCGGTCTAAATCCAAAATTTCAAAATTGACTTTTCCAAGGTTATAGTCTTACTGTTTTCCCAAAAAATGTGAAAATTTTCGAAAATTCAAAAACTGCAAAAATACTATCTAGGGACTGTGTCCGGGATTTATAATGCAAAAAATCCGGTCTAAATCCAAAATTTCAAAATTGACTTTTCCAAGGTTATGGTCTTACTGTTTTCCCAAAAAATGTGAAAATTTTCGAAAATTCAAAAACTGCAAAAATACTATCTAGGGACTGTGTCCGGGATTTATAATGCAAAAAATCCGGTCTAAATCCAAAATTTCAAAATTGACTTTTCCAAGGTTATAGTCTTACAGTTTTCCCAAAAAATGTCGAAATTTTCGAAAATTCAAAAACTGCAAAAATACTATCTAGGGACTGTGTCCGGGATTTATAATGCAAAAAATCCGGTCTAAATCCAAAATTTCAAAATTGACTTTTCCAAGGTTATAGTCTTACTGTTTTCCCAAAAAATGTGAAAATTTTCGAAAATTCAAAAACTGCAAAAATACTATCTAGGGACACTGTCCGGGATTTATAATGCAAAAAATCAGCCCGCTACTATTTAACATAATGACGGCTGACATTGGGAAAGCAACGAACGGGACCACGCTGGTAATGTATGCGGACGACATGACTATTGGGGCAGAAAACAAAGAAGAATTGCAAAAAGGCATAGATGGGATACAACGATGGGCTTTGGAAAATGAGTTCAAGATAAACAGCAACAAGACCGTACAAATGGTTTTCAAGAAAGGAGGAAGAACAGCGGCAAGTGATAATCTAAAACTAGGAGAAGAACCGATAAGAATGGTCAACAAGTTCAGATATTTAGGCATAACACTGCAGCCAACAACAAAGTCTTTCAGCGCACATGTGCAGGAGAGAGCAGCAGCAGCTATAAGAGCTATGTGCAGTATCAAAGACATCACATCGTTAAAATTAGTCACAGCCATGAAATTATTCGCATCAGTGATCACCCCGATCGTCACCTACGGGATAGAACTGATATGGGAGAAAACTATCGACCAGCGATATGGAGAGGTTAGAAAAAGTAAAACCAAGATTCATCAAAAAGGCATTAGGTGCAAGCAAATACACACCAAATAGAATGGCCTATATGCTAGCCAGAGAAACCTTCTTCCTAGAGGACCTGAGGCAAAGGATACTACTGCCAGCAACGGAGCCATATAAGAAAGTCATCGAAAAAAGAAACAGAGAGAAAAAGAGATCGACGAAGATTTCTACGCCTCAGATGCCATGGTAAACAGAGAGTGGACCGGAAGTAACCAACCACAAAGGCACAGAATCATAGGTTTAGCAACACACGGATATCATCACAAAATGTGCAAAAATGCAAAATTCCACCAACCGAGTGATTCGTGTGAATGCAAGATATGCGACCAAAAGTGTGAGCGATACCATTACAAACAATGCAGAATATGGACAGGATCGCTGAACGAACTCATAAAAGACAAATCATAAACTTATAACTTAATGCTCTTTCGAGTGCCTCTTACCAATTTATTATTATAATGCAAAAAATCCGGTCTAAATCCAAAATTTCAAAATTGACTTTTCCAAGGTTATAGTCTTACTGTTTTCCCAAAAAATGTGAAAATTTTCGAAAATTCAAAAACTGCAAAAATACTATCTAGGGACTGTGTCCGGGATTTATAATGCAAAAAATCCGGTCTAAATCCAAAATTTCAAAATTGAGTTTTCCAAGGTTATAGTCTTACTGTTTCCCCAAAAAATGTCAAAATTTTCGAAAATTCAAAAACTGCAAAAATACTATCTAGGGACTGTGTCCGGGATTTATAATGCAAAAATCCGGTCTAAATCCAAAATTTCAAAATTGAGTTTTCCAAGGTTATAGTCTTACTGTTTTCCCAAAAAATGTCAAAATTTTCGAAAATTCAAAAACTGCAAAAATACTATCTAGGGACTGTGTCCGGGATTTATAATGCAAAAAATCCGGTCTAAATCCAAAATTTCAAAATTGACTTTTCCAAGGTTATAGTCTTACTGTTTTCCCAAAAAAAAAATTTTCGAAAATTCAAAAACTGCAAAAATACTATCTAGGGACTGTGTCCGGGATTTATAATGCAAAAAATCCGGTCTAAATCCAAAATTTCAAAATTGACTTTTCCAAGGTTATAGTCTTACTGTTTTCCCAAAAAATGTGAAAATTTTCGAAAATTCAAAAACTGCAAAAATACTATCTAGGGACTGTGTCCGGGATTTATAATGCAAAAAAATCCGGTCTAAATCCAAAATTTCAAAATTGACTTTTCCAAGGTTATAGTCTTACTGTTTTCCCAAAAAATGTCAAAATTTTCGAAAATTCAAAAACTGCAAAAATACTATCTAGGGACTGTGTCCGGGATTTATAATGCAAAAAATCCGGTCTAAATCCAAAATTTCAAAATTGAGTTTTCCAAGGTTATAGTCTTACTGTTTTCCCAAAAAATGTGAAAATTTTCGAAAATTCAAAAACTGCAAAAATACTATCTAGGGACTGTGTCCGGGATTTATAATGCAAAAAATCCGGTCTAAATCCAAAATTTCAAAATTGACTTTTCCAAGGTTATAGTCTTACTGTTTTCCCAAAAAATGTGAAAATTTTCGAAAATTCAAAAACTGCAAAAATACTATCTAGGGACTGTGTCCGGGATTTATAATGCAAAAAATCCGGTCTAAATCCAAAATTTCAAAATTGACTTTTCCAAGGTTATAGTCTTACTGTTTTCCCAAAAAATGTCGAAAATTTTCGAAAATTCAAAAACTGCAAAAATACTATCTAGGGACTGTGTCCGGGATTTATAATGCAAAAAATCCGGTCTAAATCCAAAATTTCAAAATTGAGTTTTCCAAGGTTATAGTCTTACTGTTTTCCCAAAAAATGTCAAAATTTTCGAAAATTCAAAAACTGCAAAAATACTATCTAGGGACTGTGTCCGGGATTTATAATGCAAAAAATCCGGTCTAAATCCAAAATTTCAAAATTGAGTTTTCCAAGGTTATAGTCTTACTGTTTTCCCAAAAAATGTCAAAATTTTCGAAAATTCAAAAACTGCAAAAATACTATCTAGGGACTGTGTCCGGGATTTATAATGCAAAAAATCCGGTCTAAATCCAAAATTTCAAAATTGAGTTTTCCAAGGTTATAGTCTTACTGTTTTCCCAAAAAATGTCAAAATTTTCGAAAATTCAAAAACTGCAAAAATACTATCTAGGGACTGTGTCCGGGATTTATAATGCAAAAAATCCGGTCTAAATCCAAAATTTCAAAATTGACTTTTCCAAGGTTATAGTCTTACTGTTTTCCCAAAAAATGTGAAAATTTTCGAAAATTCAAAAACTGCAAAAATACTATCTAGGGACTGTGTCCGGGATTTATAATGCAAAAAATCCGGTCTAAATCCAAAATTTCAAAATTGAGTTTTCCAAGGTTATAGTCTTACTGTTTTCCCAAAAAATGTGAAAATTTTCGAAAATTCAAAAACTGCAAAAATACTATCTAGGGACTGTGTCCGGGATTTATAATGCAAAAAATCCGGTCTAAATCCAAAATTTCAAAATTGAGTTTTCCAAGGTTATAGTCTTACTGTTTTCCCAAAAAATGTGAAAATTTTCGAAAATTCAAAAACTGCAAAAATACTATCTAGGGACTGTGTCCGGGATTTATAATGCAAAAAATCCGGTCTAAATCCAAAATTTCAAAATTGAGTTTTCCAAGGTTATAGTCTTACTGTTTTCCCAAAAAATGTCGAAAATTTTCGAAAATTCAAAAACTGCAAAAATACTATCTAGGGACTGTGTCCGGGATTTATAATGCAAAAAATCCGGTCTAAATCCAAAATTTCAAAATTGAGTTTTCCAAGGTTATAGTCTTACTGTTTTCCCAAAAAATGTCAAAATTTTCGAAAATTCAAAAACTGCAAAAATACTATCTAGGGACTGTGTCCGGGATTTATAATGCAAAAAATCCGGTCTAAATCCAAAATTTCAAAATTGAGTTTTCCAAGGTTATAGTCTTACTGTTTTCCCAAAAAATGTCAAAATTTTCGAAAATTCAAAAACTGCAAAAATACTATCTAGGGACTGTGTCCGGGATTTATAATGCAAAAAATCCGGTCTAAATCCAAAATTTCAAAATTGAGTTTTCCAAGGTTATAGTCTTACTGTTTTCCCAAAAAATGTCAAAATTTTCGAAAATTCAAAAACTGCAAAAATACTATCTAGGGACTGTGTCCGGGATTTATAATGCAAAAAATCCGGTCTAAATCCAAAATTTCAAAATTGAGTTTTCCAAGGTTATAGTCTTACTGTTTTCCCAAAAAATGTCAAAATTTTCGAAAATTCAAAAACTGCAAAAATACTATCTAGGGACTGTGTCCGGGATTTATAATGCAAAAAATCCGGTCTAAATCCAAAATTTCAAAATTGAGTTTTCCAAGGTTATAGTCTTACTGTTTTCCCAAAAAATGTCAAAATTTTCGAAAATTCAAAAACTGCAAAAATACTATCTAGGGACTGTGTCCGGGATTTATAATGCAAAAAATCCGGTCTAAATCCAAAATTTCAAAATTGACTTTTCCAAGGTTATAGTCTTACTGTTTTCCCAAAAAATGTCAAAATTTTCGAAAATTCAAAAACTGCAAAAATACTATCTAGGGACTGTGTCCGGGATTTATAATGCAAAAAATCCGGTCTAAATCCAAAATTTCAAAATTGAGTTTTCCAAGGTTATAGTCTTACTGTTTTCCCAAAAAATGTCAAAATTTTCGAAAATTCAAAAACTGCAAAAATACTATCTAGGGACTGTGTCCGGGATTTATAATGCAAAAAATCCGGTCTAAATCCAAAATTTCAAAATTGAGTTTTCCAAGGTTATAGTCTTACTGTTTTCCCAAAAAATGTCAAAATTTTCGAAAATTCAAAAACTGCAAAAATACTATCTAGGGACTGTGTCCGGGATTTATAATGCAAAAAATCCGGTCTAAATCCAAAATTTCAAAATTGACTTTTCCAAGGTTATAGTCTTACTGTTTTCCCAAAAAATGTGAAAATTTTCGAAAATTCAAAAACTGCAAAAATACTATCTAGGGACTGTGTCCGGGATTTATAATGCAAAAAATCCGGTCTAAATCCAAAATTTCAAAATTGAGTTTTCCAAGGTTATAGTCTTACTGTTTTCCCAAAAAATGTCAAAATTTTCGAAAATTCAAAAACTGCAAAAATACTATCTAGGGACTGTGTCCGGGATTTATAATGCAAAAAATCCGGTCTAAATCCAAAATTTCAAAATTGAGTTTTCCAAGGTTATAGTCTTACTGTTTTCCCAAAAAATGTCAAAATTTTCGAAAATTCAAAAACTGCAAAAATACTATCTAGGGACTGTGTCCGGGATTTATAATGCAAAAAATCCGGTCTAAATCCAAAATTTCAAAATTGAGTTTTCCAAGGTTATAGTCTTACTGTTTTCCCAAAAAATGTCAAAATTTTCGAAAATTCAAAAACTGCAAAAATACTATCTAGGGACTGTGTCCGGGATTTATAATGCAAAAAATCCGGTCTAAATCCAAAATTTCAAAATTGAGTTTTCCAAGGTTATAGTCTTAATGTTTTCCCAAAAAATGTGAAAATTTTCGAAAATTCAAAAACTGCAAAAATACTATCTAGGGACTGTGTCCGGGATTTATAATGCAAAAAATCCGGTCTAAATCCAAAATTTCAAAATTGACTTTTCCAAGGTTATAGTCTTACTGTTTTCCCAAAAAATGTGAAAATTTTCGAAAATTCAAAAACTGCAAAAATACTATCTAGGGACTGTGTCCGGGATTTATAATGCAAAAAATCCGGTCTAAATCCAAAATTTCAAAATGAGTTTTCCAAGGTTATAGTCTTACTGTTTTCCCAAAAAATGTCAAAATTTTCGAAAATTCAAAAACTGCAAAAATACTATCTAGGGACTGTGTCCGGGATTTATAATGCAAAAAATCCGGTCTAAATCCAAAATTTCAAAATTGAGTTTTCCAAGGTTATAGTCTTACTGTTTTCCCAAAAAATGTCAAAATTTCGAAAATTCAAAAACTGCAAAAATACTATCTAGGGACTGTGTCCGGGATTTATAATGCAAAAAATCCGGTCTAAATCCAAAATTTCAAAATTGAGTTTTCCAAGGTTATAGTCTTAATGTTTTCCCAAAAAATGTCAAAATTTTCGAAAATTCAAAAACTGCAAAAATACTATCTAGGGACTGTGTCCGGGATTTATAATGCAAAAAATCCGGTCTAAATCCAAAATTTCAAAATTGACTTTTCCAAGGTTATAGTCTTACTGTTTTCCCAAAAAATGTGAAAATTTTCGAAAATTCAAAAACTGCAAAAATACTATCTAGGGACTGTGTCCGGGATTTATAATGCAAAAAATCCGGTCTAAATCCAAAATTTCAAAATTGAGTTTTCCAAGGATATAGTCTTACTGTTTTCCCAAAACAAGTCAAAATTTTCGAAAATTCAAAAACTTCAAAAATACTATCTAGGGACTGTGTCCGGGATTTATAATGCAAAAAATCCGGTCTAAATCCAAAATTTCAAAATTGAGTTTTCCAAGGTTATAGTCTTACTGTTTTCCCAAAAAAAGTGAAAATTTTCGAAAATTCAAAAACTTCAAAAATACTATCTAGGGACTGTGTCCGGGATTTATAATGCAAAAAATCCGGTCTAAATCCAAAATTTCAAAATAGACTTTTCCAAGGTTATAGTCTTACTGTTTTTCCAAAAAAAGTCAAAATTTTCGAAAATTCAAAAACTTCAAAAATACTATCTAGGGACTGTGTCCGGGATTTATAATGCAAAAAATCCGGTCTAAATCCAAAATTTCAAAATTGAGTTTTCCAAGGTTATAGTCTTACTGTTTTCCCAAAAAAAGTCAAAATTTTCGAAAATTCAAAAACTTCGAAAATACTATCTAGGGACTGTGTCCGGGATTTATAATGCAAAAAATCAGCCCGCTACTATTTAACATAATGACGGCTGACATTGGGAAAGCAACGAACGGGACCACGCTGGTAATGTATGCGGACGACATGACTATTGGGGCAGAAAACAAAGAAGAATTGCAAAAAGGCATAGATGGGATACAACGATGGGCTTTGGAAAATGAGTTCAAGATAAACAGCAACAAGACCGTACAAATGGTTTTCAAGAAAGGAGGAAGAACAGCGGCAAGTGATAATCTAAAACTAGGAGAAAGAACCGATAAGAATGGTCAACAAGTTCAGATATTTAGGCATAACACTGCAGCCAACAACAAAGTCTTTCAGCGCACATGTGCAGGAGAGAGCAGCAGCAGCTATAAGAGCTATGTGCAGTATCAAAGACATCACATCGTTAAAATTAGTCACAGCCATGAAATTATTCGCATCAGTGATCACCCCGATCGTCACCTACGGGATAGAACTGATATGGAGAAACTATCGACCAGCGATATGGAGAGGTTAGAAAAAGTAAAACCAAGATTCATCAAAAAGGCATTAGGTGCAAGCAAATACACACCAAATAGAATGGCCTATATGCTAGCCAGAGAAACCTTCTTCCTAGAGGACCTGAGGCAAAGGATACTACTGCCAGCAACGGAGCCATATAAGAAAGTCATCGAAAAAAGAAACAGAGAGAAAAAGAGATCGACGAAGATTTCTACGCCTCAGATGCCATGGTAAACAGAGAGTGGACCGGAAGTAACCAACCACAAAGGCACAGAATCATAGGTTTAGCAACACACGGATATCATCACAAAATGTGCAAAAATGCAAAATTCCACCAACCGAGTGATTCGTGTGAATGCAAGATATGCGACCAAAAGTGTGAGCGATACCATTACAAACAATGCAGAATATGGACAGGATCGCTGAACGAACTCATAAAAGACAAATCATAAACTTATAACTTAATGCTCTTTCGAGTGCCTCTTACCAATTTATTATTATAATGCAAAAAATCCGGTCTAAATCCAAAATTTCAAAATTGACTTTTCCAAGGTTATAGTCTTACTGTTTTCCCATAAAATGTGAAAATTTTCGAAAATTCAAAAACTGCAAAAATACTATCTAGGGACTGTGTCCGGAATTTATAATGCAAAAAATCCGGTCTAAATCCAAAATTTTAAATTTGACTTTTCCAAGGTTATAGTCTTACTGTTTCCCCAAAAAATGTGAAAATTTTCGAATATTCAAAAACTGCAAAAATACTATCTAGGGACTGTGTCCGGGATTTATAATGCAAAAAATCCGGTCTAAATCCAAAATTTCAAAATTGACTTTTCCAAGGTTATAGTCTTACTGTTTTCCCAAAAAATGTGAAAATTTCGAAAATTCAAAAACTGCAAAAATACTATCTAGGGACTGTGTCCGGGATTTATAATGCAAAAAATCCGGTCTAAATCCAAAATTTCAAAATTGACTTTTCCAAGGTTATAGTCTTACTGTTTTCCCAAAAATGTGAAAATTTTCGAAAATTCAAAAACTGCAAAAATACTATCTAGGGACTGTGTCCGGGATTTATAATGCAAAAAATCCGGTCTAAATCCAAAATTTCAAAATTGACTTTTCCAAGGTTATAGTCTTACTGATTTCCCAAAAAATGTGAAAATTTTCGAAAAATCAAAAACTGCAAAAATACTATCTAGGGACTGTGTCCGGGATTTATAATGCAAAAAATCCGGTCTAAATCCAAAATTTCAAAATTGACTTTTCCAAGGTTATAGTCTTACTGTTTTCCCAAAAAATGTGAAAATTTTCGAAAATTCAAAAACTGCAAAAATACTATCTAGGGACTGTGTCCGGGATTTATAATGCAAAAAATCCGGTCTAAATCCAAAATTTCAAAATTGACTTTTCCAAGGTTATAGTCTTACTGTTTTCCCAAAAATGTGAAAATTTTCGAAAATTCAAAAACTGCAAAAATACTATCTAGGGACTGTGTCCGGGATTTATAATGCAAAAAATCCGGTCTAAATCCAAAATTTCAAAATTGACTTTTCCAAGGTTATAGTCTTACTGTTTTCCCAAAAAATGTGAAAATTTTCGAAAATTCAAAAACTGCAAAAATACTATCTAGGGACTGTGTCCGGGATTTATAATGCAAAAAATCCGGTCTAAATCCAAAATTTCAAAATTGACTTTTCCAAGGTTATAGTCTTACTGTTTTCCCAAAAAATGTGAAATTTTCGAAAATTCAAAAACTGCAAAAATACTATCTAGGGACTGTGTCTGGGATTTATAATGCAAAAAATCCGGTCTAAATCCAAAATTTCAAAATTGAGTTTTCCAAGGTTATAGTCTTACTTTTTTCCCAAAAAATGTCAAAATTTTCGAAAATTCAAAAACTGCAAAAATACTATCTAGGGACTGTGTCCGGGATTTATAATGCAAAAAATCCGGTCTAAATCCAAAATTTCAAAATTGAGTTTTCCAAGGTTATAGTCTTACTGTTTTTCCCAAAAAATGTGAAAATTTTCGAAAATTCAAAAACTGCAAAAATACTATCTAGGGACTGTGTCCGGGATTTATAATGCAAAAAATCCGGTCTAAATCCAAAATTTCAAAATTGACTTTTCCAAGGTTATAGTCTTACTGTTTTCCCAAAAAATGTCAAAATTTTCGAAAATTCAAAAACTGCAAAAATACTATCTAGGGACTGTGTCCGGGATTTATAATGCAAAAAATCCGGTCTAAATCCAAAATTTCAAAATTGAGTTTTCCAAGGTTATAGTCTTACTGTTTCCCAAAAAATGTCGAAATTTTCGAAAATTCAAAAACTGCAAAAATACTATCTAGGGACTGTGTCCGGGATTTATAATGCAAAAATCCGGTCTAAATCCAAAATTTCAAAATTGAGTTTTCCAAGGTTATAGTCTTACTGTTTTCCCAAAAAATGTGAAAATTTTCGAAAATTCAAAAACTGCAAAAATACTATCTAGGGACTGTGTCCGGGATTTATAATGCAAAAAATCCGGTCTAAATCCAAAATTTCAAAATTGACTTTTCCAAGGTTATAGTCTTACTGTTTTCCCAAAAAATGTGAAAATTTTCGAAAATTCAAAAACTGCAAAAATACTATCTAGGGACTGTGTCCGAGATTTATAATGCAAAAAATCCGGTCTAAATCCAAAATTTCAAAATTGAGTTTTCCAAGGTTATAGTCTTACTGTTTTCCCAAAAAAATGTCGAAATTTTCGAAAATTCAAAAACTGCAAAAATACTATCTAGGGACTGTGTCCGGGATTTATAATGCAAAAAATCCGGTCTAAATCCAAAATTTCAAAATTGAGTTTTCCAAGGTTATAGCTTTACTTTTTTCCCAAAAAATGTGAAAATTTTCGAAAATTCAAAAACTGCAAAAATACTATCTAGGGACTGTGTCCGGGATTTATAATGCAAAAAATCCGGTCTAAATCCAAAATTTCAAAATTGACTTTTCCAAGGTTATAGTCTTACTGTTTTCCCAAAAATGTGAAAATTTTCGAAAATTCAAAAACTGCAAAAATACTATCTAGGGACTGTGTCCGGGATTTATAATGCAAAAAATCCGGTCTAAATCCAAAATTTCAAAATTGAGTTTTCCAAGGTTATAGTCTTACTGTTTTCCCAAAAAATGTGAAAATTTTCGAAAATTCAAAAACTGCAAAAATACTATCTAGGGACTGTGTCCGGGATTTATAATGCAAAAAATCCGGTCTAAATCCAAAATTTCAAAATTGACTTTTCCAAGGTTATAGTCTTACTGTTTTCCCAAAAAATGTCAAAATTTTCGAAAATTCAAAAACTGCAAAAATACTATCTAGGGACTGTGTCCGGGATTTATAATGCAAAAAATCCGGTCTAAATCCAAAATTTCAAAATTGACTTTTCCAAGGTTATAGTCTTACTGTTTTCCCAAAAAATGTGAAAATTTTCGAAAATTCAAAAACTGCAAAAATACTATCTAGGGACTGTGTCCGGGATTTATAATGCAAAAAATCCGGTCTAAATCCAAAATTTCAAAATTGACTTTTCCAAGGTTATAGTCTTACTGTTTTCCCAAAAAATGTGAAAATTTTCGAAAATTCAAAAACTGCAAAAATACTATCTAGGGACTGTGTCCGGGATTTATAATGCAAAAAATCCGGTCTAAATCCAAAATTTCAAAATTGACTTTTCCAAGGTTATAGTCTTACTGTTTTCCCAAAAAATGTGAAAATTTTCGAAAATTCAAAAACTGCAAAAATACTATCTAGGGACTGTGTCCGGGATTTATAATGCAAAAAATCCGGTCTAAATCCAAAATTTCAAAATTGACTTTTCCAAGGTTATAGTCTTACTGTTTTCCCAAAAAATGTGAAAATTTTCGAAAATTCAAAAACTGCAAAAATACTATCTAGGGACTGTGTCCGGGATTTATAATGCAAAAAATCCGGTCTAAATCCAAAATTTCAAAATTGACTTTTCCAAGGTTATAGTCTTACTGTTTTCCAAAAAATGTGAAAATTTTCGAAAATTCAAAAACTGCAAAAATACTATCTAGGGACTGTGTCCGGGATTTATAATGCAAAAAATCCGGTCTAAATCCAAAATTTCAAAATTGACTTTTCCAAGGTTATAGTCTTACTGTTTTCCCAAAAAATGTGAAAATTTTCGAAAATTCAAAAACTGCAAAAATACTATCTAGGGACTGTGTCCGGGATTTATAATGCAAAAAATCCGGTCTAAATCCAAAATTTCAAAATTGACTTTTCCAAGGTTATAGTCTTACTGTTTTCCCAAAAAATGTGAAATTTTTCGAAAATTCAAAAACTGCAAAAATACTATCTAGGGACTGTGTCCGGGATTTATAATGCAAAAAATCCGGTCTAAATCCAAAATTTCAAAATTGACTTTTCCAAGGTTATAGTCTTACTGTTTTCCCAAAAAATGTGAAAATTTTCGAAAATTCAAAAACTGCAAAAATACTATCTAGGGACTGTGTCCGGGATTTATAATGCAAAAAATCCGGTCTAAATCCAAAATTTCAAAATTGACTTTTCCAAGGTTATAGTCTTACTGTTTTCCCAAAAAATGTGAAAATTTTCGAAAATTCAAAAACTGCAAAAATACTATCTAGGGACTGTGTCCGGGATTTATAATGCAAAAAATCCGGTCTAAATCCAAAATTTCAAAATTGACTTTTCCAAGGTTATAGTCTTACTGTTTTCCCAAAAAATGTGAAAATTTTCGAAAATTCAAAAACTGCAAAAATACTATCTAGGGACTGTGTCCGGGATTTATAATGCAAAAAATCCGGTCTAAATCCAAAATTTCAAAATTGACTTTTCCAAGGTTATAGTCTTACTGTTTTCCCAAAAAATGTGAAAATTTTCGAAAATTCAAAAACTGCAAAAATACTATCTAGGGACTGTGTCCGGGATTTATAATGCAAAAAATCCGGTCTAAATCCAAAATTTCAAAGTTGACTTTTCCAAGGTTATAGTCTTACTGTTTTCCCAAAAAATGTGAAAATTTTCGAAAATTCAAAAACTGCAAAAATACTATCTAGGGACTGTGTCCGGGATTTATAATGCAAAAAATCCGGTCTAAATCCAAAATTTCAAAATTGACTTTTCCAAGGTTATAGTCTTACTGTTTTCCCAAAAAATGTGAAAATTTTCGAAAATTCAAAAACTGCAAAAATACTATCTAGGGTCTGTGTCCGGGATTTATAATGCAAAAAATCCGGTCTAAATCCAAAATTTCAAAATTGACTTTTCCAAGGTTATAGTCTTACTGTTTTCCCAAAAAATGTGAAAATTTTCGAAAATTCAAAAACTGCAAAAATACTATCTAGGGACACTGTCCGGGATTTATAATGCAAAAAATCCGGTCTAAATCCAAAATTTCAAAATTGACTTTTCCAAGGTTATAGTCTTACTGTTTTCCCAAAAAATGTGAAAATTTTCGAAAATTCAAAAACTGCAAAAATACTATCTAGGGACTGTGTCCGGGATTTATAATGCAAAAAATCCGGTCTAAATCCAAAATTTCAAAATTGACTTTTCCAAGGTTATAGTCTTACTGTTTTCCCAAAAAATGTGAAAATTTTCGAAAATTCAAAAACTGCAAAAATACTATCTAGGGACTGTGTCCGGGATTTATAATGCAAAAAATCCGGTCTAAATCCAAAATTTCAAAATTGACTTTTCCAAGGTTATAGTCTTACAGTTTTCCCAAAAAATGTCGAAATTTTCGAAAATTCAAAAACTGCAAAAATACTATCTAGGGACTGTGTCCGGGATTTATAATGCAAAAAATCCGGTCTAAATCCAAAATTTCAAAATTGACTTTTCCAAGGTTATAGTCTTACTGTTTTCCCAAAAAATGTGAAAATTTTCGAAAATTCAAAAACTGCAAAAATACTATCTAGGGACACTGTCCGGGATTTATAATGCAAAAAATCAGCCCGCTACTATTTAACATAATGACGGCTGACATTGGGAAAGCAACGAACGGGACCACGCTGGTAATGTATGCGGACGACATGACTATTGGGGCAGAAAACAAAGAAGAATTGCAAAAAGGCATAGATGGGATACAACGATGGGCTATGGAAAATGAGTTCAAGATAAACAGCAACAAGACCGTACAAATGGTTTTCACAAGAAAGGAGGAAGAACAGCGGCAAGTGATAATCTAAAACTAGGAGAAGAACCGATAAGAATGGTCAACAAGTTCAGATATTTAGGCATAACACTGCAGCCAACAACAAAGTCTTTCAGCGCACATGTGCAGGAGAGAGCAGCAGCAGCTATAAGAGCTATGTGCAGTATCAAAGACATCACATCGTTAAAATTAGTCACAGCCATGAAATTATTCGCATCAGTGATCACCCCGATCGTCACCTACGGGATAGAACTGATATGGGAGAAACTATCGACCAGCGATATGGAGAGGTTAGAAAAAGTAAAACCAAGATTCATCAAAAAGGCATTAGGTGCAAGCAAATACACACCAAATAGAATGGCCTATATGCTAGCCAGAGAAACCTTCTTCCTAGAGGACCTGAGGCAAAGGATACTACTGCCAGCAACGGAGCCATATAAGAAAGTCATCGAAAAAAAGAACACAGAGAGAAAAAGAGATCGACGAAGATTTCTACGCCTCAGATGCCATGGTAAACAGAGAGTGGACCGGAAGTAACCAACCACAAAGGCACAGAATCATAGGTTTAGCAACACACACGGATATCATCACAAAATGTGCAAAAATGCAAAATTCCACCAACCGAGTGATTCGTGTGAATGCAAGATATGCGACCAAAAGTGTGAGCGATACCATTACAAACAATGCAGAATATGGACAGGATCGCTGAACGAACTCATAAAAGACAAATCATAAACTTATAACTTAATGCTCTTTCGAGTGCCTCTTACCAATTTATTATTATAATGCAAAAAATCCGGTCTAAATCCAAAATTTCAAAATTGACTTTTCCAAGGTTATAGTCTTACTGTTTTCCCAAAAAATGTGAAAATTTTCGAAAATTCAAAAACTGCAAAAATACTATCTAGGGACTGTGTCCGGAATTTATAATGCAAAAAATCCGGTCTAAATCCAAAATTTCAAAATTGACTTTTCCAAGGTTATAGTCTTACTGTTTCCCCAAAAAATGTGAAAATTTTCGAAAATTCAAAAACTGCAAAAATACTATCTAGGGACTGTGTCCGGGATTTATAATGCAAAAAATCCGGTCTAAATCCAAAATTTCAAAATTGACTTTTCCAAGGTTATAGTCTTACTGTTTTCCCAAAAAATGTGAAAATTTTCGAAAATTCAAAAACTGCAAAAATACTATCTAGGGACTGTGTCCGGGATTTATAATGCAAAAAATCCGGTCTAAATCCAAAATTTCAAAATTGACTTTTCCAAGGTTATAGTCTTACTGTTTTCCCAAAAAATGTCAAAATTTTCGAAAATTCAAAAACTGCAAAAATACTATCTAGGGACTGTGTCCGGGATTTATAATGCAAAAAATCCGGTCTAAATCCAAAATTTCAAAATTGACTTTTCCAAGGTTATAGTCTTACTGTTTTCCCAAAAATGTGAAAATTTTCGAAAATTCAAAAACTGCAAAAATACTATCTAGGGACTGTGTCCGGGATTTATAATGCAAAAAATCCGGTCTAAATCCAAAATTTCAAAATTGACTTTTCCAAGGTTATAGTCTTACTGTTTTCCCAAAAAATGTCGAAAATTTTCGAAAATTCAAAAACTGCAAAAATACTATCTAGGGACTGTGTCCGGGATTTATAATGCAAAAAATCCGGTCTAAATCCAAAATTTCAAAATTGAGTTTTCCAAGGTTATAGTCTTACTGTTTTCCCAAAAAATGTCGAAAATTTTCGAAAATTCAAAAACTGCAAAAATACTATCTAGGGACTGTGTCCGGGATTTATAATGCAAAAAATCCGGTCTAAATCCAAAATTTCAAAATTGAGTTTTCCAAGGTTATAGTCTTACTGTTTTCCCAAAAAATGTCAAAATTTTCGAAAATTCAAAAACTGCAAAAATACTATCTAGGGACTGTGTCCGGGATTTATAATGCAAAAAATCCGGTCTAAATCCAAAATTTCAAAATTGACTTTTCCAAGGTTATAGTCTTACTGTTTTCCCAGAAAAAATGTCAAAATTTTCGAAAATTCAAAAACTGCAAAAATACTATCTAGGGACTGTGTCCGGGATTTATAATGCAAAAAATCCGGTCTAAATCCAAAATTTCAAAATTGAGTTTTCCAAGGTTATAGTCTTAATGTTTTCCCAAAAAATGTCAAAATTTTCGAAAATTCAAAAACTGCAAAAATACTATCTAGGGACTGTGTCCGGGATTTATAATGCAAAAAATCCGGTCTAAATCCAAAATTTCAAAATTGAGTTTTCCAAGGTTATAGTCTTACTGTTTTCCCAAAAAATGTGAAAATTTTCGAAAATTCAAAAACTGCAAAAATACTATCTAGGGACTGTGTCCGGGATTTATAATGCAAAAAATCCGGTCTAAATCCAAAATTTCAAAATTGAGTTTTCCAAGGTTATAGTCTTACTGTTTTCCCAAAAAATGTCAAAATTTTCGAAAATTCAAAAACTGCAAAAATACTATCTAGGGACTGTGTCCGGGATTTATAATGCAAAAAATCCGGTCTAAATCCAAAATTTCAAAATTGAGTTTTTCCAAGGTTATAGTCTTACTGTTTTCCAAAAAAATGTCAAAATTTTCGAAAATTCAAAAACTGCAAAAATACTATCTAGGGACTGTGTCCGGGATTTATAATGCAAAAAATCCGGTCTAAATCCAAAATTTCAAAATTGAGTTTTCCAAGGTTATAGTCTTACTGTTTTCCCAAAAAATGTCAAAATTTTCGAAAATTCAAAAACTGCAAAAATACTATCTAGGGACTGTGTCCGGGATTTATAATGCAAAAAATCCGGTCTAAATCCAAAATTTCAAAATTGAGTTTTCCAAGGTTATAGTCTTACTGTTTTCCCAAAAAATGTGAAAATTTTCGAAAATTCAAAAACTTCAAAAATACTATCTAGGGACTGTGTCCGGGATTTATAATGCAAAAAATCCGGTCTAAATCCAAAATTTCAAAATTGAGTTTTCCAAGGTTATAGTCTTACTGTTTTCCCAAAAAATGTCAAAATTTTCGAAAATTCAAAAACTGCAAAAATACTATCTAGGGACTGTGTCCGGGATTTATAATGCAAAAAATCCGGTCTAAATCCAAAATTTCAAAATTGACTTTTCCAAGGTTATAGTCTTACTGTTTTCCCAAAAAAAGTGAAAATTTTCGAAAATTCAAAAACTGCAAAAATACTATCTAGGGACTGTGTCCGGGATTTATAATGCAAAAAATCCGGTCTAAATCCAAAATTTCAAAATTGAGTTTTCCAAGGTTATAGTCTTATGTTTTCCCAAAATATGTGAAAATTTTCGAAAATTCAAAAACTGCAAAAATACTATCTAGGGACTGTGTCCGGGATTTATAATGCAAAAAATCCGGTCTAAATCCAAAATTTCAAAATTGAGTTTTCCAAGGTTATAGTCTTACTGTTTTCCCAAAAAATGTCAAAATTTTCGAAAATTCAAAAACTGCAAAAATACTATCTAGGGACTGTGTCCGGGATTTATAATGCAAAAAATCCGGTCTAAATCCAAAATTTCAAAATTGAGTTTCCAAGGTATAGTCTTACTGTTTTCCCAAAAAATGTCAAAATTTTCGAAAATTCAAAAACTGCAAAAATACTATCTAGGGACTGTGTCCGGGATTTATAATGCAAAAAATCCGGTCTAAATCCAAAATTTCAAAATTGAGTTTTCCAAGGTTATAGTCTTACGGTTTTCCCAAAAAATGTCAAAATTTTCGAAAATTCAAAAACTACAAAAATACTATCTAGGGACTGTGTCCGGGATTTATAATGCAAAAAATCCGGTCTAAATCCAAAATTTCAAAATTGAGTTTTCCAAGGTTATAGTCTTACTGTTTTCCCAAAAAATGTAAAAATTTTCGAAAATTCAAAAACTGCAAAAATACTATCTAGGGACTGTGTCCGGGATTTATAATGCAAAAAATCCGGTCTAAATCCAAAATTTCAAAATTGAGTTTTCCAAGGTTATAGTCTTACTGTTTTTCCAAAAAATGTCAAAATTTTCGAAAATTCAAAAAGTGCAAAAATACTATCTAGGGACTGTGTCCGGGATTTATAATGCAAAAAATCCGGTCTAAATCCAAAATTTCAAAATTGACTTTTCCAAGGTTATAGTTCTTCAGTTTTCCCAAAAAATGTCAAAATTTTCGAAAATTCAAAAACTGCAAAAATACTATCTAGGGACTGTGTCCGGGATTTATAATGCAAAAAATCCGGTCTAAATCCAAAATTTCAAAATTGAGTTTTCCAAGGTTATAGTCTCACTGTTTTCCCAAAAAATGTCAAAATTTTCGAAAATTCAAAAACTGCAAAAATACTATCTAGGGACTGTGTCCGGGATTTATAATGCAAAAAATCCGGTCTAAATCCAAAATTTCAAAATTGAGTTTCCAAGGTTATAGTCTTACTGTTTTTTTTTAAAAAATGTCAAAAATTTCGAAAATTCAAAAACTGCAAAAATACTATCTAGGGACTGTGTCCGGGATTTATAATGCAAAAAATCCGGTCTAAATCCAAAATTTCAAAATTGAGTTTTCCAAGGTTATAGTCTTACTGTTTTCGCAAAAAATGTCAAAATTTTCGAAAATTCAAAAACTGCAAAAATACTATCTAGGGACTGTGTCCGGGATTTATAATGCAAAAAATCCGGTCTAAATCCAAAATTTCAAAATTGATTTTTCCAAGGTTATAGTCTTAATGTTTTCCCAAAAAATGTCAAAATTTTCGAAAATTCAAAAACTGCAAAAATACTATCTAGGGACTGTGTCCGGGATTTATAATGCAAAAAATCCGGTCTAAATCCAAAATTTCAAAATTGAGTTTTCCAAGGTTATAGTCTTACTGTTTTCCCAAAAAATGTCAAAATTTTCGAAAATTCAAAAACTGCAAAAATACTATCTAGGGACTGTGTCCCGGATTTATAATGCAAAAAATCATAATAATATTTAACATAATGACGGCTGACATTGGGAAAGCAACGAACGGGACCACGCTGGTAATGTATGCGGACGACATGGCCATTGGGGCAGAAAACAAAGAAGAATTGCAAAAAGGCATAGATGGGATACAACGATGGCTATGGAAAATGAGTTCAAGATAAACAGCAACAAGACCGTACAAATGGTTTTCAAGAAAGGAGGAAGAAAACAGCGGCAAGTGATAATCTAAAACTAGGAGAAGAACCGATAAGAATGGTCAACAAGTTCAGATATTTAGGCATAACACTGCAGCCAACAACCAAAGTCTTTCAGCGCACATGTGCAGGAGAGAGCAGCAGCAGCTATAAGAGCTATGTGCAGTATCAAAGACATCACATCGTTAAAATTAGTCACAGCCATGAAATTATTCGCATCAGTGATCACCCCGATCGTCACCTACGGGATAGAACTGATATGGGAGAAACTATCGGCCAGCGATATGGAGAGGTTAGAAAAAGTAAAACCAAGATTCATCAAAAAGGCATTAGGTGCAAGCAAATACACACCAATAGAATGGCCTATATGCTAGCCAGAGAAACCTTCTTCCTAGAGGACCTGAGGCAAAGGATACTACTGCCAGCAACGGAGCCATATAAGAAAGTCATCGAAAAAAAGAACACAGAGAGAAAAAGAGATCGACGAAGATTTCTACGCCTCAGATGCCATGGTAAACAGAGAGTGGACCGGAAGTAACCAACCACAAAGGCACAGAATCATAGGTTTAGCAAACACGGATATCATCACAAAATGTGCAAAAATGCAAAATTCCACCAACCGAGTGATTCGTGTGAATGCAAGATATGCGACCAAAAGTGTGAGCGATACCATTACAAACAATGCAGAATATGGACAGGATCGCTGAACGAACTCATAAAAGACAAATCATAAACTTATAACTTAATGCTCTTTCGAGTGCCTCTTACCAATTTATTATTATAATGCAAAAAATCCGGTCTAAATCCAAAATTTCAAAATGACTTTTCCAAGGTTATAGTCTTACTGTTTTCCCAAAAAATGTGAAAATTTTCGAAAATTCAAAAACTGCAAAAATACTATCTAGGGACTGTGTCCGGAATTTATAATGCAAAAAATCCGGTCTAAATCCAAAATTTTAAATTGACTTTTCCAAGGTTATAGTCTTACTGTTTTCCCAAAAAATGTGAAAATTTTCGAAAATTCAAAAACTGCAAAAATACTATCTAGGGACTGTGTCCGGGATTTATAATGCAAAAAATCCGGTCTAAATCCAAAATTTCAAAATTGACTTTTCCAAGGTTATAGTCTTACTGTTTCCCAAAAAATGTGAAAATTTTCGAAAATTCAAAAACTGCAAAAATACTATCTAGGGACTGTGTCCGCGATTTATAATGCAAAAAATCCGGTCTAAATCCAAAATTTCAAAATTGACTTTCCAAGGTTATAGTCTTACTGTTTTCCCAAAAAATGTCAAAATTTTCGAAAATTCAAAAACTGCAAAAATACTATCTAGGGACTGTGTCCGGGATTTATAATGCAAAAAATCCGGTCTAAATCCAAAATTTCAAAATTGACTTTTCCAAGGTTATAGTCTTACTGTTTCCCAAAAATGTGAAAATTTTCGAAAATTCAAAAACTGCAAAAATACTATCTAGGACTGTGTCCGGGATTTATAATGCAAAAAATCCGGTCTAAATCCAAAATTTCAAAATTGACTTTTCCAAGGTTATAGTCTTACTGTTTTCCCAAAAAATGTCGAAAATTTTCGAAAATTCAAAAACTGCAAAAATACTATCTAGGGACTGTGTCCGGGATTTATAATGCAAAAAATCCGGTCTAAATCCAAAATTTCAAATTGAGTTTTCCAAGGTTATAGTCTTACTGTTTTCCCAAAAAATGTCGAAAATTTTCGAAAATTCAAAAACTGCAAAAATACTATCTAGGGACTGTGTCCGGGATTTATAATGCAAAAAATCCGGTCTAAATCCAAAATTTCAAAATTGACTTTTCCAAGGTTATAAGTCTTACTGTTTTCCACAAAATGTGAAAATTTTCGAAAATTCAAAAACTGCAAAAATACTATCTAGGGACTGTGTCCGGGATTTATAATGCAAAAAATCCGGTCTAAATCCAAAATTTCAAAATTGACTTTTCCAAGGTTATAGTCTTACTGTTTTCCCAAAAAATGTCAAAATTTTCAAAATTCAAAAACTGCAAAAATACTATCTAGGGACTGTGTCCGGGATTTATAATGCAAAAAATCCGGTCTAAATCCAAAATTTCAAAATTGAGTTTTCCAAGGTTATAGTCTTAATTTTTTCCCAAAAAATGTGAAAATTTTCGAAAATTCAAAAACTGCAAAAATACTATCTAGGGACTGTGTCCGGGATTTATAATGCAAAAAATCCGGTCTAAATCCAAAATTTCAAAATTGACTTTTCCAAGGTTATAGTCTTACTGTTTTCCCAAAAAATGTGAAAATTTTCGAAAATTCAAAAACTGCAAAAATACTATCTAGGGACTGTGTCCGGGATTTATAATGCAAAAGTTCGGTCTAAATCCAAAATTTCAAAATTGAGTTTTCCAAGGTTATAGTCTTACTGTTTTCCCAAAAAATGTCAAAATTTTCGAAAATTCAAAATGTGCAAAAATACTATCTAGGGACTGTATCCGGGATTATTAATGCAAAAAATCCGGTCTAAATCCGAAATTTCAACATTGAGTTTTGTAAGATTATACCCTTTACTGTTTCCCAAAAAATGTAAATATTTCGAAAATTCAAAAACTGCAAAAATACTGTCTACGAGCTGTGTCCGGGATTTATAATGGAAGAAATCCTGTCAAATTTCAAAATTTCAAAATTGAGTTTTCCAAGGTTATAGTCTTACTGTTTTCTCAAAAAATGTCAAAATTTTCAAAATTCAAAAACTGCAAAAATACTATGTATGGACTGTGTTCGGGATTTATAATGCAAAAAGTCCGGTCTAAATCCAAAATTTCAAAATTGAGTTTTCCAAGGTTATAGTCTTACTGTTTTCCCAAAAAATGTCAAAATTTTCGAAAATTCAAAAAGTGCAAAAATACTATCTAGGGACTGTGTCCGGGATTTATAATGCAAAAAATCCGGTCTATCCGAAATTTCAACATTGAGTTTTGCAAGATTATACCCTTACTGTTTTCCCAAAAAATGTCAAAATTTTCGAAAATTCAAAAACTGCAAAAATACTATCTAGGGGCTGTGTCCGGGATTTATAATGCAAAAAATCCGGTCTAAATCCAAAATTTCAAAATTGAGTTTTCCAAGGTTATAGTCTTACTGTTTTCCCAAAAACTGTCAAAATTTTCAAAATTTCAAAAACAGCAAAAATACTATCTATGGACTGTGTTAGGGATTTATAATGCAAAAAATCCGGTCTAAATCCAAAATTTCAAAATTGAGGTTATACTCTTACTGTTTTCCCAAAAAATGTCAAAATTTTCGAAAATTCAAAAACTGTAAAAATACTATCTAGGGGCTGTGTCCGGGATTTATAATGCAAAAAATCCGGTCTAAATCCAAAATCTCAAAATTGAGTTTTCCAAGGTTATACTCTTACTGTTTTCCCAAAAAAGTCAAAATTGTCAAAATTTCAAAAACTGCAATAATACTATCTAGGAGCTGTGTCCGGGATTTATAATGCAAAAAATCCGGTCTAAATCCAAAATTTCAAAATTGAGTTTACCAAGGTTATACTCTTACTGTTTTCCCAAAAAATGTCAATTTTTTCTAAATTTCAAAAACTGCAAATATACTATCTAGGGGCTGTGTCCGGGATTTATAATGCAAAAAATCCGGTTTAAATCCAAAATTTCAAAATTGAGTTTTCCAAGTTTATAGTCTTACTGTTTTCCCAAAAAAGTCAAAATTTTCAAAATTTCAAAAACTGCAAAAGTACTATCTAGGGGCTGTGTCTGGGATTTATAATGCAAAAAATCCGGTCTAAATCAAAAATTTCAAAATTGAGTTTTCCAAGGTTATACTCTTACTGTTTTCCCAAAAAATGTCAAAATTTTCGAAAATTCAAAAACTGTAAAAATACTATCTAGGGGCTGTGTCCGGAATTTATAATGCAAGAAATCCGGTCTAAATCAAAAATTTCAAAATCGAGTTTTCCAAGGTTATAGTCTTACTGTTTTCCCAAAAAATGTCAAAATTTTCAAAATTTCAAAAACTGCAAAAATACTATCTATGGACTGTGTTCGGGATTTATAATGCAAAAAATCCGGTCTAAATCCAAAATTTCAAAATTGAGTTTTCCAAGGTTATACTCTTACTGTTTTCCCTAAAAATGTCAAAATTTTCGAAAATTCAGAAACTACAAAAATACTATCTAGGGGCTGTGTCCGGGATTTATAATGCAAGAAATCCGGTCTAAATCCAAAATTTCAAAATTGAATTTTCCAAGGTTTTACTCATACTGTTTTCCCAAAAAATGTCAAAATTTTCAAAATTTCAAAAACTGCAAAAATACTATCTATGGGCTGTGTCCGGGATTTATAATGCAAAAATCCGGTCTAAATCAAAAATTTCAAAATTGCGTTTTCCAAGGTTATACTCTTACTGTTTTCCCAAAAAATGTTAAAATTTTCAAAATTTCAAAAACTGCAACAATACTATCTAGGGGCTGTGTCCGGGATTTATAATGCAAAAAATCCGGTCTAAATAAAAAATTTCAAAATTGAGTTTTCCAAGGTTATAGTCTTACTGTTTTCCCAAAAAATGTCAAAATTTCAAAAACTGCAAAAATACTATCTATGGACTGTGTTCGGGATTTATAATGCAAAAAATCCGGTCTAAATCCAAAATTTCAAAATTGAGTTTTCCTAGGTTATAGTCTTACTGTTTTCCCAAAAAAGGTCAAAATTTTCGAAAATTCAAAAATACCAAAAAAATACTATCTAGGGGCTGTGTTCGGGATTTATATTTTGGACATTTCTTGGAATAACACCAAGACTTAACCTTGGACAACTAAATTTTGCAATTATGCATTCAGAGCGGATTTTCTGCATTATAAATCCGGGACACACCCCATATATCGGATTTTTTGCAGTTTTTAAAATTTCGAAAATTTTGACATTTTTTGGTAAAACAGCAAGACTATAACCTTGGAAAAGCAAAATTTGAAATTTTGTAATTAGACCGGATTTTTTACATTATAAATCCCGGACACACCATCTAGATTGGATTTTTGCAGTTTTCGAAAATTCTAAAATTATGACAATTTTTGGAAAAAACACCACAACTATGACCCGGGGAAAGGAAATTTTGGAATTAGACCGGATTTTTTTGCATTTTAAAATCCCCGGACACACCCTCTAGATTGGAATTTTGCAGTTTTTGTAATTTCGAAAATTTTTGGACTTTTTTTGGAATAAAAACCAAGACTATAACCTTGGAAAACTAAATTTTGAAATTTTGGATTCAGACCGGATTTTTTGCATTATGAATCCCGGACACACTCTCTAGATTGGATTTTTGCAGTTTTTGAAATTTCTAAAGTTTTGGACTGTTTTTGGAATAAAAACCAAGACTATAACCTTGGAAAACTAAATTTTGAAACTTCTGAATTCAGACCCGATTTTTTTGCATTAAATCCCGGACACACCCTCTAGATTGGATTTTTGCAGTTTTTGAAAATTCTAAAAATTATGACACTTTTAGAAAAAAATACCAAAATTATAACCTGGGGAAACAAAATTTTGAAATTTTGGATTTAGACCGATTTTTTACATTACAAATCCCCGGACACACCCTCTACATTGGAATTTTGCAATTTTTGAAATTTCGAAAATTTTGACATTTTTTGGAAAAACACCAAGACCTTGGAAAACTAAATTTTGAAATTAAGGATTCAGACCGGATTTTTTGCATTATAAATCCCGAAACACACCCTCTAGATTGAATTTTTGCAGTTATTGAAATTTTGAAAATTTCCATTTTTTGGAAAAAACACCAAGACTATAACCTTGGAAAAGTAAATTTTGAAAATTTTTATTTAGACCGTGTTTTTGCATTATAAATCCCGGATACACTCTCTAGATTGGATTTTTGCAGTTTTTGAAATTTCGAAAATTTTGACATTTTTTGGAAAAACACCAAGACTATATAACCTTGGAAAAGTAAATTTTGAATTTTTTTACTTAGACCGTGTTTTCTGCATTATAAATCTCGAACACATCCTGTAGATGGGATTTTTTCAGTTTTTGAAATTTCGAAAATATTGACATTTTTTGGAAAGACACCAAGACTATAACCTTGGAAAACTAAATTTTTAGATTATGGATTGAGACCGGATTTTTTGCACTATAAATCCCCGGAAACGCCCTCTAGATTGGATATTTGCAGTTTTTTAATTTCAAACATTTTGATATTTTTGGAAAAACACTAAGACTGTAATAACTTTGGAAAAGTAAATTTTGAAATTTTGGATTTAGACCGGATTTCTTGCATTATAATTCCTGGACACACCCTTTAGATTGGACTTTTGCAGTTTTTGAAATTTCTAAAATTTTGGACATTTTTTGGAAAAACACTTAGACTATAACCTCGGAAAACTAAATTTTGAAATTTAGGATTTAGATCGGATTTTTTCCATTACATATCCCGGACACACTCCCTAGATTGGATTTTTACAGTTTATGAATTTTCTAAAATTTTGGACTTGTTTTGGAATGAACACCAAGACTATAACCTTGGAAAACTAAATTTGAAATTATGCATTCAGAGCGGATGTTTTGCATTCTAAATCCCGGACACACCCCCTAGATAGGATTTTTGCAGTTTTTGAAATTTCAAAAATTTTGACATTTTTTGGATAAACACCAAGACTAAACCTTGGAAAAGTAATTTTTGAAATTTTGGATTTAGACCGGATTTTTTGCATTATATATCCCAGAAATACCATCTAGATTGGATTTTTGCAGTTTTCTAAAATTCTAAAATTATGACAATTTTTGAAAAAACTCCACTACTATGACATGGGGAAACGTAATTTTGAAATTTTGGATTTAGACCGGATTTTTTGCATTATAAATCCCGGACACACCGTCTATATTGGAATTCTGAAGTTTTTGAAATTTGGAAAATTTTACATTTTTTTGAAAAACACCAAGACTATAACCTTGGAAAACTAAATTCAGACCGGATTTCTTGCTTTATAAATCACGGACACACCCCTAGATTGGATTTTTGCAGTTTTTGAAATTTCGAAAATTTTTACATTTTTTTGGAAAAGTGCCGAGACTATAACCTTGGAAAAGTAAAATTTGAAATTTTGATTTAGACCGGATTTCTTGCATTATAAATCCCGGATACACTCTCTAGATTGGATTTTTGTAGTTTATGAAATTTCTAAAATTTTGGACATTTTTTGGAATAAACGCCAAGGCTATAACCTTGGAAAACTAAATTTTGAAATTACGGATTCAGGCCGGATATTTGCATTATAAATCCCGGACACACCCCTAGATAGGATTTTTTGCAGTTTTTGAAATTTCGAAAATTTTGACATTTTTTGGAAAAAACAGCAAGACTATAACCTTGGAAAAGTAAATTTTGTAATTTTGGATTTAGATCGGATTTTTTGCATTATAAATCCCGGACACACTCCCTAGATTGGATTCATGCAGTTTTTGAAATTTCGAAAATTTTGTCATTTCTTGGAAAAACACGACTATAACCTCGGAATACTAAATTTTGAAATTTTGGATTTAGACCGGATTTTTTGCATCATAAATCCCGGACACACTCTCTAGATTGGATGCTTGTAGTTTTTGAAATTTCTAAAATTATGGAAATTTTTTTGGAAAAAAAAAACACCAAACTATAACCTGGCAAAACTAAATTTTGAAATTTTAGATTTAGACCGGATTTTTTGCATTATAAATCCCGGTACACCCTCTAGATTGGATTTTTGAAGTTTTTAACATTTCGAAAATATTCACATTTTTTTCGAAAAACACCAAGACTATAACCTTGGAAAACTAAATTTCGAAATTATGGATTCAGACCGGATTTTTTGCATTATAAATCCCGGATACACTCTCTGGATAGGATTTTTGCAGTTTTGAAATTTCTAAAATTTTGGACTTTTTTTGGAATAAATACCAAGACTATAATCTCGGAAAACTGAATTTTGATATTATGATTTCAGACCGGATTTTTTGCATTATAAATCCCGGACACACTCTCTAGATTGAATTTTTGCAGTTTTTGAAATTTCTAAAATTTTGGACATTTTTTGGATTAAACACAAAGACTATAACCTTGGAAAACTAAATTTCGAAATTATGGATTCAGACCGGATTTTTTTCTCTATTAATCTCGGACACACCCGCTAGGTTGGATTTTTGCAGTTTTTGAAATTTCGAAAATTTAGACATTTTTTGGAAATTTTGAATTTTTTTATTTAGACCCGGTTTTTTGCATTATAAATCCCGGAAACACCCTCTAGATTGGAAATTTACCAGTTTTTCGAATTTCTAAAATTATGACTTTTTTGGAAGGACACCAAAACTATTACCTTGGAAAACTAAATTTTGAAATTTCGGATTCAGACCGGATTTTTTGCATTATAAATCCCGGACACACCGCCTAGATTGGATTTTAGCAGTTTTTGAAATTTCGAAAATTTTGATTTTTTTGGAAAAGCAACAAGACTATAACCTCGGAAAAGTAAATTTTTAAATTTTTTTATTTAGACCGGGTTTATTGCATTATAATTCCGGACACACCTTCTGGATTGGATTTTTTCTAGTTTTTGAGAATTCGAAAATTTTGACATTTTTTGGAAAACTAATTTTGAAATGTTGGATTTAGGCCGGATTTTTTGCATTTATAAATCCCGGACACACCCTCTAGATTTGATTTTTGCAATTTTTTGAAATTTCGAAAATTTTGACATCTTTAGAAAAACAACCAACAATATAAACCCAGGAAAGCTAAATTTTGAAATTTTGGATTTAGACCGGATTTTTTGCATTATAAATCCAGGACACACCATCTAGATTGGAATATTGCAGTTTTTGTAAATTTCGAAAAATGTATCATTTTTGGAAAATCACCAAGTCTATATCCTCGGAAAACTTAATTTTGCAATTTAGATTTAAACCGGAATTTTTGCATTACAAATCCTGGACACACCCTCTATATTGGATTTTTGCAGTTTTTGAAATTTCGAAAATTTTATTTATGTTTTGGAAAAACACTAAGACTACAACCTTGGAAAAGTAAATTTTGAAATTTTGGATTTAGACCGGATTTTTTGCATTATTAATCCCGGACACACCTTCTAGATTGGATTTTTGCAGTTTTAGAAAATTCTAAAATTATGACACTTTTTGGAAAAAAACACCAAGACTATAACCTGGAGAAACAAAATTTTGAAATTTTGGATTTAGACCTATATTTTTGCATTATAAATCCCGAACACACCCTCTAGAATGGATATTTGCAGTTTTTTTAATTTCGAGAATCTTGTTTTTTGGAAAGACTATAACCTCGGTAAACTAAATTTTTGAAATTTTAGATTTAGACCGAATTTTTTTAATAATAAATCCCGGATACATCCTCTAGATTGGATTTTTACAGTCTTTGAAATTTCGAAAATTTTGACATTTTTTGGAAAAAAAAACCAAGAATATAACCCAGGAAAACTAAATTTTGAAATTTTGGATTTAGACAGGATTTTTTGCATTATAAATCCGGGATGCACCCTCTAGATTAGATTTATGCAGTTTTTGAAATTTCGAATTTTTTTGGAAAAAGACCTTGGAAAACTAAATTTTGAAATTTTGCACTGATACTGGATTTTTTGAATGATTAGTCTCGGACACACCCTCTAGATTGGATTTTTCCAGTTTTTGAAGTTTCGAAAATTTTGTCTTTTTTTGGAAAAAACACAAAGAAAACCAAATTTTTATATTTTGGATTTTGACAGGATTTTTTGCATTTTAAATCCTGGACATACTCTCTAGATTGGATTTTTGCAGTTTTTGAAAATTATAAAATGTTGACATTTTTTCCAAAAAACACCAAGACTATAATCTTAGAAAACTATGTTTTGAAATTTTGGATTTAGGCCGGTTTTTTTGCATTATAAATCCCGGACACACCCTCTAGATTGGATATTTGCAGTTTTGAAATTTTGAGAATCTTGTAATTTTTTGGAAAAACACCAAGTCTATAACCTCGGTAAACTAAATTTTTTAAATTTTGGATTTAGACCAGATTTTTTAATCATAAATCCCGGATACACCCTCTAGATTGGATTTTTGCAGTTTTTGAAATTTCGAAAATTTTGACATTTTTTGGAAAACATCAAGACTATAACTATATATATATATGATTAAGAGAATTTTCTTGAGTTTTGCACATCATGGATTCACCCAAGATGATACCCAAAGATTACCATCTAAATGGAAAACTGCTCTTGCTGCCTATCATGTCATCCCCATAACAGCATAGAAAATATGAAGAAAACCACAGTTGGGTAACATTAAGTGTGGTCGATGCTTGGATGGGTGTACAGCTTCCGAAACGGACAACAGTGAAAACTGAAAGTGTTTAACTATATAAGACCTAAACCTTGGATGGGTGTACGGCTTCAGAAATAGACTTCAGTTAAAACTCAATGTGTTTAATTATATAAGACCTACCTTGGATGCGTGTACGGCTTTTGAAACGGACCACAGCGAAAACTCAATCTGTTTGATTATAGAAGACCTAAACCAGTGACTCGAACCTATCATTCCTTGATAATGGCATACGGGATCATGCCAAAACATCAGAATCAGTGGCCGGAGGCTGACTTCGAATACAGGACGCGGAAAACCAAAGAAAACTTTCTTAATCATAGTTATATCCGCAAAAATCTATAATATAACATAATATACACATATATGATTTTCAAGCTAAAAAAAAATACAAGACACAAAAACATTACGTGTTACACACTTTTGGCTATCATTTTTGTGTTCGGCAGGTGTAAATTAGTTAAGATAAAGTTATTTTATTATATTTATATGTGAAAAAAGTTAAAATTTGTTGACAAGTGCAACTAAAACAACGAGAATTGGAATTTGGAAAGTATAGTAATGTGCTTTTCATTATATATATGAATAAATTAATTTACAAATGGAGGAAAACACAACGAGGATATATACCCATCAATAGAAATCTCAAACTCGATGCTATTCTTTTTGCAGACGATTTAGCTCTTCTGGCACTTTCCGAAAATTATTTGCAACGATCAATTTATAATTTACAAAAAATAGCTGCCAAATTTAATACAGAAATATCAATTAACAAAACTAAAATTATGGCATTTGATGGGAAGGACCCCATACAAAGTAAAATCTGTCTCCAGAATAAAAATTTTAGAGAGATCTAATCAATTTAAATATCTTGGATATTATCTCTCTATCTGGGATGAAAAGGATATCCCTGAAAAAATTACTAGTTATAATAAAAGTTTAGGAATTATTAATCAAGTTATGAAACCATCCCTTGTACAAAAAAACACCAGATAACGTTTATGTAACACTTTGGCTAGACCAGTGTTGACCTATGGTAGTGAAGCATGGACACTAAAAAGACAACATGAAAGCAGAATAACAGCTTGTGAAATGAAATTCATGTGCAGAACAGCAGGTTACACCAGATGGGATCGGAAAAGGAACACCGATATCTTAAAAGAATTGAAGACTACGCCAATTTTGGAATATATTAAACAGTACCAACTAAATTGGAAACACCATCTTGAAAGAATGAGTTCAAATCGGATCCCCAAAGCAGTTTATAATTATATACCAAGAGGACGAAGATCACTAGGCCGTCCTATGAAACGCTGGAGGGAAAATTTTCTATAGGATCGTAACAGGCCTTGGCCTAATATTTGGAAGTAAGAAGAAGAAGAAGAAGAAGAAGTAATAATATTGTGACTGAAAATTAAATTTATTCTGATAGGAAAACTAAAAATGTTCCTATGTGGCACATAGATCAACTATTTTCTGTCCAGTCTAAGAAAGACACTTCAGGAAAATAAATGGGCGGGTAATCCACGAAGCTCGCAATTACTGCGATTCGTTCATTACCAAAGCACAGTTCAGCGGAAGCGAAAAAATAGATCATGTACTTGATTAATATAATTACGTATTTAAAGCTATTTATGTTAACAATAATTGATCAGAATACAGTATATACCTACATAGTGTTAAATTCCCAATAAATGTCTTCTTAACTAAGAAGCCGCCATTGCAAAGATAGAAGCTATGGTTTCAAGCATTTGGCACGAGGGAATTACAACGTACATAAGAGAAAAATTTGCGTCTAGATCGTAACTCGCCTCGGTAGCTCAGTTGGTAGAGCACTTGGCCCGAAAAGCCAAGGGTCCCGGGTTCGAGTCCTGGTCTAGGCGAAAATTTTTCTCTTCAAATATACCTACATATTTCTTCGAAGGTCAGAGACAACTAAAAATTTGCATTTGTTTGAAACTTCTTGAGAAGAAGTTGAATGTCAGTTACAAATATGGCGGCAGTCCTGTAGTTTATTAACATAAACTAGATAAACTTAACTCGGTGATAAAATGTGTGATCAAAATTATTAGAAGCACAAAGAAAAATTGTTAAAGAGTGGTGAAAAACTGTGTTAAATGTATTTTATAAGTTTATGGAGCATAATCCTGGCACTGTAGTGAATGAATTATGTTGTGTTAAATTAACTGCAGAATATACTGGTGTGTCGGAGAGTAGTGTTGCACATTTTCACAGGGAATTAAAAGAAACTGGTAATATCAAAACTCCCAACAAAAAGAGGAAAAGGCCTAAACCTGTTTTAAGAGTGGTGGACAATTTTGTGAAGTGTACAGTTCATTACAAGGTGCATAGGTTTTTTTTTATTTTATTACTGTGAGTACAGTTATTTTAATTTAAATGTTTGATTTGGCTATATATGATATTTATAAGGATAATTACATCCAAGGTTAAGACTGAAAATAAAATCTCAGAATGCAGACCTATTAATCAAGGAGTTAGACAAGGATGAGGTCTTTCACCTATGCTCTTCACAATATACATGAACTCAATTATTAAAGAATGAAGACTACAACCACATGGTAGTATACCACTTAATAGATTATATAATTTAGACACCCTATTATTTGCAGATGACATTGTGTTTATAGCGAATTCAGAAGATGACCTACAACATTCAGTCCACTCTTTTCACCAAATTGCAATAAACTACAACATGGAAATCTCAACAGAAAAATCTAAAGTCATGGCTTTCCTAGGAAAAGACCCAGTTTGCAGTAAAATTGTTATTAATAATAAAATATTAGAACAAACCAACACATTTAACTATCTCGGATACCAAGTTACATACGAAGAGGAAAAAGATTTTAGTCAAAAAATTATAAAATTTAACAGAGTAACAGGAATTATAAATAATATTTTCAAGCCAAACACAGTACAGCAACACACACGAACTAGAATTTATAAAACACTGGCCAGACCCATATTATGTTACGGCAGTGAGGCCTGGACAATTCGCAGTGTAGATGAACAAAGACTAACTGCGGCAGAAATGAAATTTATGAGACGTACTGTGGGCTACTCAAGAACAGACCATAAAAGGAATTCTGAGATTCTCAAAGAATTACACACAGAATCAGTCATGGAATATGTACAAAAATACAGAAACAACTGTAATTCTCACGTAAGAAGAATGAGCAGAACATGAATACCACGTCAGATCTTAAATTACCAGCCACCAGGCAAGAGATCTTTGGGCAGACCCTTCAAACGTTGGATTGAGACCGTAACAGACCACTAGGTCTATCACATGAAAAGGAAGAAGAAGAAGTTTGATTTGAATTACTTTAATATTTAATTTTAGGAAGTTATATTTTGAGGTTATTTTAATTATATTATTTTTGGTCTGGACATCTTACCTCAATACTAATGTTGATTTGTTCTTGGACATGTTTCAAAACAATTCTGTTTTATCGTCAGCTTTTCCAGACTCATGTCCAAGAACAAATCAACATTAATATTGAGGTAAGATGTCCAGACCAAAAATAATATAATTGAATTACTTTGTTTAATATTAACAATTATAATTTGATTAGTTTTCGACATACCATTGTAAATGTTAATATAACCTGCAACATTAAAAATTAGAATGATTGTTTTGCATTAATTTGTCGGTTTGTACCAGCTGACAGATTTGGCCTGCACTGTCACACATGCTTGCTTACTTACTTACTTACTCACTGGCACTATCGAACCCGAAGGTTCATGGCCGCACAGACATAAGCTCTCCATACATCCCTATCCTGAGCCAATGCTTTCCAATCATTCCCTGTATAATCTGCTTCCCTCAAATCATAGTTAATGTTGTTCTCCTACCTCATTCTTGGCCTACCAACTGGGCGTTTTCCCTCTGACTTTCCTACAAGAAGCTTCCATGCACGTCTTTCATTTCCCATACGCGCAACATGTCCTGCCCATCGCAGTCTACAAGACTTAACTGTTCTTATTATATCTGGCTTCCTACGAGGGCGGATCGGAAAGTAACGCACAATAATTTTTTTTTTAAAGTTTAAGTAGTAAAAAAAAGGAAAAAAATCACAAATGAACTTACATCTTTTACCTACTTTTCGACATAGTCACCAACTTTCTCAACACATTTTTCCCATCGTGTTACCAGTTTCAATATGCCCTGTTCGTAGAAGTCCGTTTGGTTGGAGTGTAGCTATCTGCGCACTGCTGATTTCACTTCCACATCTGTCTCAAAGCGTTTGCCGGCCAGGAATTTCTTCATGGGACCAAACAGATGAAAGTCCGATGGTGCAAGATCCGGACTGTATGGAGGATGCTGGAGCACCCCCCTACCAAATTCGGCGATTTTCTGACGAACGACAGCAGCAACATGGGGGCGAGCATTGTCATGAAGAAGTTTAACGTTAATGTTGTGACGTTTGTCACGAATGGCACGACGCAACTTCACCAAAGTTTTAATGTAGGCCGCAGCATTCACAGTGGTCCCGTGTTCAGCAAAGTCCACCAATAAAACACACCATGCATATCCCAGAACACTGTCACAAAACACTTTCCTGGCAGATTGAGTCACTTTGAATTTTTTCTTTACTGGGGAACCAGCATGTTTCCACTCCATTGATGCCTGCTTTGTTTCGGGCGTGTAGTGGTTACGCCCACGACCCATCACCTGTGACGATTCCTTCCAGAAAGTCATGTCCTTGTGCGGTGTACCGCGTTAAGTGGTCCAAGCTTGCCATCATTCGCTGGCCCTTGTGGTCGTCTGTCAGGTTCTTAGGCACCCAGCGAGCACTAACTTTACGGAATTTCAAATTTTCATGAACAATATCGTACACCGCACCATAGGAAATGTTGAACTTCTGCGATAAGGCTCGCAGTTGCACACGCCGGTCGTTCAGAATTGCCGCCTCAATGCCTCTGACATTCTGTGGGATTGCTGCTGTTGTCGGCCAGCCGGAGCGTGGCGAATCACTAAGGTTCACGCGTCCCTCTTGGAAGAATGTGCACCACCTGGAGACATTGCTACAGTCCATACAATCACCCCCATTACACGCCACGCATGTCCCTGTGAATTTCACTGGGTTTATGCCCTTTGGCCCACAAAAATCGAACAACACTTCTCTGTTCCTCACAGGTGGACGACTGTAGCATGCGCGCCATCTTTGTTGCATAGTTCAAGCTTCTCTCGCAAGAGGTGCACCTGAGAAAAAAATACCATCTCTAGTGAAAACTTCAAACTATATCTCTGTGAAATTTCAACATTCTAGCTGCAATACCAAGGCAGAAAAAAATTATTGTGCGTTACTTTCCGATCCGCCCTCGTATAAAGATCATGTAGTTCATTGTTATGTAGTCTTCTCCATTCACCTGTCTGTTCATCTCTCTTTGGTCCAAAAATTTTCCTAAGAACTTTATTCTCAAATACTCGTAATCTCCTTTCCTCCCTTAAAGTAAGAGTCCATGTTTCGCACCCATATAATATAACTGGTAGAATAATAGTTTTATATATTTTCAGCTTAACGTTTTTTGAAAGGAGTTGGGACATCAAAAGTCTCTGCAATGCATAATAGCATGCTACGCAGAGTAATACATTCGGAAGTTAAATGTCAAAGTGTTCTTCTTACGTTGGACAGAGAATAGCATTTTCTTTTTACAAATAAATAAATATGTGAATAACATGCATAAAAATAATTTTATTTATAAATGTTAATTATAACAGCTTTCAATAAATAACCTAAGTAAAAACATGCTATATACAAATTCTTAACTATATACAATGGCAGTATCTCAGAAAAATTGTACATAAATGTCCAAAACAATAACTGAATTTTAAATTGAACTTAGTAGTTCAATTAAAGAGAATTTAATACTCACGAATTTCAAATAACTACTTGCATTCTTAATAAATATTGCTATTCATGATTTCACAATTTCTCTGCATGCTGATTCAATATTCGGATATTTATACTGAAATCCATATGCCAGAGTGCGTTTAGGGACTACTTTTTGTCCTTCAGTCATCATTTTGGCTCGCTCTTCACTGAATGCCAGATTAAGTGCATATTCAGGTATTGGGATTAGAGCAGGTCTCCACAATGCTTTTGCAAATGTTTTTGCGAATTCTTTGTTTGTCACTATCTGAAAATAGAATAATATATTATCTGCTTCATGTTTTATAAACAATAAACATTTTTATTAAATATACCCGAAACATGGACAGTGACAAGACAACAATCTGCCAGAATACAAGCTGCTGAAATGAGATTCCTCAGACCAATAGCAGGATATCAAAGAACAGACAAAATACACAACACAGAAATAAGACATCAACTAAAAGTAGAGAATTAAACACAACAATAGAGAAATACAGAACAAACTGGAAAGAACAATTGGCAAGGATGACTGAGAATAGAATACTCAAAGCAGCATACAACTATTCACCACAAGGAAGAAGTTTGGGAAGACCAAGGAAAAGATGGAAAGGCAGCAATTTGGAGCCGGAACAGGCAAGTAAATAAGCCTAAACCATGAAGAAGAAGAAGAAGATTAAATATACAGGAAAATTCTATTATGAACTCCTATAGATCATAGATTGGACTGACAAAGGTTTGAAATAGATTTATAAATGAGTTGAAGAAAATGTTTTTTATCTTATCTCAAAGTTCCATGTTTTCATGATACTGGTTTCAAAGGTCATTTTACCTTCATCTTCAATCAAACTCAAACTATTGAAATTTTGCTGTTAATGCCATCTTCCAAACTAATATCTCGTGCCAATTTTATGAACTTGGAGATAAAATTTTGCTCACCGGGAACTTCAAAATTCATTATTCTATATTTGTTATTCTGAATGTACAACTTTTCCCAAACTGTTAATTCCAAAGGCTTCTCTAAATGTTTTAAAAGTTTAGTTTCTCCTCCAATTTTGTTTACTAGAGAATCACAAAATTGGAAGAGAAACAAAACTTTTAAAAATTTAGTGAAGCCTTTGGAAATAATAGTTTGGAAAAAAATATACATTCAGAAGAACAAATATAGAACCATGAATTTTGAATCCCAGCAAGCAAAATTTAATCTCCAAGTTCATAAAATCAGCATCAGATGGCAATTTGAAAGATGATATTAATGACAAAATTTCAACAGTTGGAATTTGACTGAAGATGAAGATAAATAAATAATAGTTTTAAAAAACTAAAAGAACACGCTTTATTAGAAAACTAAAAAATGAAAAATAATTTTAATTTCCAATACGCTTGAGATAAAATAAAGTGGTCAACAAAAAAATCATCTCCAACACATATAGAATAAAATTAGAGTTATCAACAAAAAGAAAATAATCTTACCATCAAAAGCGTGGGGTGCTCTATATCAATTAATATATTTGATAATAAACAGATATTGGTAAAAGTAAGCTCTCTAAGAAGAAAATGTAAAAAATCATAAAAAGCACCCCACGCTTTTGATGGTAAGATTATTTTCTTCTTGTTGATAACTCTAATTTTATTCTATATGTGTTGGAGATGATTTTTTTGTTGACCACTTTATTTTATCTCAAGCGTATTGGAAATTAAAATTATTTTTCATTTTTTAGTTTTCTAATAAAGCGTGTTCTTTTAGTTTTTTAAAACTATTATTTATTTTTTAGTTTTAATATTTTATAGAATAAGATAAAAATGTAAACATCTTTAAATTCGACACTATTGTAGTATGAGCTAAAAGTAATACTCTTCTATAAAAAAAAGCCCTCCCAGCCGGATTTGAACCAGCGACGTATTAATTACTGAAATTATATACCACTAAGAGTTCACTGCTCTACCAACTGAGCTCTTACAACGATTGACTAAAAACTCGACAAGTCTGCAAGCTATTATACCAGTTTTCATTTTTTGGATTTTCGGATGATTCTGGCCAGGATTTTAGAAACAAAATATGAAATTATTGTATTGTCATGGATCCTCTACATGTATAAAAAGTTTCAAGTCGATCCAATGTTTCTAAGTGGGTGAAAATCGCGTTGAAAGATTCCGTTACATTGATACAAAAACACTATTTTTGATTTTCTGATGATTATGGCCAGGATTTTAGAAAATAAATATGAAATTATTGTATTGTCACGGGTCCTCTACAAGTATACAAAGTTTCAAGTCAATCCAATGATTTTAAGTGGGTGAAAATCGCGTTAAATGATTCCGTTACATAGATAGATAGATACAGGTCAAGCTAATATAAAGCGTGTAAAATGACCTTTGAAACCAGTATTGTGAAAACACGGAACTTTATGAAGTAAGATACAAAACCATTTTCTCAAACTCATTTATAAATTGAAAATATCTCATAGTGTTACTTCCCACTTTCATTTTGATTAAATTTGAAATAGATATCTACTGTATATCCAAAATTTATGTTTAAGTACAAAACCTTACAAGTAGAACAGTACAAGTAAAGCAATGCCAATTCATATAATATTTTTGTGTTTTGGTGTGGCAAGAAGTAATAGACCCTTAAGTACTAAAACATACGATTAATAGTAATAACTGGAAGGCGCACAAATGTGCACATGAGTCTATTACCAACATAGGAACCCCAAACGAATGGTACCTAACCCTCTAAGCTATAATGAATAACATGTACATTTGGAGTGGGGATGGTGACTTTATGGGTGGAGTTATCGCCCTTATAAGGCAAGGATGCTTGTGAAAACGCTCTCACGCTCATACATTCTACAAGAAACACGTCCTACAGCAACCGTTCGCAACCTTTAGTAAAAGTGATATTAAAAACACTTGGGCTTAAGTAAATTCATCAACTCAACTCCGAATTAGTGAGGTATAAAACATTGTAATTCTATAATTGTATATGCAAAATTATTCAATAAACTGAAGTAATAAGTTTATAATATAAGCATCCCTGAGTTACCATATTCTACCCTGAGCGAACCGGCACATTGGTTTCTTGGTATTAACATGATTCATTTAGAATTTAAATTACAGCATACATCATAAAGAGTGATATCAGCAGTATAGAAACAACAGAGCTGTAGAAGAGGCACTTTCTCTGCATTTTATTAAATTATTTATTTTTCTACAACTATGCTAAATCAACCGCGGTGGACTAGTGGTTACGCCCGAGGGTCGCGGGTTCAAACCCGGCCGGGGTTGATGGATTTTTTTTTGGGATGGAAAAATCCAAGGAGCAAGTCCTCTGGGAGGGACTTTAAGCGTGGGTCCCGAGTCTGAAGATTTTCAGGCTCGTAAAAGATCCTTAAGCCTGAATGAAAAGGCCTCTAAGCAAAATTTACCGAGTTTTCCCGTCCTAGTACTACCTTGGTTTCCTAGATGTCAGTATGAGGCAGAACGCTGACCACGGACCACTCAACTGACATCTATACAAAAACAAGTGTAACTAAATTAGTATGGTTCAAATTCTTCCCTGTAGGGGGACAGTGCCTAAATCTCTGTTAAGGGAAACATGGGCTTACAAGATACAAGAAGACAACTATGCTAACAAAGACAAAATAAATAATATTGGATGATTCTTATCTCCACTCTCATTTTCAACATAATTTGATTTTTAAGTTTTTATATGACTTTTTTTATTTGATTTTTAAGTTTTTATATTACTTTTTTTATGTCATTGTCAGTGAGAGGAGACCATGAAGGAAAAAAGGGACATTATAGAATCTGACAGTGAGAAACAGTTAACTTATTCCAATTGGATGTTCATTTAATTATACTGTATATAGGTTGCTTCTCATTTGGACCTTGATCGTTCTTAGTATGGAAATTTAGACATTGTTTGGCTAAATTGATTTTCCATTGTTGATTTTCAAACTTCAAAAACTAACAATACTGTTGAATTGTTAAAAAATAGTTGGTATTTGCATTGCACTTCATCAATTTCCATAAAAACACACGTATAATGAAGCATTGAGTATTTAAACTTTAAAATGCGTTTTTCTCGAAATTTTTAAAAATGGACCTTGATCGTTATTCCCATTTACCTTTCACATACTTTTTTGCTATGTGGAAATTTTTTGTCTTTAATTTATTTATTTTTCTATAATTATGCTAACAAAGACAAAGTAAATAATATATTAATGTTTCATTTTAGGAAGTGATATTTTGAGGTTATTTTAATTATATTATTTTTAGTCTGATTGTCTTATCTCAATATTAATGTTGATTTGTTCTTGGACATGTTTCAAAACAATTCTGTTTTATCGTCAGCTTGTCCAGACTGGTTTGATTTATGTTGCACACCCTGGATGTCGATGTCAGCTCCATCCTGTGGTTGGCCAAAGAAATACCGACGGAGTGTGACCTTGTTTGGAGGTTCTTTGGCCAACCACAGGATGGAGCTGACATCGACATCCAGGGTGTGCAACATAATGCAACATAAATCAAACCAGTCTTGACAAGCTGACGATAAAACAGAATTGTTTTGAAACATGTCCAAGAACAAATCAACATTAATATTGAGGTAAGATGATCAGATTAAAAATAATATATACATGCACTGCCAAAAAGAGTATTTCCATACCTCAATGTGAAGTGACTGTATTTTGTACAACAGCAAGCTGTTAAGAAATAAACTTCTTTTTCAGATACTTTTTGCTGTGTGGAAATTTTTGTCATTAGTATGCCTAAATGGTTCAACGTACAAAAATAATAAAGACATCTTAGTACGCGAATGTCTTGAAATATAACCTTTCTGCAGAAAATACTGCTGAAACCCTATGTCAGCATCCTTCTTTTGCCATACTGTCTTTACTGGAACAAAGAGCTGCTAAGAAGCGTATTTTTCCGGAAATCTTATAGATATTGCTAAGCTCAAGCAAATTTCAGCTTTATAAATATCAATCAAAGCTTAAAACTGCTAGTATGAATTCATAAAACATTCCTAATTCGGTAAATCAAATTTTACATAAATTATAAAATTTTCGTAAACAGTTCTCAAATTGCCTAATTGTAATGGCTTGATCCTAAGCAAGTTTATGAATATTGCTTAGTTGTTTCTTCACTCACCTCATACTTCTTAACTCCCAAGCAGACTCAAGTTTCTTCACTTCATTTGTGACATTCTCAATGCTGTATTACGTTCACAACCCACAGCATTGAGAAAATCACAAATGAAGTGAAGAAACTCGAGTCTGCTTGGGAGTTAAGAAGTATGAGGTGAGTGAAGAAACAACTAAACAATATTAAAATAAACCTCATAGTCTTATTTCCTACCTACATAACTTAATAACGTTTATGAATGTTTTTATTATTAATTTAACATATCTCAATGGATGATAAATTAAATTTGAAGAAAAAAATTTTCGCCCAGACCGGGACCCAAACCCAGGACCTTTGGTTTACCGTACCAATGCTCTTCCAACTGAGCTACTGGGGCAAGTTCCAATCTAGACACAACTTTTTCTCTTATATACGTTGTAATTCCCACGAACCAAATGCTTGAAGCTGTGGCTTCATCTTTGCAAATGGCAGTTTCTTGATTAAGAAGACTTTATTAGGAATTTAAACATTAATTTTAAAAGTCAGTAGTGCTTCTATTGATTTTTTTTTATTATTAATTTAACACATCTCATTGAACGATATATTAAATTTGAAGAGAAAAATTTTTGCCCAGACCGGGACCCGAACCCAGGACCTTTGGTTTACCGTACCAATGCTCTTCCGACTTAATCTTCTTAATCAAGAAGCCGCCATTTGCAAAGATGAAGCCACAGCTTCAAGCATTTGGTGCGCAGGAATTACAATGTATATAAGAGAAAAATTTGCATCTAGATTGGAACTCGCCCCCGTAGCTCAGTTTGAAGAGCATTGGTACGGTAAACCAAAGGTCCCGGGTTTGAGTCCAGTCTGGACAAAAATGTTTCTCCTCAAATTTAAGTTTATGAATATTTATTGAAATTGTCTTCTATTGTCAACTAAATTTAGTTAATAATGAGAATTTAGCTGAATGTCATCTTAATTCGAACTGAATTGTCTAGGTTATTCTGTGAATCCTTCTTCTTCTTCTTAAACTCAATTTGTAGGATTTTCATCCTGTTTATTTCGAAAATCACTCCTCGGAGGAAGACGTATTGGATGTGCATTCATTGTCTATCCATCTCTTAGCTGGTCTTCCTCTTGTTCTTTCTCCCGTCCATTGGTCTATCTTCTTTAGCTCTTTTTGCAAGCCGGTTTTATTCCATTCTTTCTATATGATCCTTCCAGTATTTTCGTGTATCTATAATAAATTTGGTTATGTCTTGAATATGGCATGTGTCCCTAATTTCTGTGTTGTGTATTTTATCAAATAATGTTTTCCCCTGAATAGTTCTTAAGATTTTCATTTCGCATGTGCTTATTATTTGTTTAGTTTTTGTTGTATCAGCCCTAGTTTCTGCTCCATATACGACAACTGGTCGAACTATCGTTTTGTATTTGCGGGTTTTGCTTTCTATTGACATATGTTTGTTGCGCCAAATTAAATCTTTCATATACCCTGATATTTTTACTGCTTTATCAGCTTGTTTCTTTACTTCTTTTATTAAATTTTTAGTGTTTGTTATTAATACACCTAAATAATTAAATTCTGACACTTGTTCCATAATTTTTCTTTCCACTTCTAATTTGCATCTTACTGGTTCTTTTGATATTGTTAAGCATTTTGTCTTATTCGTGTTAATTTCCATATTGTATTTTCTGGCATTTATATTAAATTGATGTAAAGATCTTTGTAAATTATCTTCAGATTCTGAAAGGAGAACGACATCATCTGCGTAACATATTAAGTGAAATCTAGTGTTTCCATTTTATAACCCAAACGTGGTGGTATGTTTTCAATAATTTTATCCATTATAATATTAAAAAAAGAATGGACTTAAAGAGTCCTTGCCTGATGCCCTTTGTGAGGGTTATTTCTTCAGTTTGTTGTTCTTTTACTTTGATTACTGTTTTGCAGTGTGTATTAATTGATATTATTGCTCTTTCATCCGAGGCTTGATCCTTGAGACTGCAAGCAATGTATAAGATACACCTTGGAGTAGGTTGCTAGCCCGTTTTTATGGCGGGTTTATTATTCAGGGTTTCCTCCCTAGGCCGATTGCCTTCACCCAGCTCCAGAGCTCAGCCTACCTCGTTTTATTTTGGAGTTGTCTCTCCTAGATGGGTTGTATTGCAGGACTAACGAACCCCATCCACCCGTTTGTCAATCTACAAGACAGTAGATGTAGAGTTGCCTCTTCCGTCAGGTACACCGTACCGAAGGATCCATTTGGACTAAAACTGAATTGGTTTCAAACTAGAGATAAAGTAATGACATTTCTATTGCCATCATGACTAGTGGAAAATGTTGTAATTAAGTTTGTCTCCCATCATTTTCAACATTCTAATGAATTTTTGCCTGAATTTATTTGCTGTGTTCACAATTCAGTTCAGTTGCATCATTCAAATATTCAAGGAAAAAAAAACTTGATTGATATCATACTTCAATAGTATATTATGATGCGAGGTTGTACAGAAGTGAGGAAAATGTTTAAAATCCTAGCAATAGCAAGGTTTTTAATTTCTGAGATTCTGTAAAACATTTCACAAATGTGCATTGTACATTATTTTTTGTGCAATGGTGTTTTCAAAATAATACATAATAGTAAAATAATATCTTTCTTGGAAATATTTGTGTTCATTATAAACAACTGACTAATGTTAACAGTGTGGGCAATGCTTATTAGTTGAAACTACAGCAGGCCACGACACCAATCAACGATAAAATGGCAGTAAGTACATATTTATTGTTTTATATAGTTTCAAATAAAGTTCAGTCCATTTAAAATGCAGTGATTTGTTTCGTATAATGTATATTAACACTACCTTTTGGATATATTTTTGTATATACATTTTACATAGTATACATTGGGCAGTGTCTGTATTATTCTATGGGTGTGAAATATGGTTTTTATGCTTCATAGCATTTGGTCCTGGGAATTACAACATATATAAGAGAGAAATTTGCATCTAGATTGGAACTCGCCTCGGTAGCTCAGTTGGTAGATCATTGGCCTAGAAAGCCAAAGGTCCCAAAATGTCATATTTTGTTTCTAAAATCCTGGCCAGAATCATCAGAAAACAAAAAAATAAAAACTGGTATAATAGGTTGCGGACTTATCGACTTTTTAGTCAATCATTGTAAGAGCTCAGTTGGTAGAGCGGTGAACTCTAGTGGTATATAATTTCAGTAATCCATAGGTCACTGGTTCAAATCCGGCCGGGAGGATTTTTTTAGAAGAGTATTACTTTTAGCTCATACTACAATAGTATCGAATTTAAAGATATTTACATTTTATCTTATTCTGTAAAATATTAAAACTAAAAAATAAAAAATAAATAATAGTTTTAAAAAACTAAAACAACACGCTTTATTAGAAAACCAAACTAAAAAATGAAAAATAATTTTAATTTCCAACATGCTTGGGATAAAATTAAAGTGATCAACAAAAAAATCATCTCCAACACATATAGAATAAAAGTAGAGTTATCAACAGAAAGAAAATAATTTTTCCATCAAAAGTGTGGGGTGCTTTTTATGATTTTTACATTTTCTTCTTAGAGACTTTACTTTTACCAATATCTGTTTATTATCAAATATATTATTGATATAGAGCACCCCACGCTTTTGATGGTAAAATTATTTTCTTTTGTTGATAACTCTAGTTTTATTCTATATGTGTTGGAGATGATTTTTTTGTTGACCACTTTAATTTTATCCCAAGCGTGTTGGAAATTAAAATTATTTTTCATTTTTTTAGTTCAGTTTTCTAATAAAGCGTGTGTTTTAGTTTTTTAAACCTTTTTTTTTTTTGCGTTACACTTGCAGTTATGTTTTTAGCACTAACCTGTGGAGCAACTCCATTCAGCACACCTCTTACATCTTCTTTTCTATTGCAAATAATATTAAATTAGCTAAATCTTGTATGTGAATCCATGGCATAAACTGATCTCCTTTTCCAACAGGTCCACCTAATCCCAAGTAGAATGGCAAATATAGATGTCTTATCATGCCACCTTTCTTTCCTAGCACCACACCTGCAACACAATACATTTTAAACATCATACAAATCATATTTCAAGAGAAAAATTATACGCTCAGACTGGGACTCGAACCCAGGACCTTTGGCTCTTTAGACAATTGCTCCACCAACTGAGCTATCTGGGCGAGTTCCAATCTAAACCCAATTTTTCTCTTATATAGATTGACAATTCCCGTGCACCAAATGCTATGAAACCTTTGCTTCTATCTTTGCAAATGGCAGCTTCTTTATTAAGAAGACATTATTTGAGAAATTTTATATTACATTATAAAGCCAGTACGACCTCTTTTGATGTTTCTATTATTAATTTCATTGATGGATAAATCATATTGAAGAGAAAAATTATAAGCTCAGACTGGGACTCGAACCCAGGACCTTTGGTTTCTAGACTAATGCTCTACCGACTGAGCTAACTGGGTGAGTTCCAATCTAATGCAAATTTTTTTCTTACATACGTTGTCAATTCCCGTGCACCAAATGCTATGAACCTTTGCTTCTATCTTTATTAAGAAGACGTTTATTTGGGGATTTTTATATTACATTATAAAGCCAGTGTGGCCTCTTTCAATGTTTTTATTATTCATTTCATACATCTCAATTATGGATAAATCATATTTGAAGAGAAAAATTATATGCTCAGACTGGGACTCGAACCCAGGACCCTTAGCTTTCTAGACCAACGCTCTACCGACTGAGCTATGATACAAATACTAAAACTTTGAAAAGTAACATTAATAAATTATCTAATTCTACCTGATCGGATGATTACATGCCGAACTCCTAAATGTGCAGGCATTTTCCCAACATTCTCCCATTCATAGCATAACTCTGACAGAAAATCAAATTTCTTCCCTTGGCTATCTTCATTATATTCAGCTGTAGAACTTGGTTGGTATATCCCTGAAAGAATAATAAATCATAAGAATATATCCCAGATATTTTGCATCAAATTAACACAGATTATTTAGACTAGAAAATCTATATGGAGATTGTTAATTTCGTAACACAGTTGAGTTTTGTGCCATCTTCTATCAATTTGATGAGACTATTTAACTCAAGCCCCAAATGGGAGTCAATGCCCAATCACGTTTCAATGAATTTTGTTTTACAACCAATCACAGTGATGTTTCACCTCAATAATTATCAAATTCTGTTTACCAAAATAAAGAAAGCTCCGCCTTTTTTTAATATCCTGAACAGGTCAGAGCATTATTTTGACTGACTCTCTAACAAATGAGGGGCTCAGTGGAATAAGGGCCCATCCCAACCAATGGTTGATTTTTAGTTATTTGCAGATTATGTATCCTGTGGCCATCTTCTGTTAATCTTTAGAAGCTCATAATTCTAACTTTGCTCAAAAGAGGGTAAATGAGACTTTATGTCTAAGAAAAATTTCTAACTTCTTCACATGCACAAGAAATAAAGGCCCATCCCAACTGCTGACACGTGACTGTATACTGTCCAATACTTTGTAGTCCGCTGCAATACTGACTAGCATTGCTGGCAAATATCAGTAAATGCAGAATGGCTGATGTGGCAGGTTCTTGTGTAAATGGAAATAGTGTAATAAAATATAAGAAAAGAAAAATAAATGTGCAAGAGTGGAATAAATTGAATCAGAACATTTTACGTAACAGTGGAAAGGAATATATATCAGCCTGAATCAGTTGTTTCAAGAGGTGTGGATGAAATTGCTAGTTATTTATTAAAAGCTATGCCACTGATTGAAAAAGGTGCTAATAAAAATAAACTTAGAGTGTATGTAGTGATTCATGTGTTGTTCAAAACAAGAATTATACAATAATGGGACTTTGGCTGTACATGATAGATTGTGGTTGGTTTGAAGAAATTGAACGTAAATTTCTTGTATCAGGTGACACTTTCCTTCCCTGCGATGATGACTTTGGTGTGATTGAAAAAGTTAAAAGAAAAACACAAGTGGCTTATACACCTGAACAGTTGGCTCACCTCATAAGAAAGAGTTGAACAAAGAAACCATTCACAGTAACTGAGATAAATGCAGAAGATTTTAGAGATTTGGATAACTTAAATAAAATGTTCACAAAGAGAAATGTGATGCCGGACAAGCATTAGGTAGACATCAGAAAAGCATCTCAGCTTCGTTTTGTGGAAAACAGACATGTAATGTACATAAAATCCAGTTTCGGTGATTTGGTTTTAGAGGAAGTAATAAGCCTTTAAAAAAGGGAAAGGAAAGTGTCCTGTATTACGAGATGTAATATTGACAACAAAATATCCTAATGGTAGGATGATAAAGAAGACATCATGACTCTCATGACATTTGTACCACCTGTACACCAGACTTTTAACAGTAGCCTTAAATCAGATGCAGATGATGATGATACAAATGCTGCAAACGTAGATACATAGATTAATTCAATATTCAAGTTAAAAAGTGTTATTTAATTTGTTTATTTATATTTAAATTAATATTGGGAAGTAAACATTATGAGGTTATACAATTAATAGTGAGAGGAGAACATATTTTAATCGACTCACCTCATACATTTTCAAACTTCTTTGATACCGACGGTTTCAGACAATATCATGTCCTTATTCAGTCATGGCTTCCACTGATGAAATTCTGTGATTGTTGATTTCTTTAGTGACATCACCTCTTGTGCTGCCATCTTTCGTTGGGATTATAAACTTTGTAATTAAGTTTTGATATTCCAGTGGATAAAAATTTAATTACAAAGTTTATAATCCCAATGAAAGATGGCAGCACAAGAGGTGATGTCATTAAAGAAATAATAATAATAATACTTTATTTATTCTGGCAGAGTTAAGGCCATAAGGCCCTCTCTTCCACTCAACCAGCACAAATACAAATAAATATTTGACAAATATAGATATACACTATACCAATTATAAACAGTTAAAGATACAATAAATGTAGCAATGTAAATTTCATGTACAAACAACATTTTATAGGGTAATAACAATAATGATACAATAATAATAATAATAATAATAATATAAATATGATACATTATACGAGAAACACCAATTAATATATATACCTTACACTGGGTAATAATGAAGTTGAGGTTAGAGCAAATATAAATTTAGATTTCTTTTAAAAGATGCCAATGTCCGGCAGCCCCTATTTCTTGTGGTAGGGAATTCCAGTTGCGAGAAGGGAAGATGGTATATGACATGGAGTGATGTGATGTCCTATGTTGCAGTATATTAAGCAAGAGACTATGTTGTGATCTTGTGTTTAAGTTATGGTTTGAGGATAACGGGATGATAAATAATTGGGAATCAAGGTATGTAGGATCTTAAATAAGAGAATTAGACAGTGCGATTTTCTTCTCTCTTTTAGATGTAGCCATGACAATTCATGGAATAATGGAGAAATGTGATCGTATTTCGAACATTAAATATGAATCTGATACACATATTATGGACATGCTGCAGTTTGTCTGACAATCCGTCACTTATGTCAGTTAGTAGAACGTCATAGTAGTCAAAATGCGGCATCACTAATGTTTGGATTAAAATTCTTTTAAGAGCTGTAGGAAGAAAATGTTTAAGTCGCTTTAGCGAATGCATTATGGAGAAGATCCTTTTAGATGTTTGTTTTACTTGCACATGCCAATTTAAATTAGAATCTAAGTAAAATCCCAAGTTTTTAACGACGTCGGTATAAGGAATTTGTTCATTATCTAATATGACAGCCGGCAAATTGCCATTGTTTATGGAGTGTAATCAACAATCACGGAATTTCATCAGTGGAAGCCATGACTGAAGAAGGACATGATATTGTCTGAAACCGTCGGTATCAAAGAAGTTTGAAAATGTATGAGGTGAGTCGATTAAATATGTTCTCCACTCACTATTATTGTTTATTTATGTTGTATTTTTTATATTCTCAATTTTCTTTTTTTTTATTAGACATATGAAACAATATAGTGATCTATATATTTGAGTTGCCCAATGGAATAGAGGCACATGCCACAAGGAAACTATTTTACAGAAACAAGGAATTTCTGATCCTTCCGGGAAATTCTCGTATAAGACTTGAAAGCATAATAATAGTCTCTTCGATTGGTTGCTGGCCAAAGGAAGGCAAGACCAGTGATGGGGCTGCCATCTTATAGCCTCTGGTCAGGCTTTTCTGGAGAAGAAAAGAAAATAAAGGAAAGAAGAAATGGAAGAAAGCCCTCGGATGCCCTAATAGCGTCGGGGTCGAAAAAAACAAGAGTTAACCAAGAGAGGTTAGATAGTAAAGTTAAAAGAGTGCAAAACACAAGTAAGTGGAAGAAATGTTTTGCTCAGCTTGGGCACCTTGTGGTCGCCATCCACATATCCCCTAGATGAGGACCCTATGGTAGTGAAGCATGGATACTAAGAAAACAACATGAAAGCAGAATAACGGCTTGTGAAATGAGATTCATGCGCAGAACAGCGGGTTACACCAGATGGGATCGGAAAAGGAACACCGATATCTTAAAAGAATTGAAGACTACACCAATTTTGGAATATATTAAACAGTACCAACTAAATTGGAAACACCATCTTGAAAGAATGAGTTCAAATCGGATCCCCAAAGCTGTTTATAATTATATACCAAGAGGACGAAGATCACTGGGCCGTCCTATGAAACGCTGGAGGGAAAATTTTCTATAGGATCGTAACAGGCCTTGGCCTAATACTTGGAAGGAAGAAGAAGAAGAAGAAGGAATTTCTGAAAGTTGTTTATTTGTGGAATATGGACACTATGTTTTAATTTTTTAACCAGGATCTTGAATTAGATGACGAATTGAATATCTTATTAAATATTAGTTGAAATATTCCTAGTATTAAGTGTATTTTAAATAATAAGACAGGTAATTTGTGTAAATTAAGTAGTGGCATATGCCCCACATAATGCCTCATCTATCTTCAGTGGTGTATGGACGCAAATTTCTGATGTTGATTGACCCTCTTCTTCATCATCAGAAACTTTCCTAACACATTCTTCACTTTTCCGAATAGTTTTTAAACATTTTATTGATATTCCGTGGACTGCTAGAAATGCACTTCTACAGACTTCAAGTTCGCTAATATTAGTTACACGAACACAGTATCTGAATGAAACCTTCCTTTGACTTATGTTTGCATCTTTTCTCTTCTTTGCATAACCTCTCTTATCGTCACTAATCATTAGTGGAGCGAAATTACATGATATTAGTTTGCAACACGGAGTTCACTATTTAAACACTCCTTTGCTGGCACAATCTTCTTATTGTTATACACTATTTCTGAGACATTTTCTTTCATTATCCTTCCACTTACTTTCATAACGAGTCCTTCTTCTACTATTAACTTGTCTTTTTTCTTCAGAAACCGCATTAAACCTCAACATCTATTAGAAATGTTGTAGGTAATTTGAGGACTACCACTGCCCTCTGGATCTACAGGGTGGACCGCTCGAATGGACCTAATTTCAATTGCTTGTTACTGGCAAACAGTTGAAGATAGAAACTTAAAACAACGTTCATAGTACAGAAAACTCACCAAGTTTCGAATCCTGTCGGTAGATGGCACAAAGATACGTTTCTCGTTCTTAGATTTAATTGTTTGTGAAAATGGCGATTCCGCAGATGAAAGCGCAAGCTGTTTTGTGGTATGCGGAGTTTAAATCAATCATTAGAGTTCAAAGGGAGTTCCGGCGTGTGTTTAACCGTGATGCTCCAACTGCTAGAAGCATAAAGAAGTGGCGTGATACATTATTAGCTACAGGATCTGTGTTGAAGAAGCATGGTGGTGGTCGCAGAGCATCCGATGAAATGGTAGCAAATGTTCAAGCCGCATTTGAGCGAAGCCCCCGGAAGTCATTAAGAAGAGCTTCGCGGGAACTTCAAATACCAAAATCGACATTACAACGGATTGTCCACAAACGCCTCAAACTGCACGCATATAAAGTGCAGTTAGTGCAACGTCTGGAGCCGAATGACATGCCGAAACGAGTGGAATTCGCCAATACGATGCTGGACCGTCTCGGCGCTGATCCTGACTTCATGACCAAGATTTTCTTCTCGGACGAAGCCACTTTCCATTTGTCAGGCAAGGTAAACCGGCATAATGTGCGGATCTGGGGATCGGAGAATCCTCACGCTATTCAAGAGCATGTTTGTGATAGTCCGAAGATGAATGTTTGGTGCAGTTTGTCACATAATAAGGTCATTGGACCGTTTTCTTCGCCGAGAAAACTGTTCGTGGTACCACATATCTTGACATGCTGGAGCAGTTCTTCTTTCCACAAATTGAACAACTGCAGCCTAACATCGTTTTCCAGCAAGATGGTGCTCCTCCCCACTGGTCCAATGAAGTTCGTACGACTTTGGACAACATTTTCCCTGGCCGTTGGATTGGTAGGGGAGGACCAATCGCGTGGCCCCCGAGATCTCCCGATTTAACACCACTGGATTTCTTTCTCTGGGGCTATGTCAAAGATAAAGTTTACACCACCCCAGTCAAAGACCTTCGTGATCTTCGTGAGCGCATCATAGAGGCTATTGAGAACATTCCAGAAGACATACTCCAACGTACTTGGCAAGAAATTGTTCATCGCTTTGATATCGTCACAGTGACTGCTGGGACTCATATAGAGATTGTGGTGATCTGGATATCAAAACTTGGTGAGTTTTTCTGTAATATGAACGTTGTTTTAAGTTTCTATCTTCAACCGTTTGCCAGTAACAAGCAATTGAAATTAGGTCCATTCGAGCGGTCCACCCTGTATATTATTAAATATCCAGAGGGTAGCGAAACTACATTCTGGTTGGTTAGTTTAATTTCTGCCAACCTATCAGGAACGTTGACTGTAACCATTTGAGATAAAAGTGAAAGAATGTGGCATGTGCCTTTTTTCCATTAGCTATTTCTATCATTCAGAATCTTGAAGTTTTATTATGCTCCTTGTTAAAGAATAGACACATGCCAACATGCAAACAGTTTTTGGAATTGATGCAAGATAGCAAGAGCTACTTAACCATAACAAAAACTTACAATCGGCAGATTTGTGGCATGTGCCTCTTTTCCACTGAGCAACTCATTTGCAGACAGAAAGTTTATTTTATGTACAGGACATGTACCAAATGTTATCAATGTGTGCTCTATATATTTTACTCAATGTAGAATTTAATAAATTGGAAATACAAGAGAGGAAATAAAGTATGCCACATGGTTTAGAAGGAAACATTAAGTCCCAGTAATGCATCTAACTTAATATAAATAGTGATTAAGTTGTCAGATGTCACTACATTAAATTAGGAAGAATCAATTATACATAATAAACTAACCTACACCTGAAATTGTAACAAATACTTTTGGTTTATTTTGTGCCTTCAAGATGGCTTGGGCAAGAGACTGAGTTGTGTTTACACGACTGTTCCAAACATTTTGTTTAAAACCAGGAGTCCATCGTCGAGTAGGATCCAACACATTCTGACCGGCAAGATTCACAACAGCCATAGTATTTGCAGGCAAACCATTTTCAACCAGGTCAGTCTGTAAAAATATACTGAAATTATCATCATCTCTATGCCCCAAAAAATATGAGTAATATATAAATATTATTAAATTAATATTAAGAAGCTAAAGCTGTTGCTATGATTGAAATAAGTATATTAAAGTACACAACTAAATTATTGTAATCAAATGGTAAACAGAAAAATGTATGCCTGAACCGGGAATTGAACCCCGAACCTTCAGGTTTCCGTGCTGATGCTCTTAACCATTGAGCTAATTCAGGCTTCCTTCCCAACCAAGCATAAATCCTTTCTTTACCTTACTTCAAATGCAATGAATCATCATTCACAAATACACAATGAATGGCTTCTACATTAAGAAGACATGAAAGGGCTCTTTACCATTTGATTACAATAATTTAATTGTGTACTTTAATATACTTATTTCAATCATAGTAACAGCTTTAGCTTCTTGATATTAATATAATAAATAATGCTATAGCTATGTGGAGTCCCTTCATGTCTTCTTCAGGTAGAAACCATTCATTGTGTATTTGTGAATGATGATTCATTGCATTTGAATGTGGGACCAAGACAGTAAGGTAAGGGAAGGATTTATGCTTGGATGGGAAGGAAGCCTGGATTAGCTCAATGGTTAAGAGCATCAGCATGGAAAGCTAAAGGTTCAGGGTTCGATGGCAGTGAAGACCATCTTATATATGAAGAGGACAATGACGAAGAAGAAGAAGAAGAAAGTTCAGATGATGATTTTCAGGGATTTTAAATATCAGAACGGTTTTATAAACTAAAATTTATTTAGTCTGGCTCTGCAATCTAATAATAAAAATGGTAAAAGTGTTATTTTTTTTTAAGAATTGTTTAAAAATTAAGGTGCATCTTATAGTTCATAGTTCATAATTGCACCAAATTAAATTTTTCATAGATCCTGATATTTGTGCTGCTTTATCAGCTTGTTTCTTTAAAATAAAAGATACAATTATGTATTTATTCATGTAACAAACTATCCAAATAGAGTCTGCAAAAAGGTGATAAAGTGTATTTGACAATAGAGAAGAAAATATAAAGTTTTCTGAAATATGTAAAAATATATCCCCTATGTCCTGATAAATTTTTGCATGTTCTTACAGAATTAATCTGTATATTCAGAAATTATAGAACTACCAAATGGTAATCAATGAATTTTGTTTTACAACCAATGACAGTTGTATTTCACCTCATACTTTATCAAATTCTTTTTACCCTTAAATTGGCAAAACAATAATTTCTGATTTCAGTTATTTAAATGTGGCAGACCGCACTAAACGAAATCCTGCATAACTGTTCTTAGGTCTGAAAAACATCTAATTGAATCAAAAGCTAGTCTAATTAAACAAATAGATAAACAAAAGGAACTCACGGTTTGGGAAAAAATCCACATTCAGAAAAACAAAGAAAAACTTATGAACTTCGAAATTCCCGCGAATCCTGGCCTGATCCAGAGGTCCACCAACAGAGGGAAGAACAAATTCTTCCGATCGACATGATATCAGTAGTCAAGATGGTACTGAAAATGGGACCGCTATAGTCTTGAAATCGCGATCTACTTAGAAGATTAATATGAGGAGAGGTATGAAAAATTTGATTTTATCTTGAATTAAACCTCTTAGTGGTTTATTCCTATAAAAGTTCAATACATAATAAACCTAAAAATACAGACAAATATGGAAAAACAAATTTGTCTTAAATCATTCCAAATATCCTAATTCATAAACATAAAACGGTAACATAATTTTAACTTTAACTAATTAAAAAAGAAATATATACATAGAAATCCTAGCCCTGCTCACAAGTTCATGGGAGCCGTGTCACAGCCATCTACGAAGTTTGCACATTACCATGCTTATAATCAATCTTCCAGAATTTGTACTACCAAGATCACATTGAATGCTGGAAATAACCTCCATTTGCTGCAATACACTATTGATATCTTCTTACTAAGTTATCAGTTACTCTCTCAGGTTTTCCAGTACTTTTAGAATTTATTGTGGTGCTAGTATTAATTAATTTAATAAACGAATGAAGGAAAACACAACAAGGATATATACCCAACAATAGGAACCTCAAACTCGAAGCTATTTTTTTTGCAGACGATTTAGCTCTTCTGGCACTTTCCGAAAATGATTTGCAACGATCAATTTATAATTTACAAAAAATAGCTGCCAAATTTAATACAGAAATATAAATTAACAAAACTAAAATTATGGTATTTGATGGGAAGGACCCCATACAAAGTAAAATCTGTCTCCAGAATAAAATTTTAGAGAGATCTAATCAATTTAAATATCTTGGATATTATCTCTCTATCTGGGATGAAAAGGATATCCCAGAAAAAATTACTAGTTATAATAAAAGTTTGGGAATTATTAATCAAGTTATGAAACCATCCTTTGTACAAAAAAACACCAGATTACGTTTATATAACACTTTGGCTAGACCAATGTTGATCTATGGTAGTGAAGCATGGACACTAAAAAGACAACATGAAAGCAGAATAACGGCTTGTGAAATGAGATTCATGTGCAGAACAGCGGGTTACACCAGATGGGATCGGAAAAGGATTACCGATATCTTAAAAGAATTGAAGACTACGCCAATTTTGGAATATATTAAACAGTACCAACTAAATTGGAAACACCATCTAGAAAGAATGAGTTCAAATCGGATCCCCAAAGCTGTTTATAATTATATACCAAGAGGACGAAGATCACTGGGCCACCTTATGAAATGCTGGAGGGAAAATTTTCTATAGGATCATAACAGGCCTTGGCCTAATACATGGAAGGAAGAAGAAGAAGAAGATTGTGGTGCTAGTAATCATTTAAATTAATTCATGGAGTGTGGCTTTTATTTTCTAAAACATAATCTATGTACATCATTAATATAAATTTCAAAATGTTAGAACTGGGATATGTGCAGATCATAAATTCTAGTTGAATATGGCCCATACAAGTAATTCTGCCTGTAATAGTGCCAGAGATACATGTTTATGCCTCATGTTCATGGACCAGCTCTATGAATTTCCAAATATCCTTAAGGGGGCTCATACACCCAGCATGAGGTACATATGCACACACACTATTACTTTACAATAAATAAAAAAAACTATAAAACATACAATTATGAAAATTTGCACACATGTAGTATACACTATTGGCTTTCTTTTGATATTAAAATTGTTATTATTGAAGCAAAATTTTTGTAATTGCAGGAAAATAAAATTTGCATAATTTCAGTTTCTTATATATCATATCATACATTATTACTTAAAAACTAATAACCTGATTTAGTATAAACAATTTTTTTTAATAAATATAACACCCTAATAAAGCTTGTGAACTATTAAGATGTGCCCAGATTTATTGGTTTAGAGCAAACAAATTTTTTTACTAATAATTTTTTAAAATAATTTTTACACTATATATTCCCCATTACCTAACCTTAATATTCAAAACATTGCAATGATTTTAATATGTCAGATATAGACTAAGTAGATGAGTGTGTGTGCAAAATTTCATGCAAATTGAACCATTTGTTTTTGAGTTATTGCATTTTATGTTCTTAAAATTTTAACTAGTCCCGCGACGTAGCTGAGCGGTTAAGGTAGGAAGCCTTGGCACAGAGCTACGGGACTTGCGCTGGTTCGAGTCTCCATGGGGGAAGAAATTTTCTCATGGTATTTTGGCCAGTATGGGACCGGTGCCCACCCAGCATCGTGAGGCAATTGGGTAGCTACAATAAGTAGCGGCTCCAGGTTGAGGAACCAGCTATAACGGCTGGGGGACTCGACATGCTAACCACATGTCACCCCTACACTGGCTGTTGATCATCTACCTCTGTGATTGACACATGTGGATGTGAAGGGCCAGCAGCCGGCTGGTAAAAGGGCAACCGCTGAAAAGTGGAAAGACCCTCAATCGGAAAATTTTAACTTTCGGGAAAACGATGTTAACTAAATTCACTGTTATCATAGCACAGATGCTAACATTTAACACTAAACTACCTACCCATGATATCCGCTGAGGTCCAGGCATACGAGATACAATTAGAACGCCATATCCTTTACTGCGAAGCAACTGACTGAAAGCAGTACCAATGAAGCCTGATCCTCCACCTATAATATTAAAATAAAACACCTAAACATTACAGTACAACACTAAAAGGCAGTTCATTTATAAAATGTACAAATTATTGTAAAAGAAAGTTGTAATGTTTTAGAATACAGGCTTTCACAGCCACAAGTCATGGTATTATAAGATTTCGGCTATAAAGCCATGATCCATAACTGGTGTTTTTTCCAGATGTTTCTCCCTCAGCTAAGGAGGGCATCTTCAGTGGCAAGTTGTTCTAGGTGATGTTCCTTTGTCGGAAGCTCAGATGTGAATGAGTGGCAGACTGCTGGAACTCGGTATTTATATTTGAGCTTGTTCCTGAATGCCTGGACGAAGTTAAAGCTGATTCGGTAGTCGCTGTCATTCTAGAATCTGATTGGTTTGTTTCCGTCTCTTCATTATTAAGTAGGTTTATACGTCTGTTATTTAACTTGTGATACCAGGCTTTAGGCAGTTTGCTATTGAAATTGTCTTTGTTTTTATAAATTTCTATGGCTTCTCTGTATAGTCTAGGAAAATAATAGGATGTTGTGGCTAAAACCTGAATGTTCTCATACAGAATCTGATGTCCATTGGAAAATGGTTTTAAAGAAAAAGTTATACACATAAAAACAGGTAAGTACAAAAAACAAAACCTGATTGATAAAAGCATTCTTCAGTTAGAAAAACAAATTGAAAATATACACAGAGAATTCACAAATCATCCATGGGCATACAATATATTCCAAAAGATTTTTTAAAATTTTAATATCAAATTAGCACCAAAAAATTATTACAGCATAAATAAACTAATAAAAGTAACAAAAATAAAAAGATTGATGATGGAAAAAAATCAGGAATATACCAGATAAAATGTGCTGATTGTGATTAGATATACATAGCAAAAACAAAAAGGAACTTGATCATTAGAACAAAAGAACAGATTAGAAATGTAAACAATGGAGAAGTAGAAAAATCTGCTATAGCTGCACATGTCTGGTCAGAAAAACATAAAACTGATGTGAACACTGAATTATTAAAACAGTTATGAAAATACAACAGGAAGTAACATTATGAGGTTCTACTTAATAAGTTTTGTCTGTCTTCATTGTTTCTTGTAAGACACATTTCAAAGCTTCTTAGCTTCATAATCAGTTGGTGCAGACTGATCTTCTTTAAGTTGTTGGTCCTGGATCTGCCCCCTCTTTTTGTGATACAAAGTACTTGCTTATTAAGTTTCACTCCCCAGGAATTTCAAAATTCATTATTCTCTCCTTGTTCTTCTGTGTGTAGATTTTTTTTCCCCCATATGGAGAGTTTGTTTGATTTTTCTAACTGTTTTAACAAATTTGTGTTTACATCTATTTTGCATTTTTCTGACCAAACATGAAGAGCCATACTGCAGATTTTTCTACTTATTTTTTTTTACATTTCTTATGTGAAGTTCCTACGTTCAGTAGCGGGTGTGACAATTTTGGACAAGAAAAGAAGTGAGGATATTTAACAAATAGAATTGACAACATGAGAAACAACTGTATGAACATATTAAGAGAATGCCTACGGATAGAATCCCTCAGCTGTTACTAAAGTACAAACCAATAGGACATAGAAATGTTGGACGCCCATTTACTATATGGGAGGATTAATAAAATTCCACTTGATGTGAAAACAGGTCAAAAGGCCTAATTTCATGAAGCAGAAGAAGAAGATGTGTTTTTTGGTTCTAATAGTTAAATTTCTCTTATTTTCCCTATGTATATCTTATCATAATCTGCACATTTTATTTGGTATATTTCTGATTTTTTATCATCATCAATCTTTTCATTAGAACAATCTAGTATATACTTCCATGTCAATAAGTCAAAGTGATTAAATTAATAATAGCAAAGCATATTATTTTTACAGAGAGAATTATTTTCTAGAATTATTTGTCAATTTAGAATCATCAAACATTTTAAGTTTATGTTAATTATTTAGGTGTTACAGTACACTTTTTTTTCCTGAATTATTTGGAAAACATGTACTGAAGCTATTGAAAATGTTTTCAAATAATTAAAATTAGTTTTGATATTATCAGTTTATTTATACAAGGTCCACCGCTGTGGTCTCGAGGCAGCATGCTGCCTTGTCACGCAGCGGGCCCGGGTTCGATCCCCAGTCGGGGCAGTTTTTCTGGATGAGGTTTTTATCGGGGTTTTTCCTCACCTGTAAGACAAATGTCAGGAAAACTTTAAGGCCCAAACGGTCCCCGAAATCATATGGCCATCATTATCATCATCATCATCCTTCACCGGTGTAGAAAGCAACGGGAAGCTACCACACCTACAATTCCCTAGTAAAGCTGCAAAGCATAGCATGAAAATGCTATGATTGCAGTGAAAGACCTGCCCTCGGGCAGAATTACTATGGATGGATGTATGTAAGATATTTGCCCGTAGGGGACACATTTTTATAAACAGTGTTCTACCAATTGTTTGCTTCTGAAAAATACAATTAAATTCACATTTTTATAGATTTAACACTATTCTGGACATGTCTGATCCCATAATATCAAGTTCCTTTTTTTTTTAAAGAAAAAAGCAAAGGTTATCAAAATTCTGAAATCTGTTACACCACAATCTACTATTAATGTTTTCATATCTGAAGGTAAAGTTAGTGACAGTGGTAATTCAACGTATGCAGTGCACAAACATTATTCGGATCATTTTAATTTCTTTGACAAAACTTGTTCAATATTTTGTAGTAGTACAAAATTAATTTTATTTAGAGTTTATTTGCAAGTAAGACAATTGGATTGTCTCTTGAGTATACCTAAAATTTAATTATCTATACTGTCTCACAAAATTAATTTTATTTAAAACTTTAAAAATACATGTTTATTATCTGTAAAGGTTGAGAAAACTAGCTACAATGGCTGGGGGACTTGACATCCTGACCATATTTCAACCCTATATTGGCTGGATGATTGTGCATCTATGTGATTATCACATGTGGATGTGAGGCCAGCAGACAATTGGTAGGCCCTTGGACTTCTAGGTCTGAAGGACCATGGGATTTTTATTGTCTATCGTTAGACCAAGTTTTGGTTATTCAAATTAGGATAAGAGCATACAATTTTTAATTTATAAAACCTATTTGAGGGAAGTAGATTATACAGGGAATTATTGGAAAACATTAGCTCAGAATAGGGATATATGGAGAGATTATGTTCCTACAGCCATTCACCTATGTGTTCAATAGTGCCAGTGAAATATATATATGAATATGAAAGTTTTCTTGGGTTTTCCACGTCTTGGATTCAATTTTGGCCTCTGGCCATTGATTCTGATGTTTCGGCATGATCTCACATGTCATTATCAAGGAATGATAAGTTCGTGTCACAGGTTTAGATCTTATATAATAAAATACATAGAGTTTTCGCTGTGGTCCGTTTCCAAACGGACCACACTGAAAACTGAAGGTATTTAACTACATAAGAACTAAACCTTGGATGGGTGTGTACATCTTCGGAAACGGACCACAGCGAAAACTCTACGTATTTTATTATATAAGACCTAAACCTGTGACTCAAACTTATCATTCCTTGATAATGGCATGTGGGATCATACCGAAACGTCGGAATCAGTGGCCAGAGGCTGAAATTGAATCCAAGGTGTGGAAAAACCCAAGAAAACTTTCATATTCATACTTATATCCGCAAAAATCTGCAATATAACATATATATATATATATATATATATATATATATATATATATATGGTATTTAAAAAAAGTATAAATTCAGGTGATTTGAAGTTGATCACTGAGTTCATCTGCAAAATATGTATAAATAAGTCAAACTGTAATAATGAAAACATTTTGTAATGATAATATATATTTTATTAATTGTGGCTGCAAAAATGGATTTCTATCCCACTGTGCAGTAATCAGAGACCAACCATAAAGCTTAAACAGTAACCCTGCAAGTGTTCTCTGTGCAATGAATATCATAGCACAGCCCATCCCTGTATGAAGACTGTGATGCATACTCAATCCAGTGTGTTAACTCTGAAGCCAAACAACTGGCTGATATTTCAGAGTGAAAATTGTGAAGTGTTTTCTACTTATGTTTCATAAATCTTAACATGGCTTTCATTAGCGACATGGAAAATGCCCAACCCATCGGCCTATTCAACCTCAACACAAATTCTTTCATGTAAATTTGCCATATCATGTACTCATGTCATATAGCCCTAGTCCTTAACATGTCCCCACAGGAAAAAAATCAGTCGGTGTTAGGTCTGGTTATCTGGTAGGAATGTGATATACAGTGATCGTTCCGATGCATGTAGCAGGGAACTATTCATCTAAGAATGTGTGAATTATGTTGGCAAAGTGTGGTGGAGTCCATCTTGCTGGAAAATTGTTCCATCAGGAAGTTGTGGCATAGGATACAGATCCAAGGTACTGGAACATAGCCAGATAAAGAGGTTGCAGTGACCGTATTCTAGTGGAAAAAAAAGGACCGATGATTCTGTTATACACGATCCAACATAAACATTCCATTTAGTGTTCCATTACGACACTCGGATTTTCTGACACCCAGATGTGATAATTGTCTGTTTACTTTTGCACTAACATGGAAGGTTGTCTCATCTGAGCAGAATCAAGATAGCAATGTATTGTCATTGTCCACTTTTCCCAATTTTTTTTCTGCAAAGTGTTTTTGTTTTCACTTATCACTTGGCAATTAAAATTCTCCCAGAAATGATGTGCACAATATGTAACACATCTAAAATTAAGAACATTGAATTAAAACGTTCCAACCTCCTCTTTTGAAATGATACCAGCCTTAGTCATTTTGGATGCATAGTTCTGAAATTATAACTATTTATTTTATTATATTTCTATGTGGAATAGTGTACACAAAATTTAAGACCTTAAAAATACTGAAGTACACATATATTTAAATGCATGCACAATTTGTATGCATTCCAGGGTCAACCTCGAAACTAAACCATCTACATTGATAACCCAGGAAAACAGTGGAGTAGGCTTACAAATATAATGCATCTTGATAAAGGGGAAACATGCTTTATATTTGTTTTAACATCATGAAAGATCTTTCTCTATACAGAATATATTATTTAATTTTACACTAATTCATATCATATATTGGAACATGTACTCAACCTATAAAGATACAGGATATTAAACTAATCATTGAAAATTCTCAAATTCAAAATATATAGACCTAGACCTCATTATATAATCATGAAATTATACGAAGTCTTATTTAATTAATTACAAAGGAATATAAATGATATCACATTAAATAACTGGATCTTACCAACTAGCACAGAACCGGCTAAATTGGACATAATTTGAATTCTATTAAATGAGAATTTAAATAATATATTTAAACATTCCTAACTTGCAATTAAATTTTATTCATGTCCGGATATTTCATATTGAAAACTTAGGAACATAGGAAGCCGTACGATAGAGAACGATTCATATCAGATTCTTTATGGTCAGATTCGCCAATCCCTGAATACGATCATAGACAATCATAGAGAACCACAGAGCACCCGTGTGTGTGATAGAGAACGATCAAGTGGGGCCTGAGAATTCAAAATGGCGTCTTCATTGGAAAACTTGGAAACACAATTAGAAATGTTTATCGAAAATGTACGTCAGATAAGAATAATAGTAGGCGATTTTCAACCTCAAGGTCAAAATGTTTTAAATCAAAAGATGTAAGTACATATTAGTTTACTATAATCTTTTAGGAGAAGTCTGTGTAGTTATTCTTGGCTATTCTATGCCGAGTTCATCTATTTGATTTCATTAGGTAATAAAATGGGCAATGGTTACTGTACACCAGATTATTTTATACTGTATTGGATAATTTGGCGCATCATAAGGAAAAGTTGGCTATTCTATTTGAACAGTGACTAATGTAGGTGAACTGGCTTAGAATCCACTTGTTCAACTTTAGAATACCTCGTTCTATGATTTTCCGTACATTTTTATGATAGTTTTTTTATGTACTACTTCCGTCGGAAAAACGTAGTTTACCTTCCCTAATAAATGTTCTACAGAATAACAGTGATCATACGCAAATGGGATGTGGTCGGTTTTATGTCTCTCACATTTCTACACTTACATTCTTATGCCACATGCACTAAACACTTATAAACACGTTTTGTACTGTTTTAAACATTTTGCAATGATCTTCAAGCTTTCTTCACAATATTTTATATTTATATATTTACATAAAACACGATAGTGGATACATTACTTCCTTGCTACTTTCCCAACGTTGCCACCATTTGAAAATAATTTAAAACTATATTTATTGTTAGTGTACGTAAAATTAGTACGTAGTAGTTTATAGTTCATTAAATAGTACACATGTAAATTGCTTTGTTACGTTAGGAAATGGGAAGTTGGTTTACGTCCATTTTTAAGCATTTGGGAAGAAATAATATGCATGTAAATTGTTTTCTTTAGTTAGAAAATGGCAAGTTAGTTAACGTCCATTTTTTTTTGCATTTGGAAATTTATTCCCAAAGTTGGTAACGGCGACTACCGGAGTCTATATTAACCATTATAGCAACTCGCGCTGTGATTCTGTGGAACTTAGAAGAATTCCTGAGAGACATAAAACCGACTTTTTCCCGCAAATGTTTATAGAGTTATCACTAGATGGAACCACATATCTGTGAAGTCCTACAGGCTGAAGTTCACTTTAAGATGCACACAATTTTCCATCATAACATTCTTATGCCACTGTTGCACTAAACACTTTTTAACCATTTATAATGTTTTGTACTATTTTAAACATTTTGGAACCATTTTATAAACATTTCTTACTATTTTTAAATATTTATAAATTACGCGAATATTGTGCATCGGATTCTAGAGACGCGGAAACACTTCACGTAACATCCACTAAGAGGCTCTCAACAGTCACCAACATTTGAAAATAATTCCAAACCATATTTGGTGTTAGTGTGCGTAAAATTAGTTTATAGTATATTAAATAATATGCGTGTCAATTGTTTTGTTAGGTTAGGAAATGGGGAAATTAGTTTGTCCATTTTTTTAGCATTTGGAAATTTATTCCCAAAGTTGGTAATGCCGACTTCAGAGCCATCTACTGGAAGCTACATTAACCATTACCATAACTTGCACATGCGCACTGTGATTCTGTGGAACTTAGAAGAATTCGTGTGCATTCAATTCTGGACATTTATAGAGTTGTCGCTAGATGGAACCATGTCAGCTGTGAAATTGGCACTACAAACCTTCACAATAAATTCCCAAATGTTTATTAGAAATGGATATATACTAACTTCCTCTTTCCTAACCTAACAAAATTAATTACATGCATATTATTTAATGAAGTGTACACAAATCTGATATACACCAACTTGTCCCATTAGAATCTAACAATATTAAGTGAGTGATTATCCATTTCGGATATACTTTCCTTTAAGACCGGAGAAAATTTTTCTAAGTTCTATAGAATCGCAGTGCGCATGCGCTAGTGCTCCAATTATCCCAGGTAGATAAATGCAGCCTCCAGCAGTTGGCGGTGTATATATGTGAAATCAGTATGACCAACATTGACACAAATTCCCAGAACTTGTCTAAAAATGTATAATTTATTTTACGTATCAAATCACTTTTAAAAAGCAAGGAACCTAAAAGCTAACCAAACCTAAATCAATTACTGTAATACAAATCAATTACTCTAACGTAGGTGAAATCCAGGGAACGTGGAATCACATTTAAAAAGCAAGTTTGGGTTGTTGATGGTGGCAACGCTGGAACAACATAGGAAGTGGAGGGAAAAAGACAAAGAGCAGGAAGTAAGAAATGTAGCACGACCATGTTTTACGCAAATATATAAATATGGAAAAAAACTCGTTGGAACATTGGAATATGTTTAAAATGTGTTAAAAAGTGTTGCAAAATGTTTTGAAAGTGTTTAAGAGTGTTTAGTGCATCAGTGGAATAAGATATAAAATTGGAAAAATTTTCGGTCCTAAAGGAAAGTACAGCCTCCATTTCTTAAAATATATTTTCAAATGTTAGTCATTCAGATTTCACAGATAAATCCACCATCTAGCAGAAGTTTCTTTAAGTGTTCATGCATATAGAATTTAGAACAAATCATTGCATATAAGTACCGGGGTATCAATTCTATGAAATTACAAAATAGTATTTTCAGGATACATATTTACTAAAAATTTATTTGTTTCAGTCAATCACTTGTTCATGGCCTCCAAGAAATTGATAAGTTAAAGTCACAAGTGCAGGAAGTGCATGTACCATTGGAAGTATTCGAGTGAGTAAAACAATGTATTTTTACAATCTTTTGTGGCTTATTTACACCTGGATGTAGAGTGGTTAAATATGGGAGTAAGGACAGTAAAAAATGCAAAATCTGCAATTTTGTAAATAAAATTTCTTTTGTGATATCTACACTTTGAGGAGAAATGTGTTTGTGTGTGTGTGTTCTAATGCTACCCACTGCACTGTACGTGCTTCGAGTTCTGCGCTGAGCAGATAAATGATGTCAATGTGATCTGTTTTCAATTCATGCACCACTTTGGCAGACCTGATTAGGAGAAATGTATCTTCATTTTTTCATTGCAAGCATAAATTCTAAGCATATAACAACTTAATTCTTCTGCACTTAACAAGTTAGGAAGAATTTAAGTCCCATTGTAAAGTCCCTGGCAGGTGTTAATGTGTTTTTAGGATAGAAAAATTCAAGCAACAAATCTTCCGGAAGGGACTTTAAAATTTTCGGGCTCATAAAAGAACCTCAAGGACTCTGATGAAAATTTACCAACTTTCTTCCATCCAAATAATACCTCTGTTTCTTACTAGATGTTGTATCTAGCCGATGTAGTGACATGTCCCTTCCTGACAGCTATAGGGAAATAGCATAACCAATTACTTATTTTAGGAATTCTACCTAAAAGCATAACCAAATTAGTCTGGATAAAAAAAACTTCCCATTGAAGCCTATGTCCTGAACGGAACAAACAAGAATTAATCAATCAAATCTGAATTACTCTTTACAGGAATTACATGTAAACATTCTACAGAATTTACTGTCATGAAAGGTGGCTATCATTAGATATTGTCAAATTGAATTGTATTAATTTATAGCAACATGATTTTTGTTGAAATTCATCGGAGAACATTTTTTGACAACTCACCTCTTAGATTTTATGTTTTTACCGGTACCACAGTTTCAAACGTAATCATGTTCATCCTCAGCCATAACTCCGACTGTCAACTCTTCTATTGTCACAATCTTTAGCACTGCCATCTATGGTTGAATTTATTAACTTTGAAATCAAATTTTGTTTGTTAGGAATATCAAAATTCATTGATCTATATTTATTTTTCTGAATGTATATTTTCTCCCAAACTGTCAATTCCAAAGGTTTATCCACTTGTTTTAAAAGTTTTGCTTCTCTTCCAGTTTTATGATGTTCTAATAAACTATGTGCAGCAATTGCAGACTTTTCAATTTCACAATTTTTAATATTTCTAAAATGTTCTTTGGTATGAGTTTCCAAATTCCTTTTAGTCAATGTCCCAGACCGTAAGAAATCTGAAGTTTATCAAATATGTTGTAAAGATTGCAATAAAGTTTATATAGGAAAAACTAAAAAGAATTTGGAAATTCGTACAAAAGAACGTTTTAGAAATATTAAAAATTGTGAAATTGAAAAATCTGCAATTGCTGCACATAGTTTATTAGAACATCGTAAAATTGGAAGAGAAGCAAAACTTTTAAAACAAGTGGATAAAGCTTTAGAATTGACAGTTTGGGAGAAGATATACATTCAGAAAAATAAATATAGATCAATGAATTTTGATATTCCTAACAAAATAAATTTGATTTCGAAAGTTTATAAATTCAACCATAGATGGCAGCGCTGAAGATGGTGACAATAGAAGAATTGACGGCCGAAGAATTTCATCAGTCAGAGTTATGGCTGAGTATGAACGTGATTACGTTTGAAACCGCGGTTTCGTGAAAAACATGAAATCTATTGAAGTAAGTTGTCAAAAAATGTTCTCCAATTAATTTCATTGATTTATATCTTATAATGTTTACTTCCCAACATTAATTTAATATAATGAATTTTATTAATACATTACTATTTTTTTTATTTCAGTTACATTGATCAAGGACGTAATCCACAGTTATATACCAAAGATTGCATAGAAAAGGCACTGACGAAGAATGAACAAGTAAAAGGGAAGATAGATGCATACAGGAAGTTCAAAGCCCATCTTCTTCTTGAACTGAGTAGTGTTTTTCCAAATGAACTCACAAAATATCGTGCTATCCGAGGAGATGAACGTTCACCTCCATGAATCTCTCTTGTATTGGTATTTGGAAGGTTTCAATTATATAAAATGTGAAATAGATTTGACTTTAAAATGAAATATAATGCAGAGGGTAATATGTATGTGTGTTTCAGTATTTAAAAACTTGAATTTCACATTTTTCACTATGTCTATAATTATGTGTGTATTGTCAGTTATAAATAAAAGATAATGTTTATATATATATATACCTATACTTTTCTTTTTCTTTGACACCAAGGTGTCATATGTTATTTATGGCTCTCCCTCCTGGCATTAACAAAATTGTAACCCACTTCTGAAGTTGGGATGATCAGAAGATGAGTTAACCTATATTCCAGACCTTGGGCAAAGAATAATACCCTTTTATGAAAAAATTCTATGGTTTGACCAGGAATCAAACCCAGGACATCAGAATGTAAGATCACAAGACCATTAGGCTGGTCTATATGCTTATTTATAAAAGAGGTGAAATGATATATTTGAAGAGAAAAAAAAATTTTTTTAGAAGCAAAGGTTTCAAAGAATTTGGCGCGAGGGAATTACAACGTATAAAGAGAAAAATTTGCATCTAGATCGCAACTTGCCTCGGTAGCTCAGTTGGTAAGCATTTGGCCCAGAAAGCCAAAGGTCCCGGATTCGAGTCTCGGTCCAGGCAAAAATTTTTCTCTTCAAATATAATTTATCCTTCAGTGAGAAGTGTTAAATTAATAATAAAACATGAAATGATATTCAAAGTTAAAATTGAGAGTCATAATGGCGGTTGAAAATGAATGACAAGATCATTTGAAAACTATAGTTACCGTGTTTGAAAAACATGAAATATGAGGTAAGATGTTAAAATGACTCATTAATTTATTAATGAAATGATATGCTGTTTGACGACAGTATAAAGTTTTCATGGACCTAGAAGAAGAGGGTTATATTTGGGAAAGACTCCAACTGTGAGAAGATGGTCTTTATGGAAGAGGCTATGTTCAGAGATAATATATAAATACACCTTATATATGAAGAGAAATTATATGCTCAGACTGGGGCTTGAACCCAGGACCTTTGGCTTTCTAGGCCAATAGTCTACCGAATGAGCTACCTAAGCAAGTTCCATTCTAAATGCAAATTCTTCTCTTATATATGCTGTTAATTTCCATGCACCAAATGCTATGAAACCTTTACTTCTATCTCGCAAATGGCAGCTTCTTTATTAAGAAGATTTTTTTTTTCTTCCCCAAATGCCCCAGGTTTGTCTTTCGACATTCCTGGTTTCTCTCCTGGCATGGCGTACTTGTAACCCACTTCTAAGGTTGGGGCTCCTGGAAGGCGGGGTTTACATTGCTCCGATGATATGATGGATGATGATGATGATAATGGTGCGCCAGGAGAGTCCCTAAACCTAAGCTTAACCTAAGATGAATATGAATGATGATGATTGCGACGGCCATATGATTTCGGGGACTGTTTGGGCCTTAAAGTTTTCCTGACATTTGTCTTACAGGTGAGGAAAACCCCGATAAAAACCTCACCCAGAAAAACTGTCCTGACCGGGGATCGAACCCGGGCCCGCTGCATGATAAGGCAACACGCTACCCCGAGACCACAGCAGACTTATTAAGAAGATATTTATTTGGTAATTTTACATTACATTATAAATATGATTTATCCATCATTGAGATGTATGAAATGAATAATAAATACACTAACTAACTAACTCACTGGCACTACTGAACCTATAGGTTCATGGCCACATGGACATATGTTCTCCAAACATCCCTACTCACTGGCACTATCGAACCCGAAGGTTCATGGCCGCACGGACATAAGCACTCCATACATCCCTATCCTGAGCTAATGCTTTCCAATCATTTCCTGTATAATCTTCCCTCAAATCATAGTTAATGTTGTTCTCCCACCTCATTCTTGGTCTACCAACTGGGCGTTTTCCTTCTGGCTTTCCTACAAGAAGTTTCCATGCACGCCTTTCATTCCCCATACGCGCAACGTGTCCTGTCCATCGCAGTCTATGAGACTTAACTGTTCTTATTATATCTGGCTTCCTATAAAGACCATGTAGTTCATTGTTATGTAGTCTTCTCCATTCACCTGTCTGTTCATCTCTCTTTGGTCCAAACATTTTCCTAAGAACTTTATTCTCAAATACTCTTAATCTCCTTTCCTCCCTTAAAGTAAGAGTCCATGTTTCACACCCATATAATATAACTGGTAGAATAATAGTTTTTTATATTTTCAGCTTAACGTTTTTTAAAAGGAGTTGGGACATCAAAAGTCTCTGCAATGCATAATAGCATGCATTTCCAGAATTGAGCCTATGTTTAATTTCTTTGAGCATCTCGTTCCTATTTGTGATTATTGTTCCTAGGTATTTGAATTCAGCCACTTCCTCAAAATTTCCCTCATTTGTCATTAGCTGCCCATTTCCATTATATACTGAATTTCTACGTGTGACCATATATTTAGTTTTACTGATATTTACTTCCAGTCCAAATTTCTTAGTGTTACTCAATAGTGTGTGCGTGTTGGCCTTCAGGATCTCCTCGCTATCGGCCAGTAGTACTACATCATCAGCATATACTAACAGCTTATTAATACCATTGAGTTGTAAGCCTTCCTCATTCTCTAAAGATTTAATGGCATGCTCTAGTACAAAATTAAATAGTAGAGGAGATAGTGCATCTCCTTGCTTCAACCCATTCTGGATTTCAAAAGTGTCTGAAAACTGTTTGCCTACACGCACCCTACTCTTTGAGCCATTTAGACACATTCGTATAAGTCTAACTAACTTTTTAGGAATTCCGAACTCCAGCAGGATACTATATAACTTCTCCCTCTTAATTGAATCATATGCTTTTTTTGAAGTCTACATACAGTTGATGTACAGTACCATTATATTCCCATTTCTTTTCTAAAATCTGTCTTATACTAAAAATCTGATCTGTTGTAGACCTGTTTCTTCTAAATGCACATTGATGATCTCCTAGAATGTCATCAATATAGGGAGTAAGTCTGCTTACTAATATATTTGTTAGAATTTTGTACGAAGTTGAAAGTAATGAGATCCATAATCCCTATCCTGAGCCAATGTTTTCCAATCATCCCCTGTATAATCTACTTCCCTCAAATCATAGTTAATGTTATTCTCTCACCTCATTCTTGGTCTACCAACTGGGAATTTTCCCTCTGGTTTTCCTATAAGAAGCTTCCATGCAAGTCTTTCATTCCCCATTTGTACCACATGTCCTGCCCGTAGCAGTCTACGAGACTTAACTGTTCTCATATCTGGCTCCCTATAAAGACCATGTAATTCACTGTTATGCAAGTCTTCTCCATTCACCTGTCTGTTCATCTCTCTTTGGTCAAAAATTGTTCCTAAGAACTTTATTCTCAAATACTCGTAATCTACTCAAAAAAATTAGAGGAACACATGTTTAAACCAAAGTCACAAAATAAATATTGAAACAATTTAATTTTTGAGAGTCAGAAGTTTTGATTTGAAGTATTATTTAAAACCAGATTCAAGATCTTCTGGGTTTTATTAATTTTCTCTGAATACATTAGTGAAGTTCCAAGGGTTGCTGAAACCAAAGTGAGTGCTCATTGAGTTTTTTTTAAACAGGTTTGAAGAATAATATGTGGTAGGAAATTGTCATTTTGTGTTTTCTGAAACTAATACAGAGCAATGAGCAGTTTCATTGATTGAAGATGACCGTTCCATTCACCATGTCTCTAAGATCATTGATGTCAGCCCTTCCGTTATCCATAGGCTGCGGAGGCAATATAGAGAGACACGTGGATACAAGAATCGACCAGGACAAGGTCATAGAAGAAGACTACAGAGATACAGGATAGATTTTTTGTCATATCAGCTTTGTGCAGACGAACATTTACAGCCAGAGATCTACAAAATGATTTATGAACAGCAACAGGGCAGTAATTTCTGATCAGACTGTAAGAAATAGACATGCAAGGTTGAGGTCTAGAATCTGCTTTAAAGCCCCTCGTGTAACACGTCAGCACAACGAAGCCTGGCTGCGATTTGCTCAGAATCATGTCAACTGGCATCAATGGAAGGACGAATCAAGATTTTGTTTAATGGGTTCTGGTGGGTGTACACGTATATGGAGACATTCTGGTGAACGTTTTGATGCATCCACAATTATTGAATGTGACATATTTGGATGTGGTTAGGTTATGGTTTGGCTGGGATTACTACTGAGTCTCGGACAGAGCTTGTCATTGTTCCACAGTGCATGAATTTATTGGGGATCGTAGAATGGCATAGGCAAATAAAAAGTTTATATTAATGACATTATCCTTCAACATGTCGTACCCTTTGCTTTGTAGAACAATATTTCACTCAGCCTCTCCTTAAATGAGTAATGAAAGAATTAATTAATAATAACTGGAATAAATAAATTCAAACAGATTAGCATACTACTAAAAAGAATTATTGGACATGTATGATATGTATACTCATTTTACTTGGGAAATTAAATGCAATTCGAAAATGATACGATCAGTTAGGAATAACGTGATATGGAGAAATTGATGGGATAAGAAATAAATATAGAGTTATTAACTACGGAAATACTCAGATAGCTGAACCTTCTTCACTATTGTTTCCAGACAGTTGTAGGCAGCTAACATAAAGGATTCAGAAACTCTAAAAATCTATTGTCTAAGCTATTATACGGGGTGAATCATAAATATGGCTATATGTTTGATCGTGTTGTGTGATGAAAATATTACCATTACAGGAAATATGAAATTACCGTTGGAAAGGCAATTACTCAAATTATAACAATGAAATAAAACAAAACAGTGTAGAATTTACGTCATTAGTCAAAATGGCGTTCAATATGCAACAGCAAATTACAATTGCTGCATGGGCAATAACGTATGCTAATGATCGTGAGGCCGCAAGACGTGAGTTTAACGTAGCATTGCAGCCGTCGACTGTGGGGAAGTGGAGAAAACGACTGCTGGAAATGGAAAGGATGCAGGAAATCAAACCTCCTGGAAGGCCTCGCATTAGCACGGATGCAGAAACAACGAAGATAATTGTGGAGGCGTTCGACACTAGCCCACAAAAATCAACCCGCCAAGCTGCACATGAGCAGTGACTTGTTTTGTTTTGTTCTATTGTTATGATTTGAAGGATTCCCTTTCCAATGATAACATCATATTTCCTTTAATAATAATATTTTAGTCGCAAAATGCGACCAAATGTATAGCCATATTTCTGAATCACTCTATACAGCTTAACTAGCGATTCTTTGTAGAGCACATTCTTCACAATAGAAAATCCTTTCAACTTGATGTTAGTATTTCTATACATCAATTTATTGCGGTAACATCCCGAAACTCAGCACACATGTTTTCACAAAGATGAGAAAAACAAAATAGACACGTAAGAGACCACGGACCCTAAGCAAACTTAGAAACCAAGCGAAGGTGATCATTGACCTAAACCATATTATATAATGAATTAGATGGGATTCCCAGGTTAGAACTATATGGAAAACTCATGATCTTAGCTGTACTTCTTTTAGAGGGTGTAAACGGAGAAATACTTGGTGAATCCCTACTTTTATGATGAAAAAGGGTGACCTACCAATTGAATCATTCGTTATTTAAGAATAAAGTAATGATCCCAAGCAAGTTAAGGCCACAGGAGTGGGAAGCTTAGTTTTCTTCACAGGTAAAATTACAAACGAATGTCAGTTTGAAGTATGAAATCTACACTCTACAGATTAGTGTAGTCTATAAGTCATCTCAAGTCTACAACGACTTAAGTTAGGCTCAACAACTTCTAAATTAATCATAATGGATAGATAATCAAAGTTGGTTGGTTGGAATCTAATGTCGAGCACTTGATAATGAAATCATTCGCTCTCTTGCACTCCAATATTTAGCGGGAAGGCTGGTCTCTTCTACAAAAGCTGGACAACGGAGGAGATGGTTTCTTTCCATATCTTCATTTAAATTGCAAAAAGGGCATTTAGGTGAATCTGTTATGCCAAGTCTGTGTAGGTGTTTATTCAGGCAGTCATGTCCCGTTAGCAGTCTGAATATTGCTACTGCAGATTTTCTTTGTAATGTCATAAGCTTGTAGATTTTCCCATTCCTTTCCAGATGTTTTGGTGGTGTATTCTTCTCTAAGTTTATTGATATATTTATTTGAGATAAAGATAATCAAAGTTCCAAAGTCTAATTTATGGACTTAGAAATGTTATAGCAACGGTTAATATGATCATACAATCGGGAATGTACCTTTAATTAATTGTGATTATTACTGCTTACATTCAACCACGATAACTGTGCAAAGTGTATCAGTGAAATTTATTGGCAGAATAAATCATCGCAATAGAAAATTCGTCTACCAGCATCATTTGCTATCCTTGAGAAAAAAGGGAACCTCAACTCTACCAAAATCCAACCACTGAGCTAACTACTTTCTCAGGCACTGAGAAATCCTATCATCCCGACGCCCAACTAATCCTTTTATTTACCTTAAACTAAGATAAGAAGTAACCCATACCACAATCCTACTTCATATGCCACCGAAATTAAGGGCACATTATAATTCTTCTTCATATGTCTCCCAACGTTGGAGAATAATAATAATAATACTTCAGCTTATGATATGGACCCTAATTTTCTTTTAATGCATGATAATGCTACGGGCCGCATGCAAATACATTAGTCTCTACTCAAATTACTTCCAATCACCGGTGAGCTGACTTTCCGTGAGCAAGTGCAAAGATTGAATTAGCGACCCACTAACTGGTCATGCATGAAAGTCGTCGTTTTCGTAATATTGGCAAGAAATTACCCAGAATTCTCAGCGATAAAACCACTTCTGTTATTTTCGTTTGCTAGAGGAATGCATTTATGCTTGCGTCCCGCAAATAATACCATATATGACGTCTGCATTGCGCGATATTACGCCGATTCTACTGTTCTTCCAGTTGAATTCTTTGGTAGACTCTGTCAAATTCCTCTTCTCTGCGTATACCGAAAACATGATCAAAGTCTTCAAGATCCGACATCTTGGATAAAGCAGCAAGGTACGCGGCAAGGTTTCAAACTACATTGGTTCCAATTGGGTTGCTCACAATTATTTCTCTGCAAAGTCACCTCGCCAGGTAGCTTAGGAATTTCATCGATAATTATCGCATGAACAGATTTTTGAGTATGCAAAAACGTCTTTGGATGCAACTTTCTCAGCAGAGAACGACTTTTACGGTCGAATGTGTTCATAGATACTACCCTAGATGGGCTACCAGAGATGTGCAAGAATGCCAAATTCAGGTGATGAACTGACCTGCATGCAGTCGGGACCTCAATCTGATCAAACATATGTGGGATAAGTTGGAAAAATTTGTTCTTAAGTGTCCTGCTGTGCCACAGAACCTGGAAGAACTTTTAAATGTACTCACTGTACTACTTTCTGTAAGAAAGCTTCTGCGAAGCATGCCTCGTAGGTGTAATGCAGTCATTGAAAGCTCATGGAGGACACACTAAGTACTGAGTGTTGAAATAACCATGGAAATACTAACTCACTGGCACTATCAAACCCATAGGTTCATGGCCGCATGGACATAAGCTCTCCATATATCCTTACCATACTCACTAGAGCTCTATTTAATTGATGGCTTAGGATCTTTGGTCGTTCAATGGTGAGGTTATTTTCAATTCTATGTTCTCCCCAAAATGTGTATATTTTTATATTTAACATTTGAAGATTTTTATTGAATTCAAACAATATGCTGCTAACATTAACTAATCACTGGACAACACTGAAATTTGCACTTGACAAAAATTATATGTTCCTAACATGTTTTTATGCCCTGATTTCTAAACTGAAATCCCTTTTCTGTTATCACCTACAATTTTAAAGTAATTGCCGATTTGTGATTACTAACGGCCCGACCGAGTACATAGTAGCGGGCTATTAAATACATAATCTATTATATTGTGGTTACTCTCACCCTTTAACCATTTTTCATGAAAAAGGAGCATATGACACATTATTACTGGGAAAGAAACATTTTCAGCCTATTGGGGGTCTGTTTCAATTTATGGACCCTATAAATGGCATGACCGATTGCATGGTGTAGCTGATTATATGTTTACACAATTTAATGTATTACGGTCTCTTAACCTTCCCACTGTTATTCTTGAAGCAGAGTGCAAAAACAGCAATTTAAAATAGTTTTAATCTTCTAAGAGATCTCAGTTTAACAAAAGTTAATCAGAACTATTAGATTCTCGGTTACAGAACTGGTACTTGCTTGAGCCCAATGTCAACTTATAGGAAACGTGAACACTCTTTGAATGAACTTGTCTATTGTAATGATGTTGATGGACTAATGGAACGATTCAGCGGTAAAATTTGCAATCTACAAGAACGGTGCATTTTCATTGATTCTTCCAAGTCAAGTTTAAAGGTCATATTGTTACATAATGGTAATGTTTACCCTTCTGTGCCTATAGCTATTTCTCATACTACGGGTATTTCATATGAAAGAAACGTACGAGAATATGAATTTACTTTTAAAAACTGTTAACTACACAAAATATGAATGGAAAATATGTGGAGATCTTAAAGTCATAGGGTTACGCCTTGGAATGCAGAGTGGTTTCACCAAGTTTTGTTGCTTTTAATGCAAGTGGGACAGTCAAGCTAAACAAAAACATGAAGTAAGAGAGTGGCCTCTAAGGGATGCATTGCCACCAGGGGACAAGAGTATTAAACGCCAACCATTAGTTAAGAAGGAAAACACATTGCTGCCACACCTTCACATTAATGAAAAATGTTAAGACTCTGAACAAAAAATGGTAAAAGTTTTCTGTATTTGAAAGAAAAATTTCCAAGAATTAGTGAAGGTAATTGAAAGAAGGCATTTTTATTGGCCCACAAATTCGTGAAGTGATGCAAGACAAGAAGTTTGATGACGTGCTAGAGGACAGTGAAAAAAACAGTATGGGTGGGATTCAAGACTGTATGCTAATTTTCTGGGAAATGTAAGGGTCGAAAACTACCAAGAAATCATTTAGAACATGCTAAAGACATATAAAACATGGGGCGTAATATGTCATTGAAAATACATTTCCACCTGGACTTCTTTCCTCCCAACCGAGGGGCCGTCGGCGATGAACACAGAGAACGTTTCATCAAGACATATCTGTCATGGAAAGAAGATACAGAGGGCAATGGTCACCCAGCATGATAGATGACTATTGTTGGCAGCTAATTAGGGGTGTTCCTGATGTTGTCCACAAGCGGAAATGTTCCAGAAAATCTTTTTAGAATGTGAGTAAAATCAAACTTTTTTTTTTCTATATTTCTATACTTTTTTGCAAAATAAATCAGAAAATTTGTGACTAAGGCTTTCCAAAAGTTATTTAATCTATACAATTTGTTTCTTAATAATCCTTGCATTTCCGCTGTGGTCTCGGGGTAGCGTGCTGCCTTGTCACGCAGCGGGCTCGGTTTCGATACCCGGTCGGGACAGTTTTTCTGGGCGAGGTTTTATCGGGGTTTTTCCTCACCTGTAAGACAAATGTCAGGAAAACTTTAAGGCCCAAACGGTCCCCGAAATCATATGGCAATCGCAATCATCATCATTCATATTCATCTTAGGTTAGGATTAGGGACTCTCCTGGCGCACCACTATCATTATCATCATCCATCATACCATCGGGGCAACGTAACCCCGCCTTCCAGGCGCCCCAACCTCAGAAGTGGGTTACAAATACGCCATGCCAGGAGAGAAAACCAGAAATGCCTAAAAGACAAACCTGGGGGCATTTGGAAAAAATAAAAAATAAAAATAACAAAGAATTACCAGAATACTGAAATTAGTTCGGTATTTTCTTTTATTTGTATGGAAATTATAATCACGTGTCCTGTAGAAATGGTACGCGATAAAAAATTTTTGGATTGCAGATCTGAATTCAGCATAGGTTAATATAATCACCTATTTTTATTCAAGTGCAAAAAAAAAAGTTTGAAATTTGGTGTCCAGTGTAACCTCCTCAACTCATGTCCGACACAGGACCGGGTCGATGGATGAGATGCGATAAAGCCTTGTGAATGAGGCTGGTCTGACGCGCCATCAACAGGGGCAAATAAAATGAAACGAAATGAATGAATGTGGAGAAATGGTGACATGAAATTTGTGGCAGGAGTAAACGGGATAAATCCCTAGGAAATCCTGCCCAGACTCCGTTTTATCCACCACGAAATCTATAAGGAGTAAACGAGACGCGAACTGGGGACCCAGCGGTGAGAGGCGAGCGACACATTAACTACATTCATAAATGAATTTCTTTTTTACATAATATATTCGATCACGATTAGTACTACATCTTTTCAAAACGTACCTTCAATGTATCATGGAAAAGTATGTAAACCTGTATGTCTTAGGAAAGTCACCAATCAAGAAAAAATAAATGTCTAAATAATTGCACAGGATTTTTTTAATGTGATGTCGAGGAAAAGTTTTAAAACATAAAGTAAATTATAGGAAATTTAATGACTTATTAACAGACGGTAAAATAAAAATGAGATAAAACTCAGCAAATCGAATAGAAATAATTTCAATTCTAGTGTATTGGACTTTATTAAACATATGCGCGATGTGGCAACAATGTAGAGAACAGAGAAATCTCTTCGGATCCTATAGTTGTTAACAAAAACACATACTGTCAGTCTTCTGCTGCAGTTCACTTCTAACACATCTTACAATTCTGAGCGTAAGTACGAAATATTATCTAACAGAATCTGATTATCAAGAAAATTACACAAAATAAAGTTTACATTGTAAAAGTCGTGCCAAATATAGTAAAGTAACAAACATTCTTTATCTTCAAGGACAATATCTATACATGTTTTAACTATTATTCAAAGTAACTTTTTTTTTGTTCACTGTGGCAAATTTGACCCTATGCACAGTGTAAGCTACATTTTTTTAAAATGGTAAAATCACCTAATATGACCGTTCTGGTGGTTCTATAATTGCAAATTTCTGCTACAAGACTAATCGAGTCCCTTAACATGAACTCCTACACCTCGATTTTTTTCAGGAAAGCGCATTGCCTATACAGAGGTTCTTTAATGTGCCACATAGCTCTATAGAACGGTACCAAGATCTTTTAATTTTCCTCACGAAAGAAGTATTTAACTTCGAATTTTCTTCACAAATAAATAAAATTATTTAACTCCGTGTCTGTACACAAACGCAATAATCGAGGCCACGAAGACAAAATCGTTATTAATTATATAATTGTATTTTTCTTAAATCACAGCTATATATTTAAACGTATTAGTCAATATTGATATGCATTATTATAGGCTACCGTAGACCAATGTTTCCCAATTTACAGATCCCAACCCATTGGTATGTCCACAGGAAGAGGGGTAGGTGGATCGCTAAGTCCCCTAATGTGATAAAGGGCCATAAAAAATGTTTATATTGCAAGGTATAAATTGCAATAAATGTATTTCTGTTTTGGTATTTTGTTCTTAATTTTATTTATTTGCACTTTTAATGTAATGTTCGATAATCGCCTTGATTCGATAAGAGTACAGAACATATTTTTACTTCTCTCGCGCTATGTAAACTTCACGTCACGTTCGACTCTATGAATCCAACATGCGTACACCAGTTTATGCAGAATCGCAGGCTCAACCATCGCGTTAAATTCGGCGAGTAAATTCTATCGTGTGTTCAATTAGTTTTTTTTATTTTTTAATTACGTGTAATACATTATTTACGTTTAACAAAACTAAAATTATGGCATTTCATGGGAAGGACCCCATACAAAGTAAAATCTGTCTCCAGAATAAAATTTTGGAGAGATCTAATCAATTTAAATATCTTGGATATTATCTCTCTATCTGGGATGAAAAGGATATCCCTGAAAAAATTACTAGTTATAATAAAAGTTTGGGAATTATTACTCAAGTTATGAAACCATCCCTTGTACAAAAAAAACACCAGATTACGTTTATATAACACTTTGGCTAGACCAGTGTTGACTTATGGTAGTGAAGCATGGACACTAAAAAGACAACATGAAAGCAGAATAACGGCTTGTGAAATGAGATTCATGCATGCGCAGAACAGCGGGTTACACCAGATGGGATCGGAAAAGGATCACCGATATCTTAAAAGAATTGAAGACTACGCCAATTCTGGAATAAATTAAACGGTACCAACTAAATTGGAAACACCATCTAGAAAGAATGAATTCAAATCGGATCCTCAAAGCTGTTTATAATTAGGCTATATACCAAGAGGACGAAGATCACTGGGCCGTCCTATGAAACGCTGGAGGGAAAATTTTCTATAGGATCGTAACAGGCCTTAGCCTAATACTTGTAAGGAAGAAGAAGAAGACATTATTTACGTTCAGATAAATGATTATAGAGCGTATTAATTTAAGGGTGAAGTTTAATATCCTCCAAATCTGGTTCCTGATAAAAAAAAAAGAGAAACATTGTCATAGGACGATTAAGTTTGAAGGTTAAAATTCTCTATTGAATGCACAGTAAAAGCTCCTTATTCGCGGTTCCCTTATTCGCGTTTTCATTATTTGCAGATTAAAAAATGGTGACACAGTTCCTGTATTCGCAGCTAAAATTTTCTTTATTCGCGGATTCAGTCGGTATATTAGAAGGATTAGTATCCTTTATTAACCATCGACAACTGTTTTTACTGTAGGCAAGTGCCAAAGCAGCTTTTACAAGGAGCGATTCAAACCAAGTGGACAAATTAATATCAAAGTAAAACAAGCCTTATTGCCACTAAACCTTAAGTTCGTTGTTAAAAGCCACCGCCGCCATGATTCATGTGCCGCTATGTCCGTTGATAAATGCCGCCCTCTCCACAATCGGGGTTTTATTGTTTCAACTTGTCATTCGTTGCAATAATTTTGATTGAACAATACGTGTCTCTTCTGCTTTGTTGCCAATTTCTAATGTAGAATAAAAGGAAAGAAAATTAGTTTTGAAACGGAGGAAAAAAAGTAGTGTTGCCGCTTAAAGTAAAAATAGGAATGTTTGACCGTTTACGTGTTGGCGAGTAGTTTGCATCTGTACCACGCTATTATAATGTTAATGAATCAACTGTACGATTCATCAAGAAATCCGAAGACAAAATAAGGAATTCTATCGCCGAATTCACAGCTAAATATCAATCTGAATTGAAATACCTTATAAACAGAAAAAAAAATACTAAGTTCTTTAAGCCGTTGCCTAAACCTGACAGTAATAATTAATATAAATGGTTCAAAATCTCTCATTAATTAATTTTATTTTGATCATTTTTATTTTATTTCGGAACCTTGGAACGTATCCCCTATATACCCATACAAATTACCATTCCACATTCACGGTTTCTGAATTCGTGGAATATTTGCGGAACATATCCCCCGAGAATAAGGAACTTTTACTGTAATTTATACCACCACAAAGTATCGAGTTTAACATGAAATCCGTTACTCGCGATAAGAGTAGCGGGTATTCTAAGGTGGATCGGGGAATTTACTATTATATGAACAAGTGTAACTATATACATATATATATATATATATATATATATATGGTATGATAAGAAAAATAAATGCCTGGACGGGATTCGAACCCGGATCTCTGAGTCTGTACCTCAACGTGATATCCATTACACTACCAGGCGAATCCAATTCAAACACTTATTTTTCTTATATATGTATTATATTCTCCATTATTACTAGATGTCGCGAGAACTCGGTTTTCACTGCCATCTAGTAGGTGACTATAACAAGTAAGCAAATTAAAGAGAATATTTATTTTACTTTATAGCAGTGACGCTTTATCGATGTTATAATTAAATGTTTAACATTGAACAATGCAAGCTTAATGTGGTATGATAAGAAAAATAAATGCCTGGACGGGATTCGAACCCGGATCTCTGAGTCTGTACCTCAGCGTGAGATATATATATCCACTGTAAAAAAAATGTCTCCATAAATATTATCTTTACTTGTCCCTACATTATTTGTTAAATAAATTAGTGCGCGTGCCTAGGTCTGCTAATACTCTAGCGACTGCAATTTTTGTTTTATCAGAACAGACCTCGGCATATAGCAATTAATTAAAAAATAAGAACGAGTTCGTTAACCAGCACAATCGGAGTAGAAGGTCACCTGAAACGAACATTTAAAAATCGCCCTAGAGGTAACATTTTTTTTTTATGTTTCGCAAAGAAACCCAGTACCTTATATCTATTACAATAAAACGAGTAAAGTATTCTCCAAAAAAAACAGCTAAATCCGACTGTTGGAAGAGGGGTTTATCTGAAACCAGAAATTGAAAATGTCCCCTTGCAAACGGCATTTTGCTTCGTCACAATATATACCATACAGTTTAATTGACCCTTAAATTGGCAGTGTGTCCTATAAGATCAAGTTTTGAAAAAAAAAATATATTATCACGGATCAACTTAATTTTTTAGATTTCACTAAAAAATCTGGAATGAAGAAAAATGAGAATAAAAGCCTATTTAACATCTCTTATTCTTGAATTATATTGTTCTATATTAACTTCATGCATCATGAGGAACTTGGGAAGATATAATAAATAACTATCCAGGTTGAGAAAATCAGCTGTAATGGCTGACCACATTTCGCCCCTATACTGCCTGGATATCAACCACCTCTGTGATTAACACTTGTGGATCAGAGACCTGCAGGTTGCTTTCCTTCTTATATTATAGGCCTGTCATACCATGGAGGTAGTTATATAAACTTTATATTTAATACACTAACGATCTTCTTTATGATAAAATCGTACAATATACAAGCATTATACCCAATTTACCAATTAATAATTAAAAGAGTCAACATGTTTCAACAGCCAAGCTGTTTTTTAGTCTTGAAAATGACAGTTTCGCTCTTTAAACATGTTGACTCTTAATTATTAGGTGGTGAATTGGGTATATTGACTGTATTTTCATAAACTTTTTTAGGTAAGGTTTGTATAAATGCAACTCAATAGCCAAAACTGAGCAACTCCAAGTAATTTTATTTCATTGAAATTATTTATTTAAACTATCATATCAAAAACAATAAATGAAAGGATGCAGAAAAGAATCTTGGCGACAGAAATGGATGGATTACGGAGAAGTATGAGCATATCCAGGCTACAACATATCCGAAATACATATATCAGACAAGAAATGGATGCACAAGAAACTGTTATCGATAGGATAACAAAGAGATCTCTACAGTAGTATGGACATGAAGAACGGATGTCGGAAGACCAGTGGCCTAAACAGATGTTGGATTGGATGGTACCAGAAAGAAGGAAGAAGGGGAAAAGTAGAAGAGCATGGTATGAGGGAATATATGATGCCATGATGAAGAGAGGTATGGAAGATGGACAATGGGAAGATAAGAATCTCTGGAAAGCAGGAATCAAAGGCAAACTGCTGTAAAGTGGAAAGCCTGTATTAAGTAAGTATATCAAAAACAGAAGAATAAAATGTGTGGGGTTTGTTTTCAGAATTAATTCCTGCTCAATGAATAAAAGCGTTTTAAATGCGAAAAGAGTTGTTAGGTGAATGCTGACATATAGATTAAGATGATGTTCAGGTAGATCTAAAAACAGCTGGAATTAAGAATTGGAGACCAAAGAGAGAGAATGACAATTAAAAGAACATTCTAGTAAAACTACAATGAACATTTTTATAATAAAATTTGACAATTCATCATACAATGTAACCATCGAACTTACAGAATGACATGAATCAGATAAGATAATCTAAAATTTCGGTATTTCCCTTCTAAGATAAACAGGAGGTGAATATAAGTTGTTGTCTCATGCAAAGAAATAAGGCCACCATTACATTCATCTACAACAAAAACTTACAAGGACTAAACAATTGAATCCAACTATCTTTTCATGCTGAGTTCAAATATGTTTTCAGATTTTTTTTTTTACGTGAAGTTTATTTGTTTGTAGCACGTGTTTAAAGTTTTAAAAGAATTATTACTTACAAGGAAAGTACACCATGATGAAGATCTGTTACAATTGGCTGCTTACAAACTAAATGCAATATGTAGCGATTATAATTTTGAAATTGCAATAAGTAAAACAAAAGTAATGGCATTTTGTGGAAGAAATACTCTGAGTGCAAAAATAGTAATTAGAGACGAAATTATTGAACAAGTAGGCCTATCCCACTTTAAATATTTAGGATGTGACATCAGCTATGGGTATGATATAGATATTGAACACAAAACACATCAGTTTCAAGCTATTTGTGGTACAATAAATAGAACATTAAATAATAAAGCCCATAAACAAACAAAATTAAAATTTTATAAAACAATGATTGTCCCTGTCCTTTTGTATGGTAGTGAATCTTGGATTACCACTACCAAACAAGAAAGCAAAATCCAAGCAGCCGAGATGAAATTTTTAAGAAGAGTAAAAGGCTACACTAGAATGGACCAGATAAGAAACGAGGATATCCGTGAAGAACTGCAGATCTACCCCATAAAAGAAAAGATATTTAACAACAAGATACAGTGGAAAGAAGATGTAGAAAGAATGGAAGAAAGTAGATTACCAAATAAAATCTTCCATTATTTTCCAAGAGGAAGAAGAGATGTCGGACGTCCTCGGAAGAGATGGTCTTAGATCTATTAGTGAAGACGGAACAGGCAACTCTTGCCTAAACCAGGAAGTGAAGAAGAAGAAGAAGAAGAAGAAGAAGGAAAATACTTGGGCTCGAACAAACATGTCTGTATGAAAGTTTGGTTACAGGATCATTACGTACCTCTCAACGTGCTGGTGAGTGTCGTTTTTCTGCAAAACTCTGCAATCATGCTCTAGATAGATGTGATTGTAGAAGCCATACGCAATGCAGATATCTTAACTATAAATGTAAATGGGGACTTTCAGTAAAATGCTCACAGCAATATTAATGACTGCAAAACGCACGGTGAAGAAAAGCAAGTTGATCGCATGTCATATTTGCACATTCTATAATATCATTGTTGAACGCTACGTCAATTACACTTTTGAAGTTGTCCACTGGTTCACCAATATCGTTGACAGCTTTCTGCCACGCTAAGCATTGGTCTATATACTCCCGCAGATAACTGATTGTAAATGGCAGAATGCAAATTCATGATAAAGAATCTGTTATGCAATTTTGACTTAATATTACTGGAACGTAGTTTTAAAAAGTCTGTTATTCTCTTGGCATATATTTTATATTACCTGAAGAAATACGCATCCAGAGGTTGTGCATATTTTGTAGTTTTAGGTGGGATGATTTTTAAATGTACATATTTTCCGCCAGATGCTTCCAGTAGTACTTGTTCATCCTATGTCCAGACCAGGAGTCACAAAGTACTAATGACTTTCTCGACGAATTTGGATTCAAAACTGATAGAAAAAAGTCTTCAGATGTTGTTTCGTCATCTTCCCACTCACAATTGCATCGACGAAGACATTTCGAGGGCACCGAATTTCTATTTCCCTTGACACACGGGGTATAAACTTTCCACTAGGTTCTTGGAAGCAAATATAGTTTGTCTGCCAATGGTCCTTCCATTGATATAGCAACATCGGTCGTGTAACTATGTGTTGCACTGTTAACTGATTGCAACATCGAGACAGTGTTTCTCTCCCTTTTCATGGACAGCGTTCTGTCAGAAGAAAGCTCATAGTTGAACTGACCCTGATCACAGTTCCATACAGAACTAATTTCGATTTTTTCTGTCGTGATATGCTCATTGACGTCAGCAACAAACGTTTGAGCTCTTCGAATCAGCTCTTCTTCGTCATCCTTATCTTTTCGTGCTTGGAGCTTAGTGATACGGCGTGATGTTATCCTAAACTCTTTTTTTTCAAATTAGTAATAAATCCTAGTGAAGCTGTAAAGTTTGTACACCCGAGATTTCTGGCTACGTCCAATGCCCAATATTGTAAATGCCAATAATGAACGGCGGAATCGCATTCTCACGCTTCATCGAATTTCGCCATTACACGCTCCTTGATGATCTTGAACTGCAGTGTACGATTTCCTTTGAAAACTGTATCCCTTCTCGTTTCTTTGCCACGTAATCCAGTGTGTTTTTAATATTACATTTAGCTTTCAGTTTAGGGTATCTTGCCAGAAGCTTGTCGTATGTGTTGAAACCTCTTACGTGATAATCATCGTATAGGTTCTGTAGTGTGTTGTCATCAAACGCCGTGACGGTACTTGCGACTTTAACCTTCTTATCAGGAAAAACCAAAAAAGGTACAAACAGACAGGTGAATGGAGAAGACTAGATAACAGTGAGTAACGTGATCTTTATGGGAAACAAGATGTAATAAAAGCAATTAAGTTTCGTAGCTGCAATGGGCAGGACATATGGCATGAATGGGGAATGAAAGAGAGGCATGGAATCTTCTTGTAGAAAATCCGGAAGGAAAACTCCCAGTATGTAGGCCAAGAATGAGTCGAGAAAATAGCATTAACCATGATTTGAAGGAGGTAAATTATACTAGCATGATTTAAAAACATTAGCTTAGATAGGGATGTTTGGAGAGTTTATGTCCGAAGTTAATAACGATGGAAAAAAAATTGTTCTTTGGGTCCAAACTTAATGACTGTAAAGTAATTTATAATTATATGCGTAAACTTCTTAATAATAATAATAATAATAATAATAATAATAATAATAATAATAATTGTATTGTAAGCCTATGTTTTCCCTTTACAGAGATTTAGGCGCTCTCCCCCTATAGGGAAGAATTTGAACCATACTAATTTAGTTACACGTGTTTTCGTATATATGTCATTTTGAGTGGTACGTGGTCAGCGTTCCGCCTCATACTGACATCTAGGAAACCAAGATAGTAATAGGACGGGAAAATTTGGTAAATTTTGCTTAGAGGCCTTTCATTCAAGCTTAAGGATTTTTTACGAGCCTGAAAATCTTCAGACTCGGGACCCACGGCTTAAAGTCCCTCCCGGAGGACTTGCTCCTTGGATTTTTCCGTCCTAAAAAATCCATCGACCCCGGCCGGGTTTGAACCCGCGACCCTCGGGACCAGAGGCAAGGAGCATAACCACTAGTCCACCGCGGCCGACAATAATAATAATAATAATAATTAACTCACTGGCACTATCGAACCCGCGCCTATCCTAAGCTAATATTTTCCAATCATTCCCTATATAATCTACTTCCCTCAAATCATAGTTAATGAAATTCTCCCACCTCATTCTTGGTCTACCAACTGGGCGTTTTCCCTCGGGTTTCCTACAAGAAGCGTCCATGCACGTTTTTCATTCCCATTGTTTGAGCCTTTGGCATGGGTTCCCCTGAAGTAGTCCCCGCCCGGAGAACCGAATGGGGGACTATTTGACCTCCGGAAAATTTTACCCCAGATGAACCCATGTCCGCATTTCTTGACGGTTGTATTTTTTACGGTGAAAGATGGTCACTCTTTCGACCAAGGTACTTTTTCGTCTGGCTTATCACCTTCGACCAGTCCGGCATGGGTAACCCTATCGGCAGCAATGCTACCGCCGGCATAGCTCGCCACTTCACCACAAGGTAAAGTAATAATAATAATAATAATAATAATAATAATAATAATAATAATAATAGTAATAATAATAATAAATATTATTATTAATTAGCCATGAACTTAATGTTTGAAGAATACAAATTCTTAGATTTGCAGGATTGTTTTTACTGATACCAAGTACCTATTGATCTGGACCGGTTCTGAGAACAAGTAATGCTATTTCTGAAGACCTTGCATGACAAGAATCATTCCAGTATATCCAGTTGAACAACATTTGCAAATTCTTATGACTTTTCGACTGAGGAAGATAGAGTTAACTAACCTTCTCCATTAGAGAGAAAGGTTAAGATCAGTGGCGTGAATATTATCTGTAGTGCGGTGCGGTGCTGGGCACATAAGGGGTGGGGAGGGACAAAATATCAAATTAATTGTATTTAATTTCAACACAATGCTCCGAGAATCTAATATTTACAGGACATGTGGCATAAATGGGGGTTAAAGGGGAGCGTGGAAATTTATTGTAGGAAAACAAGAGGGAAAGCTTCTGGTGGGTAGGGCTAGAATGTGGTGGCAGAATAATATTAAAAATTATTTGAGGGAGGTAAATTATTCAAACCTCCGGGTTTGATTATACCAGTGAGTTAGATAGAAAGAAGGTTTTATGCATCGCAAAAATACGTTTTATATAAGTCTACATGATTCATAAAAATAAGATATTCTGACTATTTAACTCATGTCCCAAATGGGAGTCAATGACCAATCACGTTTCAATGTATCTTGTTTACAACCAATCACAGTCGTGGTTCACCTTATCACATTAAAGAAAGCTCCTCCTTTTTAACATCCTATACAGGTCAGAGCATTATTTTGCAGTGTCTGACTCTCGAAAAAATACAATGAATAAAGCAAATAATGAACAGATTCCTTCGAACTACACATCTGATAATTGTGTATTCAATAAATGTGTTTTTAAATAATGACTTTACGGAGTTGTTTCCTAATAAAATAATTAATAACCTATAACGTTCGTTATAACATACAGTTTGATGCGTTTCATTTTTTTCTCCACTAGGGTGCATTCTTACAATATTGCTATCCTGTTTGGCAATAAATAATATGATCTAGTTGCAGTGGAAGAACAAAGAAGCATAACCAAACATTTCACATTTGTTTTCAAACATCGGCGTTTACATTAAATACATAAATATTTTAAAATAACTATATTTTAAGTAATGATTTGTGAGTAAACAGATTAATTTTATTCGTTAAATAGCCTTAACAAATGCCAGTCTTGATTTCCAAATCCTGTAGATAAATTGGAAATCACTCGTGGTATTACTTATGACAAGAGAACTGTCAACAATTGCAAGCCGAAACACACCTTAAAATTTCTCCCAGAGAAGCGTTGTGATGTACCAATGCCGTGTCCAAAAAAAATATCTGCCGTTTTTAACTAAAATACAACGCTAAATCTCTTATTTAAACTACAGGGAAGTAATAATATTATAATGATATTGTGAAAAGAAAAATTAATGTGTAAACCAGGAATCGAACCGTGGACCTCTAGTTCTCCAGACTAGTGTGCAGCCCACTACACCATTCCACATCTGGCACTAACACCAACAATTCTTTCCACATATACAAATCTATAATTCTCGTTTCGTCCGCTGTCAGGTAGATGACACTGCCATCGCCAACGGCCGGCTTCGTTTAGAAGTATCTATATTTGAGAATTTTACACCACCACTTTTTATAACCAGTAAACGATGTTATATAACATTTTCCAATACTGTTATTTTAACACAGTTCCAATAATGGATCATATTATAATATTATAATGATATTGTGAAAAGAAAAATTAATGTGTGAACCAGTAATCCCTGGAGTTTGTTCCAAACGAGCGTGCAGTCGATGTGGATCTTTATTATGAACAACTGGAACGAGTTCATGAAATTTTGAGAGTCGTGGGTTTAATACGGCATGAACAACCATGACTAAAATTCAGGAACTGGGAAGAATCGAATTGCTATCACATGCAGCATATATCCCTGATCTTGTGCCTTCAGATTGTCATTTGTTTCGATCCATAGTCCATCTTTTCATTAAATTTATAAAAATATTCTAAAACATTGTAGCTGTGGAATTGAGAATCAACGAATTCTTCTCATTAAAAGACTGAACTGTGATAGGATAATAAACTCTCTGAAAGATAGTTCAAGACCATGGAATATCCATCCATAGTAATTCCGCTCGAAGGCAGGTCTTTCAATGCAATCATAGCATTTCCATGCTATGCTTGCAGCTTTACTAGGGAATTGTAGGTGTGGTAGCTTCCCGTTGCTTTCCACACCGGTGAAAGATGATGATGATTGCCACATGATTTCGGGGACCGTTTAGGCCTTAAAGTTTTCCTGAGATGTCTTACAGGTGAGGAAAAACCCCGATAAAACCTCGCCCAGAAAAACTGCCCCGACCGGGGATCGAACCCGGGCCCGCTGCGTGACAAGGCAGCATGCTACCTCGAGACCACAGCGGTGGACACCAAAGAATATGATGGTCTCTATTTTTGAAGAGAAGTTTAATTTCTTGTCAGAAAACATTCGAGATAAAAAATTTGTGTAAAAATACTACTTTACTTATATCTATAACATGTAGCCAACAGCACAATAAGTTAAAATGTCAATCAAATAATCTGTTTTATGAGATATATAAATCAATGTTATGTCCAATCTGCTATTATGTACTGTTCTGTTAAAGATACGTTTCATATCCCAGATCGCTTTATATGTTGTAATGTCTAGAATTTCCCAATGTGTATACATGGAATATGTTGTACCGTCTTTGCCAATCGTTATGTAGACCTAATATATTTGCTACTTTTGCATGTCTATATTATGTCTGTGCAAGAAAGACTAGATCAGATAGTAGTTATATATTGGATATTTCTTATGTCCGACCATATAATCATAGAGTTCTCATGTCAATGAACTATACTTTAATACCTACACGTTTTAATTGTGTATATTGATCACTTGATTCTCTACAGCCAACATGAAAACTTTATATTCAGCCAAACCAGCATTTGGTTGCTAGTATAATACTGGTCAACAACAAAAAATTAAACATTGGTGGAATTTATTAAAACCGATGTGCTGATTCAAAATCTAGCACATATTTTTTTAGACTATTTAACTCATGCCCCAATACTAGTCAATGACCAATCACGTTTCAATGAATGTTGTTTTACAACCAATGACAGTCGTGTTTCATCTCGCTCTTTATCGATTTATCTTTATCAGCTCCTGCTTTTGTGATAAAGAAAGCTCCTGCTTTTAATGTTCTGAACAGGTCAAAGCATTATTTTTCTCCAACAAATACACTGAATATAGCAAATAATGAAAAGAATCCTTGATTTTACCGAGTTGTTTACTAAAAAAATAAATGAATAACCCGTAATGTTGATTTATATATATAGTTCGATTGTGTTAGATTATTTCTCCACTTGGGTGCACTCTTACAATATTGCGATCTTATTTGGCAATAAATAATATGATCAAGCAGCAGTAAATGAACATAACCTCACATTTCTGATTTGTTTTCAAACATCGCCGTTTACATTAAATATATAAGTATTTTAAAATAACTATAGTTAAACAATGATTGTGAGTAAACAGCTTAATTTTATTCGTTAAATAGTCCTAACAAATGCCACTCTTGATTTCCAAACTCTCTAGATAAATTCACTCCTCACTTCGTGAGTCGTGAATTTATCGATAATTTGGAAATCACTCGTGGCATTACTTATGATAATTAGGGGAGCTAATGGACTATCTTCCTTGTGAAAATTACATTGTCGCGCGCTATCGGGGAATCGATCTAACGTTGTTTTCTCGTAATAAACTCGACATTATTTACATACAATTTTCACAATAATTTTATTTGGTTCACATAAACTTTCAGTGATACTTCTCCAACAAATTTCTGCAGGAAGCAATATTATTTTACAGTTTATTTGTCGCACAATTATTTCCAGTCGCTAATAATTTCACTTGCCACAGTTCGCTGTATCGCTGTCACGACACAACTGACTGCCTCCTGATACTGGCAATCTCGCATAAAATCCAGAGAAGGAACTTTCTCGGTTTGTCAATCCAAACCAGAGTCGTCCAAACTACGGTCCGCGGGCCACATCCGGCCCGCCATGGCTTTTCGTGTGGCCCGCGTAAGGAATGAAATTAACAAATTAATTTTATATTTTTAATTTAGATTTTAAAATGTAACATCTAGTTTGGACATCCCTGTGTGAAATTCATCTCTCTGGAATGTGGATTTGAGGTGTCACCGCATCTCTTGACAAAGTAATAGAGATGATTCGTCCCTTATTTACCGTTTTTCCCCACTCCAAACTTTGAACATTAATTGTTTCGCTTGTTATTTTGTCAATCAAACAGTAGCCTGTGCACGGACTAGTTGTAAAAGTAGTGTTAAAGTGAGAAAATACTTTCAAAAAAACGCAAAGTTGATTCCAAATGTAGGGAGTTTAATCCTGAACCAACAAGTACTTCGTGAAGGAGCATGGAAACAAAGTGTTATGTTTTATTTGTAATTATGTTATTGCAGTTGTGAAAGAATATAACATTAAAAGACATTACCAAATAAAGCATAGCCATTTTGATGGAGATGAGCGCACTGAAAAAGCGAACGAGCTCCTTTCTAAAGTTACGGCAAAACAGCAGTTATTAATTCAGGGAGGTGGTGTAAGACAAAGAAATGTTACCGAAGCGAGTTATGAAGTTTCGAAACTAATTGCTGAAAACGGAAAACCGTTTTCTGATGGCGAATTTGTGAAAAGGTGTCTGATTGCTGTTGCCAAGAAGTTGTTCTGGCCCGCGATCAATTGCACAATCAGTTATTGGCCCGGCCCATTAAAAGTTTGGGCGGCCCTGATCTAAACTATTCTAGTGTTGAAGTTTTGGGAGTCGGAATCTTTTGAAAGGAAGGGTAGATGCATACAGAGCCTTCCTAACATGCGGGTATAGACGCATCGATATCATTCTGCGCGGGTCTTTCAACTCACGAATCTATTTCCACCAATGTGAGACCACTACTCTCCCCGTCACCCGTGAAATTCAAACGCTGCGTCCCTTCTTAGGGTTCATCGTCGCGCTAGTCGATCTAGATCAGAGCCGCCCAACTAATTCGTATCGCGGGCTATATGGGAGGAACATCAATGTGGAGCGGGCCATAGATCCTATTATAGCTGTTGCCGATTATTATTATTATTATTATTATTATTATTATTATTATTATTATTATTATTATTATTATTATTATTATTATTATTATTAGCAGGTAGGCCTATCAGATCTTCCTGCGCCCAATTAATATACTGTCATTTCAATCTCCAACGTCCAATCCTTTCTCCCTCATGTTCAAAACACCACCAATCCACGTTATTTTAACGCCTCTTTTCTCTTCTTCTTCTTCTACCAAATGGTACCCATTCTAATATTCTTCTTCGGAATTGTGTTGTGTCATTTTTTTTACATGACCATACCATTTATGGTTTGTTATTGTTGCTGTTATTATTTTTTTATTGCGGATGAGCCCATGTAGGACTACGCAAAGTACTTAGAGGCGTTTCCTTTGAGCCCAAATTTCTTTCATTATTTGCTATGAGCTTGTTTTCTATCATCTGTCCAAGTTGTCCAGTCTTTTTCTTCGGTTTGTCCTCTTGGTCAACTTGCCACTTATTCACCTTAATTCTAAATATATCTCTGTTTGGGATATCTTCTTTAGTAATTCCTGCCAATTTTAAGTCCTTTTTTGGCTTTATTATTATTATTATTATTATTATTATTATTATTATTATTATTATTATTATTATTATTATTATTATTATTATAAGCGTGTGTTGTTTTGCTACTTTTCCTGTTATGTCATTATAACATATTTCACAAGTTGTTGTTCCATTACTCATAGACTAATATTATAAGTCTACCCTTAGCATATGTTAACTTACTATAATGCTATAGGCCTACAGGGGCCGGATATAAAGTGATGGAGGTCTGTACCCGGCCCGCGGGCCGTAGTTTTGCGTCCCTAATCTAGATTGACCACCGTCATCTTCCCCTGAGCCGGCGTTGAATCCTGTAGATAACATAATTCATTCTCATTACTCTGTACGGTCCATCCCAAGAGCGCTGCAGCATCGGTGATCTTCCTCTCGTCCGGATCGGGCGGTACAGCCACACCAGGCTGTCTTCGTAAATCCAGCGGATTTGACCAGATGGTCGTATTCGAAAAGGCTGGAGATGTCCCGAAACTCAACCACCAGATTGCGAACCTCTTTCGCCTGTACTATGTTGAGATTGCGGGCGGCTCTTTATAGCAACTTTCGTAGTGGTGGATTTTCTTCCCGGCTCGTCTCGTTCGGTACCTCGTCGTCCACAGGCATCACGGCGATAACAATCTCACAGGTACCCAGGGCTGTCCCACTAGATACCACCCGGTCTTGGCAGGTCACGTTCAGGATTATGACTGGAACAACTTCACCGGCTGGTAACAAGGCTCTGACCACAAACAATCCATCTTGTGGATTTCTTTCGACTTCCAGCAGCATCTCACGCCCAACTGGTATCACCTCTTTTTCTTTCAGGATTAGTCTGCAGACGCTGGTTTCTGACCCACGTCGCTGAGTAGCACATCACGGCCGAAACTGAGTACTCATCGTATGATGTCGTACATCTTTAGGGCGTCCAGGCCTAAGATGACATCCTCGGCAACTCCGGCGACGAACGCCCACAGTCGTAGGACCAATTCCAGGAAGACCACCTTCTCCACAGGCATTGCTGTCCCTAGGGATGCAACATCGCTCATAAAAAAAAGTCGATGTTATAACCTCGATGTTTTCAAAAATAAAATATCGATGTCGAAAACATCGATGTTTATGATCGATATATCGATGTTTTAAAAAAAACATTAAAAACACAAAAGAATGTTAAAAAGTTTATTAATTATTTATTTCGCAAAATATAATTTAAGAACAACGATTTTGATAATCTTGTGCCTAGTAAGCTGTATCTTTCTTGGGTAATCGTAGCTTCAGCCCCTGAAAACAGCCGCTCCCTGGGCACCGACGTTCCTAAGATTTATCCATCATTCAGATGTATGAAATGAATAATAAAAACATCGAAAGAAACCATGCTGACTTTATAATGTAATATAAAATTCCCAAATAATTGTCTTCTCAATAAAAAAGCTGCCATTTGCAAAGATAGAAGCAAAGGTTTCATAGCATTTGGTGCACGGGAATTAACAGTGTATATAAGAGAAAAATTTGCATTTAGATTGGAACTCGCCCAGTCGATAGAGCATTGGTCTAGAAAGCCAAAGGTCCTGGGTTCGAGTCCCTGTCTGAGTGTATAATTTTTCTCTTCAAATATGATTATCCATCACTGAGATATATGAAATGAATAATAAAAACATAAAAGAAAATAATTGTTTCCAGGCACACATAATGTAAGAAACAAAATCTCTTGTACCCAGAGAGAAGATCTGGCAATTCATGTAAAACTTGGACTTGTAAAACAATTTATCAAACCTTTGGATAGTAACTCTGAGGCTCTAACTCTCATCATTCGAATGTTCACCGACTTATCTGAAGAGCTTCAGATTAATGTGCTGTTTACTATCTAAAGAACTTGTCGATATAATGACTCTTTCAGAACTTAATGGTTGGGAAGCTCTTAGAATGGTAACAACAAAAGAAGTGAGAATTGCAAAGAACTGATAAAGAATTTGATAAAGAGCTACTATGAGTTTGGGTGTAGAATGTCAATCAAAATATATATTGACAATCCATCCATAGTAATTCTGCCCGAAGGCAGGTCCTTCACTGCTATCATAGCATTTTCATGCTATGCTTGCAGCTTTACTATGGAATTGTAGGTGTGGTAGCTTCCCGTTGCTTTCCACACCGGTGAAGGATGATGGTGATGATAATGATAAGGATAAGGATGATGATGATGATGATGATGGCCATATGATTTCGGGGACCGTTTGGGCCTTAAAGTTTTCCTGACATTTGTCTTACAGGTGAGGAAAAACCCCGATAAAAACCTCACCCAGAAAAACTGCCCCGACCGGGGATCGAACCCGGGCCCGCTGCATGACAAGGCAGCACGCTACCTCGAGACCACAGCGGTGGACATATTGACAATAACAAATAAATAAAAATACAAAATTGTTATATTCAATTATATCTTTAAAAACTCATATTTGGTTAGGAATAAAGTTTTAATGAACTTTTATAGAAAAAAAATAAAATAAAAAAAAAATCACTATGAGGTTTAATTTAATCATAAAGTTTTATATTAAATTTCTATTAAATTAAAATATATGAATGGTAAAGTTTGGAAATATTTTTGCATCGAGTCCCTCCAATCTTTACATTGTGAATTAAAATGCTAATTTCCTAATTATTCGTGATAAATCAGAGAGAAATTATTTTACAAACTGTGGAAGGAAATGAGATAACAGATTAGTTTAACTAAGTCATATCCCTTTCAGATACAATATCAACAGTGTACATAGAGATTAGATTCTTTAATTTTTATCTTGTAACCTTTAGTACATGCTACATGGATACACAGTGAAATTTAGCTTTCAATAATATGTACTACTGTAAGGTAACTTTACTATAAAAAGTGTATCCAACATGTGGAAATAATTCACTTTTTGGACCTAAAATCACTTTGGCAATTTAATATATTCAAAATATTTTGGGAATTTGTGGGTAAGAATATAAAATATTTCAAACTTAGTTGAACATTTACACAAAAAGAGAAAATATAATGTTAAAGACTAATAACAAGGCCTACTATATACTGTATAGATATATTACAACTGTTATTAACCTATAATATATGGGATTTTTAAATACCTGTCATATCCCAGTCGCCAGATTTTAAATGCTTTAACATTCTTATTTACTACCTGCAAATTCAACAAATCAATGGGAATCATTAATAGAGTTTTAAAACCTTCATTAGTGCAAAAATACAACTCGTACTCGTCTTTATCAAATAATGGCTCGACCAGTCCTATGTTATGGGAGTGAAGCGTGGACTATAAGGACGAGAGATGAAAGCACACTAACAGCTTGTGAGATGAAATTTATGTGCCGAACAGCTGGCTACACCAAATGGGATCGAAAGAAAAATGTAGAAATCCTTCAAGAACTTAATGTGTCACCAATATTGGACTACGTCTCCAGATATCAGCTAAACTGGAAGGAACATGTCTTAAGAATGGCTAGATCCAGGATCCCCAAGGCAATAATGAACTACTGTACAAATGGGAAACGGTCACTTGGTCGACCTATAAAAAGATGGCACGAAAACTGCTTTCTCAGGCCGTAACAGTTCTTCTAGGACTAATACCTGCAGGATGATGATGATGATGATGATGATGATGATGATGATGATGATGATGATGATGATGATGATGATGATTTACTACCTGCAATGTGACAGATATCTGACCTTCAGTGATAGAGGCAGTATACCTTATGTTCACATATATGTGACATTCATCCTTTAAAGATTATTAGTGTACATAAAGAAGTGTATAAAGTATCCCTAAACATAGGCTACAATTGAGGTGGTCAGAGGACAAGTGACATTTTAAAAAATTAATTAAGTGCAGAAATGGTTGGCTAATATAACAAGCTGTTTGTGCCCAAGAGGTATATGTGTGAGTTCTGACATATAGTGGTTGTCTTAGAAAATCACTCAGAAAAAACAGCTCTTCTACTTGGAGGACAAGGGGAATGCCTGTAGTTGTACTCCTTGCTTCCAAGAGCTAGGTGGATTCAAGCTTAGAGCATTGTGTTGTTTTAATATTTCCAACAAATTTTACGCAAGTATTATTATTATATTGGGGGCACGTCGTAGCGTAGTGGTTAAGGCACTGAGCTACAAGCCGGAGGGTCGAGGGTTCAAGTCCCGTTGGGGTCAGGATTTTTAAACTGACCCAAACCCTCTGGCGGCACTATGGCCCTGGGGTCGACTCAGCCTCTAACGGAAATGAGTACCAGACGCTTGTTCTGGGGTAAAGGCGGCCGTCACGCAGGGCTGACAACCCGGCTGACATAAAGTGCCGATTGTCTAGAAAAAGTGGGAGCCTTAACCCTCCTACTACCCCAAGGACCTCCGGGCCTGTTGTGGGATCACTTTACTTTTTTTATTATTATTATATTATTAGTGTTTAATATAGTGCCGGAAATTCTTCGAGGTTTATTGATTTATTAAGTATTATTATGTCTGAATTAGAATCTGATGAGCATGAACTTAACCTCAACCTTCATGGTAAGTAAAATATTTTAATTACATTATCTATATTTTTTACAAAATATCTAATTTTTTAAGAATTTTAGGGTTAATAAATTCTATCTTCAAGCCACAGTTAGTCCAAAAGCATTCAAGATTAAAAGTGTATAAAACACTGGCTTTTCCAACTCTTTTGTATGGTAGCGAAGTATGGACGTTGAAACAGAAGGATACACAGAGACTTAGATCTGCTGAAATGAGATCTCTTCGGAGGACTGCAGGATACACACTACTAGATCACAAAAAAAAATTAAGACATCTTAGAAGAATTACACATGGAACCTTTAGAAAACAAAATTTCTGATTATAAGTCAAGATGGATGCAACATGTTCATCGAATGGAAGATCACAGAATACCCAAACAAATGTTATGATATCAACCTGCAGGAAGAAGAAGACCAGGACGTCCACTCAAAAGACTTTGGATAGTGTTTCTCTTGAGGCCGAAACAGGTCAACAAATGGCCTAAATTCGTGAATGTACTATGATGATGATGATATTTTTACAAAAGTATATTATAAAATAATATTTTTTTAGCAATACACTTTGAGATAAATGGAAATTATTTAACAATCTAAAGATATATTATGATTTAAATCTACAAGATTTGACTAGCCTCATGGGCTAGTAGTCAGCATTTCTGACTACAGTTCATGAGGTCCTGGATTCGATTCCCGGTCAAACCATAGGATTTTTCCTTAAAGGGAATTATTCCTGTGGTTGCCCATGGTCTGGAATTTAGGTTAAGTTCAAGTTAAGAACTCTCCTGGCGCTTCATTATCATTTATCACCCATCATATTGAGGTAACGTAATTCCACCTTCCAGTTGCCCCAACCTAATCAGTGGATTACAATTCCGCTAATGCCAGGGGAGAAAACCAGAAATGTCATAAAAGGCAACCTGGTGATATTAGACATAAAAAAGATCTACACGATTTGCAATCTAATAATGTTTATATGAAGTTTTTTTCTTTTTTTTTTTAATATGAAGATTAATCATTGGTGTTCTTTTTGTTTTCTTGACTGATTCCAATGAATATGGCATTGAAGAACCTGGCATTACAGAACCTACAGAAGAAGAAGATGCTCCAATATTGCAAATTGGCAGAAAGAGGATTAGTAAACCAGAAAATTGGGTCAAATATATAGAGAGAAAAAAAAATGAATGAATGAAGGCAAACAGTAGCCTATACAGACAGGAAGGGAAACATTCATGTGAAGAGGCGGTTAAGAGAATGTATCCATGAATGCAGGTTTAAGTGCAATGAACGTTAAGACTGATTTTGTCTATTAATCTTGTTGTACCAAAATCACGTTTTTGGTACGTAAGACTACGTAATACTGCGCAACCACTACGTCATCATGTCTTCATTCTTCAGTGATCTTAGTGAACAGTGCCAAATTCCCATCCTCGTCCTCTCTCCTACGTACGCACCCCCTTTCTCCTTTATGCACCGCGTGCTATTGCGCATCCTCTCCTCTGCTAGGTAAGTCCTCAAATAAGCTGTGCTCATGAACATCAGGGTCATCATCTATTTAGGTTTCGGTGAGTCAGGTCGATATAGCTCGAAGAAATTTGTTTGGTTAATCAGTCCCTTAGGCCAGGGTAGCGCCACAAGGACCATGTACCCTAGCCCTTGGCGGGACTGCGTGAGTGGAAGTGTGTACGTATGTTTATTATCATTATTGTTATAGATTTTTGTTTAGATGACCAATAAGGTTACTATTTCTTTCTTAACTTATTTTTCAATGTCAAGAAAACTATCTTTTATTATTTGTATGTTATATCTGACTTTTTGACTCTTATTAAATATAAGCTAATATAACTAAGGTAATGGCAATCCAAGGGAAAAATCAAATCAGATCCAAAATAGTAATAGGAAACAAAATGATAGAACAGGTGAACCATCTCAATTATCTAGGATGTGGCATTTAATTTAATTATGATAATGATATAACTAATAAAATAGCAAAATTCCAGGGAATTTGTAGTACAATAAAACGATCACTAAATAACAAAACAACAAGAGAGACCCAATTGAAATTTTATAAAACGTTGGCAGTACTGGTACTGCTCTATGGTTCAGAAGCCTGGATACATAAAAAACAAGATCTAAGTAGGATAACGGTGGCAGAAATGAAATTTTTGAGATCTGTTAAAGGGTGCACTAAGAAAGACAGAATCAAGAACACAGAAATAAGACAGGAACTTGAAATATTTGCAATAACTGATAAAATTGATACATACAGACAAAAATGGAAGCAATACATAGACAGAATGAATGAAGATAGATATCCAAAACAAATAAAATACAAATCTAAAGGCACCCAAGATGTGGGCAGAACCTAGAAAGAGATGGGCTGAAGTCAGAATGGGTCAACAGACCTAATCCATGAATGCAGATGATGATGATGATTAAATATAAGCTATTTTTTTTAGTAACTTCTGTTTATTGATTGAGTAGCTAGTCATGTCAGATATTGATATAAAGTTCCAAAGCTTTCTCAAGTGAATGTAATCTCCTCTTTCCTTAAGACTTCCACGATTGTAATCTGTGTAGCTTATAGTGCTATATGCCTAATAGTTTATTAAGGAAAGGTGAATTAATCTTTGCCTTCTATGGGCCCGGGCAAAGGTATGTTGATTTAAGCATTCTATATTTTCAAATTCAAGGTAATTATAAACAAGATTGGTACAATCCAGCATGAACACGTTAGAGGGTGCATTGTCATAATATGTAATTCTTTGGATAAGTATGTATTTCCAGTCATAATAAAAACTTTGATATGAATCTACTTTTCTTGGATAATTTATTTCAAAATATTGTTTGGAGGAAAGAGGGTACAAGTGACTCTTAATGCAAAAAGAAAGTTACAGTAGGGGCTAATGTTTATATTGAATCTGTTCATATTTTGCGGTTAAGTGGACTCATATATAAGGAGCATAAACACAATTTATGAGACTTGTCAGATATTCCTGGAATTTTGTAGTCTCATTGATCTTTAAACTTAATTTTCTCCAAACTATTTTTTTTTATCACTTGTACCCCTTGTCCTCTGACTGCCTCAATTGAGATATGAACTAATAATCTTGAAAAAAATTGTTAAAGTTATGTCAAGTTTTAGTAAAATAATTTAGAGACTGATATCTGGGGACTAAAATTAAATTTAGTGATAAATGTACACTGCCATTATTTTTACAATATGCCAAGAATGCTCACTGGACTAGATGCAAGTCATATGCCAGTAAAGTCCAGTGTACTTAAGGGCAGGCATGGGCATAGCCAGCATTTATTAAGGGGGGTGCAATTTTTTTTTCTCGACTGTATACCTTCCGGGTACAAACGAACAAATCAAAAATACAAAATACTACCTTTATGTTTTAAACTAACCTCACTATATTTCGGAAGAAAACTACCGCGCTATTGATGAGGAAATATGAAGAATAATAGTGAAATAATTGTAGAATTTTTAGGCCTTGGCAAATTGAATTTTTTGTCAAGATTTTGAGGGAAGTAGATTATACAGGGGATGATTGGAAAACATTGGCTCAGAATAGGGATGTATGGAGAGCTTATGTATGCGTGGCCATGAACCTTTGCATTCTGATCCTTATTAATTCAACATTTTGAGAAAACTGTTGATATTTTTTCACACAGACCTGATTCTAATTTTAAAATAAATGATACACAAAACTGCATGTGTTTTTTCTGTTATCTTGCTATACAATGCCTGTACTCCATTTCAGCCTAAAGATTTTGTCAAATTGTTGGCATTCTAAATAAATAATGAGAAAAAAAATATATTGTTGCAGGATTTTTACCAGGATGAAGACATTATGGTTTTTGCTGCTAGCAGTATATTTAAACATCAATATAAACAAGCTGAAGAAAGGTAAGTTTTAAACTATTTTTGTGTAAGATTAATGAAGTTCAAAGAGGAAATCATGTTTCTAGAATACCGTTAATTTAATAAAACACAATCCTCTGTAAGTTACCAATAGTATGATTTTTTATGATGATACCTCAGCAGCAATGGGAGGAAAGTGTCAATTTGGGGTGGCGAGGTCAATTTTAGTCTATCCAGAGAGAAACTTTTTCAATCACACATGAGGGAGGAAAGTATACTTACTACAAATATCTCACCAGGTAAAGTCTTAAACTATTTTTGTGTAAGATTAATGAAGTTCAAAGAGGAAATCATGTTTCTAGAACACCGATAATTCAAACACAATCCTCTGTAAGTTACCAATAGTACAATTTTTTCATGATGATACCTCAGCAGTAATGGGAGGGAAGTGTCAAATTTGTGGTGGTGAGGTCTATCTAGGGAGAAACTTTTTCAATCACACATGAGGGAGGAAAGTACACTACAAATATCTCACCAGACACATGTTTTCACAAGCATATAACAGGAAGCAAACTGAGTGGTTACTCCTAAGAACAAAATTGCCCTTTTAACTTGTCCCACTCATATCCATCCAAGAAGGAGCTTGTCATCAGGAAAAGTTTCACTGTAGTTAGCTTTGGCATATAAATAGAACAAAGCATAGAGCATAGGCCATAGAAGCTTTTGAGTAAACAAGCAATAAATTATAAGGGTGATTTGGAAAGTAAGTTCCCGTATTTTTTTTTTTCAGAACACACTCTTGTGAGAACGTTTTTTACACACCGGTGAAAAGAATACATTTCAATTATTTTTCAACATAATTTCCATTTACATTCAAACATTTGCCATAACTAAGAGACTGGATTATATGCATTTGCATGTTGCATATGAATTTGCATATTTAGACATTTTTCACCTGGTATTGCATATTCTAACTAAAATTAGTGGTCTTCTTCTTCTTCTTCTTCACTTCGCGGGCTAGGCAAATTGACTGTTCTGCCTCACAGTTGTTCTGTCCATCTTTTCACTGGCTGTGAGAGAGATGAGTTTGGAAATTTTTTACATGGTCGGGTTACCAGCCCATATGCACAACCACCTTCTTAGTGGATAGGGGAGATTTATTTCGGAGTTTCCTTCTTCTAGACAGGTTGCTAACCAAAGCTTTGGAGACCCATCTACCCCTTGGCTTGCAGTTTCCTCTTCCGCCTTCTTTACCGTTGAGAACAAATTAGTGGTAATGCATATTTTTGCGCTATATTTACAACATTTTAAAAATCTGTGTCTTTTACAATGAACATTTTGAGGCCATCAAAAGTGTAGTAAATGATTTTGATAGAGCAAAGGCTTTGGCAGTTTGTCAGTGCAAAAGCATGTAATGATTCCAGTATTTAAAAAAATATATTACTGTAATTTTTTTTCTATTTACCTGCAACTATTAAAAAGCTTGAAACTCAAGATTTGGCATTGATTGAATCTATTTAGTTAATGGATAAAATCGATCAATTGAACACCTTATTGTTGGAGGTATTCCTGAGCAAACTTAAGGAAATGTTTGTAAACATTTTGAACGACAACCCGGGCTTCGAACCTTTGTTGTCAAATTATTAGTTTTATAAATGGGATGGGTGAGCTTTTGCCAGAAATAATAAGTGCCAAAATAACACCCAAATTCAAATACTGCCCAATTACTTCAGTTGATGTAGAATGGTCCTTTTCTGAGCGATCGAAGACACAACCTTACTACCAAACATTTGGAACCATATCTGATCATTTCTGTTCACAACAGTAGCAAAATGTAGAATATTTTAATTTGTGCACAATACTTTTGCCTGATACTAATTGATAATTTATCATTCATTAGTGATAAATTATAATATTAACAAATATATAATAAAATACTAATTATTATGTTAATTTAGAAATAAAGTATCTAATAAAGTAATAATTATTTTTTTATTATTTGGTATTGCATTATATTAACTTTTTCACACATATTTTAAGCATTTTTCATGCATATTTCGAGCTTGTTATGTCAACTCGGCCTATAACCGAAATGAGTACAGGACGCTTCTTCTGGGGATAAAGGCAGCCATCAGACCTGACATGGAGAACCGATTGCCTAGAAAAGTATGAGCCTTAACCTCTTACTACCCCAAGGGCTTCCTAAGGCCTTTAGTGAGATCACTTTACCTTTATTCCGATCACCGAAGCAACATTGGTCATGTTAGTACTTGGTTGAGTGAGTTCCACGCCGTATTGAGTGGTTTAAGGCATGATGCCTTGGTGCAGAACTAAGGGAGTTATGCTGGTTCGAGTCTCCATAGGGAAAGAAATTTTCTCATAGAATTTCGGGCCAGTGCTCAACCCAGCATCGAGAGGAATTTGGATAGCTACAATCATTAGTGGCTCCTGGTTGAAAAACTGGAAATTTATATTGTAATTGGGAGCCAGGGTACCCACTGCCCTCCTGCAATATTATGAATAAATAATATAATTATATCACATGAAGAATTGTGTAAAGAATAGAGACCTGAAGCAACCATTAACTATCAATATACAGTAATAGAAAAGAACAAACAATAGTAAGATTAAAAACTGGACTAAAAACACACAATAATAAAAATAACTCAAAAAAACATTTCTAATACACACAAAGAGCAAGGCAGAGTCGGCCTCACCAGCTCATCCTGTGAAGACCTCACTTAAAAGTAGTCCATATACATATATATATATATATATATATATCCATCTACATGGAAAACTGCTCTCGCTGCCCACCATGTCATCCCCAGAACAGCGAAGAAGATATGAAGAAAACCACGGTGGGCAACATGGAGTGTGGTCGACACTTGGATGGGTGTACGGCTTCTGAAACGGACCACACTGAAAACTGAAGATGTTTTAACTACATAAGAACCAAACCTTGGATAGGTGTACTACCTTTGCACCACTAAGTAAATTACCAACAAATCCCCCAATCTTTTCAAAATTTTCGGCCGGGAGAGGGACTTGTGATTACCAAAGGAGATTTCATTTCGACACTCAGGATCCGGACGCCTTTGCCACTCTGCAGTCACAAACATCAACTTTCTCCGCGACATAAGTGCAACAAAGGTAAAACCACTGCTCACCAATCCGAAGAACAAACTTAACACCACTACAACACACTGCCATGGAAATTCACACAATACACTCATTCAACTCTTTTGGACCTTTAATCAAAATTAACAGGGCAAAAGGGCAAAAGCCTTGGTACCCATGGATGGCCTCGGCCTTCCTAAAGGAATGTCTGTAGCTGCTTAGCAGCACATTGTTGCTGCTGCCACATTCAGCAATTCCTGCATGTTCTTTCTAGGTGTACGGCTTCGGAAACGGACCACACTGAAAACTGAAGGTATTTAACAATATAAGAACTAAACCTTGGATGGGAGTACGTTTTTGGAAATGGACCACAGCGAAAACTCTAAGTATTTTATTATAGAAGACCTAAACCCGTGACTCCAACTTATCATTCCTTGATAATGGCATGTGGGATGCCAAAACGTCGGAATCAGTGGCCAGAGGCCGAACTTGAATCCAAGATGCGGAAAACCCAAGAACCTTTCATATATATATATATATATATATATATATATATACATATATGTAAGCTACATACAAATGAAGATATAGCAGGTTTTATTACATTGTATATTCTATGTAAAAGAAATGTAAGTGCTTGTGTACCATATATTATTTTATTTCTTATGAGGTTTTGGACATTCATATATTCTGGTTTATTAATACATGTGAGAAGCAAACACTGAAAACCTTTCATCACTTCTGGTGAAAATGAGTTTTACATAATTCTTATTACTTCTATCTAGCTGTAGGCTTATCTGTCTGTACTCTCATTTTTCAAGCTAAAAAATATATGAAATATAGTATAATTGCATTTTTCTCTATTATTTATTAATTTTCTCTATTCAAATTATCATTATTTTAAAAGTTTGGTTCTCATATATTTATATCAATTAATCATCATCTTCACTTCAAGGCTTATGCGATTTGCCTGTTCTGAATTCACAATAATTCCTTCCATCCCTTCCTAAGTCTTCCTACATCCCTTAATCTCTTTGGTTTATAATGATATGCTATCTTGTGCAATCTTGTTTCTTCCATTCTCTGAACATGCTCTTCCCAGCCGACGCGGTGTTGTTGAATTCTATCATTTATTGAATATATTTCTAATACTTACTTACTTACTTACTCACTGGCACTATCGAACCCGTAGGTTCATGGCCGCGCTTCACTTCTTATTTCTTCCTTTCTTATGTGGTCCAATTTTATGCATCCTTTGTCCTTCTTAGAAAGTCATTTCTGCACTTTGAATTCTACTCGAACTTCTCTTATTTGTTACTCAGGACTCACTACCTTATAAAAGTACTGGTACTGCCATTGTTTTATAGAAAAACATAATTACATTCATATTTTGAACTTTGTAATGCAGATCTAATAATAATAAGTACCATACATATGAATATGAATTTTGCAGCCAGGTATGGACATGGAAGTGCAACACTGGAAGATGTCAGAAGCAATTACTGGAAAACGATGAGAAAGCTCAAGGATTAGATGTATGTAAATTGACATGTGACAAATACAGTGTTTTACTTCCCAGACCTACAGGGAAAGTAGAGCTAAGTAACACTGTAGTTCCTCTCAACTACAACAGTATTACAATAATTTTCTGCCGGAGGTATGTAGGCCTATTTTCAATTATTTCTTTATATCTATTCATCTTCTTCATCTAACTTCACATCCTCCATAGTTTTATGAGTACATAGCAGCCTTACCTATGATGTTTTTATTATTGATTTAACATATCTCAATGAAAGATAAATTATATTTGAAGAGAAAAATTTTCGCCTAGACCGAGACTCGAACCCGGGAACTTTGGCTTGCCGGGCCAAATGCTCTACCAACTGAGCTACCGAGGTGAGTTACGATATAGAACACAATTTTTCTCTTATATACGTTGTAATTCCCTCTTGCCAAATGCTTTTGAAACCATTGCTTCTATCTTTGCAAATGGCAGCTTCTTAGTTAAGAAGACATTTATTGGGAATTTAACATTACTTTATAAAGCTAGTAAGGCTTCTAATGATGTTTTTATTATTGATTTAACATTTCTCAATGAAAGATAAATTATATTTGAAGAGTCTAGGCGAAAATTTTTCTCTTCAAATATAATTTATCTTTCATTGAGAAATGTTAAATCAATAATAAAAACATCATTAGAAGCCTTACTAGCTTTATAAAGTAATGTTAAATTCCCAATAAATGTCTTCTTAAATAAGAAGCCGCCATTTGCAAAGATAGAAGCAATGGTTTCAAAAGCATTTGGAGAGAGGGAATTACAACGTATATAAGAGAAAATTTGTGTCTATATCGTAACTCGCCTCGGTAGCTTAGTTGGTAGAGCATTTGGCCCCGGCAAGCCAAAGTTGCCAGGTTCGAGTCTCGGTCTAGGCGAAAATTTTTCTCTTTAAATATAATTTAGCCTTACCTATGTTTATCCTTGCACATTTCTTTCTCATCTGCCCAATCCATTTAAATCTCTTTTTTTCTCTCTCTTCACTTATCTCTTGGACCCCTTCTTGTCACTTTTTTTTTTTCAGTGTATGTCTTGATCCTTTCTTACCTCCATTCTCTTAACATGTCCATACCACTTTCATCTTTTATTTTCTATTTTATATAGTTACAATTTATTCCTAAACTGTCCACCGCTGTGGTCTCGAGTAGCGTGCTGCCTTGTCACGCAGTGGGCCTGGGTTCAATCCCCGGTTGGGGCAGTTTTTCTGGGTGAGGTTTTTATCGGGGTTTTTCCTCACTTGTAAGACAAATGTCAAGAAAACTTTAAGGCCCAAACGGTCCCCGAAATCATATGGCCATCATCCTTATCATTATCATCCTTACCATTATCATTATCATCATCATCCTTCACCGGTGTGGAAAGCAACGGGAAGCTACCACACCTACACAATTCCCTAGTAAAGCTGCAAGCATAGCATGAAAATACTATGATTGCAGTGAAGGACCTGCCTTCGGGCAGAATTACTATGGATGGATTCCTAAACTACTTACATTTATTTTCTATGTTTCTATTTAAATTAACACTTTCCAATCCTGGATAGAATCTAATTTAAGAAAGAAATATTAACTCAAGTCCTGGATGAGGTTCGGTACCAAATATAACCTTTAAAGCTGGAGCCTGTCATTCATTTTAAAAGATTCAGATTCAATTAAAAAGAGCTGAAGAGTGCATTATTTAGATTATTTGCTCTTAATTTCGATGTGGGTTATTATTTTATTTTTAGTGCGTTCCTTAAGTCAGTAAGTTAGTGACTTGCCAAATTAAAAGTTAAATCAAGTATTAATTTTTCTTTCTTAAATTATTTACATTTAATTTAATTTCTTCATGTTATCTTAGTAAACATTTTATATCTATTTCTTGAATTATGCTCTTGTCTCTCTTTGTATATGGTCATGTTTCACAAACATATATTAAAAGAGGTTTTACATAATATTTTCAATGTTTTTATTTATTTAAATTAAGATTTTCCAATCCTGGATAGAATGTAATTTAAGGAAGAAAATTAGATTTTACAAAATATGCCACGGTGGACTAGTGGTTATGCTCTTTGCCTCTGGTCCCGAGGGTCGCGGGTTCAAACCCAGCCAGGGTCGATGGATTTTTTGGATGGAAAAATCCAAGGAGCAAGTCCTCCGGGAGGGACTTTAAGCCATGGGTCCCGAGTCTGAAGATTTTCAGGCTCATACAAAATCCTTAAGCCTGAATGAAAAGGCCTCTAAGCAAAATTTACCGAGTTTTCCCATCCTAGTACTACCTTGGTTTCCTAGATGTCAGTATGAGGCAGAACGCTGAGCACGGGCCACTCAAAATTACATCTATATGAAAACAAGTGTAACTAAATTAATATGGTTCAAATTCTTCCCTGTAGGGGGAGAGCGTGTAAATCTCTGTAAAGGGAAAACATGGACTTACAATACAATACAAATAAAATAAAGCAGCATTTAGAAATTATTTTCTTACTTATTAACTGTTCAAGATATCTTGAAGCTTAAAGTGGACATATCTAACCAGTTGTATATCAAAATGTGCAGTCTGTTCTCTTCTAACCATCTCTGCCTGGGAGGTGTGAGACACCCTGTACTGTCAAATCAGAAATTTACAAAATTTTATGTTTTTTAAAGATATGTTTGTTTATAATATGCCATCAAACAAAACATGTACAACTTATTTAAGTCACATGCTAATTGAAAAAAGTTTACCATGTGACTTGTCTGCATAGGAAGACTTTATATTTATAACTTTGTATATAATGTATTTTACAGAATATAAGACGCACTTTTTTCTTCGAAAATTACCTCCAAAATTCAGGTGCGTCTTATACTCGAAATTAATATAAATATGTCCAGTGTTTGATTTAAAATTCCCGCCAGTCTTAAAAATGGCCATATATTCAATGCTGCGGGAAACCTATCTCTATCTGGCAACATTGGATTCAACTGGCAGCAGCAGTGCACCGATGCGACGAACATGAGTTGCGGAGATTCACAATCTGGCTAACACTGTCTCCCTCCCACCCCATCATAAACCCAGAACACTGTCTAGCCTATGATGCATCATTGCAGTCTAGATGCCAGTGAATTTGAACAAATGGATGACGGATGAAACCCAACATAAATTCACGCCGAATGGAGCTTTAAAACAATAAAACAAGTGTGTCAGTGGATAAAACAGTCATGGTCTAGAGTGAGAGAAGACATTATTGTTAAATCTTTCAAGAAGTGCAGCGTAAGTAATGCTCTCGATGGCAGTGAAGACCATCTTATAAATAAATAGGACAATGATGACGAAGAAGAAGAAGAAGAAGAAGAAGAAGAAGAAGAAGAAAGTTCAGTTGATGATTTTCAGGGATTTTAAAGATCAGAATGGTCTTATGAACTAATTTTTTTTTTGTCTGGCTTTGCAATCAAATAATTGTATTGTAAGCCCATGTTTTTCCCTTTACAGAGATTTAGGCGCTCTCCCCCTACAGGGAAGAATTTGAACCATACTAATTTTGTTACGCTTGTTTTCGTATAGATGTCATTTTTGAGTGGTCCGTGATCAGCGTTCCGCCTCATACTGACATCTAGGACATCAAGGTAGTACTAGGACGGCATATTTCGGTAAATTTTGCTTAGAGGCCTTTTTATTCAGGCTTAAGGATTTTTACGAGCCTGAAAATCTTCAGACTCGGGACCCACGGCTTAAAGTCCCTCCCAGAGGACTTGCTGCTTGGATTTTTCCATCCTAAAAAATCCATCGACCCCAGCCGAGTTTGAACCCGCGACCCTCGGGACCAGAGGCAAGGAGCATAACCACTAGTCCATCGCGGGGGCGATAATAATAAAATTAAAAATTTTTTTTTAATTACTTAAAATTAAGGTGCATCTTATAGTCCATAGCATCTTATAGTCTGTAAAATACGATAAACCTAACTGATAATTTATATTTGTCGTAGATGATGGCCGAACTCTTAGTGATGAAGTTAATCATCTAGTGTTTGAAGCTGGTGAAATCTTCCGCAATCAAATAACCTCGACAATTAAAAACAAAAAGTATAGAGAAATTGTAGGAAAAGAGCTGCAAGTTACAATTACAATACAAGATTCTAATGCACGCAGTCTGACTTTAGAATCCGATGAAAGTTATGAGATACACATTGCTGAAGATCCTGATGATGTAGTACGTATATATTCTATTTATTGATATTGATACCTTTTTTTAATATAATACTGATGTGCTAAGACATTTTCTAAGCATTTTTTCCATAATGTGAATATTCAAGAATTCTATGGCTAAAGTGATAGAACTAGTTAATAAGTGTTAGGATAGGACATTATTTTAAGGAAGTGTAAATATTGATCATGACTTGTTAGGATTAGTCAGTACTATAAGTGTAAATATAAACCTAATAGCCTAATTTTTAGAACTTGTAAAGACAGTAAAATATTTTTCAATAGTAGATTACTCATAAAATGTTAGAATATTAGTCCGTAACTTAAGTGTAAATAGGAGCTATATCTTCTTAGATTAGTAATGGATAGAATATTAACTTAGCGTGTAAATATAGATTATAGCTTGATAGGATTAGTCAATTTAAATGTAAATAGGAACCATATTTTGTTAGGAATAGTAATGAAGAATGCACTAATTTAACCCTTAACTTACAATGTATCTTATAAAGAACATTGATTTAATTTATTTGTTATAGTTTATTAAACAGTAAAAATAAAACAAATTATCATAAATTACCTAAGATTGTGTCAATTACGTTAAAAATACAGTAATAACTTACTTTTACATGATTTTATTTTTCTTTGCGGTCCGAAACACTTGAATGACGGGCACTAGAAAGTATTGTTTCGCCAATTTAAGGGTTAAGTAAGTGCTAATAGGAACAATATCAAGCAACTGTAAATATTAATCATAACTTGTTAGTGCCAAGAGGAACCATAACTTGCTTAAGTATAATTAACAGAGAGCACTGTTTGAAATGCAAATAACGACCACAACGAAATAGAACAATTTAGCGTCACAATAACTCAAAATTATATTTTAAGGAATCGAAAATAGAAAAATAATTTCACACTTTAGAACTAGTAAAGAACACTATAAATGCATAGTCAAGAACATCAACACACATAAAATGATAGAGATATTTTAATATTGCTAAACCAAAGCATGTAGTACTGTAGAAAACTGTAGTGGAGCATGTTGTCATATGAAGACTCTTAAAAAAAAAAAAAGAACTCTATGGCTAATAGTATTATTAAATTACATCTCACCTCTTATTTTTTGTCTTCTTGTTCATTTTTATATGTTTAAAACTATGTGAAGATGATATACTTTGTAAGATGAAGTTTGACAGATAATTTAAATAGTTTCAATCTTAGATATTTAATTTATCATTTCTCACCAAATGATAAATGTTATTTGAAGAGACTATTTAACTCATGCCCCAAATGGGAGTCAATGACCAATCACATTTCAATGATTTTTTATTTACAACCAATCACAGTCATGTTTTGCCTAAAATTTACCAACTAAAGTTTATCATAATTAAGAAAGCACCTCCTTTTTAACATTCTGAATAGGTCATAGCATTATTTTGCAGTGACTGACTCTGTAAGAAATACGGTTACCAGATTGTATATATAGTGCATGAATGTCAACACGTAGTACATACGAGAGATAATATAAAAACATTTGTAACAATTTATTATACCACAAAAAAAAATAAACCACTGTTTGCACTTTCTTTAACAAATTATTTTCCAGGAAATGACGCAGAAAAATATAATTGGCATATTTACATCATAGGACATCAAAAATTAATTAATACCTATAACGTTGGTTTATAAATTTCTCCACTAGAGTGCATTCTTACAATATTGCAATCTTTTGGCAATAAATAATATTATGATCTGGTTGCAGTGATCGAACAAAAGAAGCAAATGAAGCATACCAAACGTTTCTCATTTGTTTTCAAACATTGCCGTTTACATTAAATATATAAATATTTTAAAATAACTATATTTAAATAATGATTTGTGAGTAAACAGCTTAATTTTATTCGTTAAATAGTCCTAACAAATGCCACCCTTGATTTCCAAATTCTCTAAATAAATTCACTCCTCACTTCGTGAGTTGTGAATTTATTGATAATTTGGAAATCACTCGTGACATTACTTATGAAAAATATACATCTGAATTGGAATTTGAACCCAATGTCTCTGGTTTTGTATACCGGAGTTCTGACCATTAAGCTACCAGACATTCTGATTCACATGAACATTATTTCTCTCCTTTATCATATGAATTCCTGTATACTGAGGCTATGAGCTTTTCATTGCACACACACCTCTAGCAGCTTCTTTAACAAGAAGACTTTAATGGGAATCACACCACAGTGAAGCTTGTTTTCAATCTTAGATATTTAGTTGATCACTTCTCAATGAATGACACATGATATATAGTAGAACTAGAAGTCCCGGCCACGCGTTGCTGTGGCTAAGGTATACGTTAAAAATTTTAATTAAGTTGCTGTCTTTCAGCCAGATTACTTAAAACTAATACTTACACACGGAATTAATAATACCGAAAATAAAATAAACACTGAACACACTTAAATTATGAAATAATCAATATTTGTAATTCAATTGAAATTCGCGATTGCAACAAAAAGCACAGCTATCTGGATCTATCTTTGTTAAATAATAAACCAATTACCTTACCAAATTACCTTACACCGCCATCTGTTAGAATCGTATGGAACTCACAGATAATTACACTGCCATCTGTTAGAATCGTATGGAACTCACAGATAATTATAACTCTTTGTTAAATAATAAACAAATAATTTGCAATAAACAAATAATTTGCAATAAAAAAATAATGTGACTATAAATTTAGTTATAAACTACCCTAAGTCTCAATTTGGATCAAACTGCACACAGTGTGCAAAATTTTATTATAATCGGTTCAGTAGTTTAGGATTCCATCGCGGACAAACAATGCAACACGTAATTTTTATATATTAAGATATACCTGTAACATTTTTAACAAAGTAATCTTACTATTACAATGTTCATTCCAGCTTTTGTGATAAAATAAAATGTCAGACTTTTAATAAAGTAAAAGTTATATTTGAAGAGAAAAATTTTTGCCTAGACCGAGACTCAAACCCAGGACCTTTGGCTTTCTGGGCCAAATGCTCTAACAAATGAGCTACCGAGGCGAGTTGCGATCGAGATGGAATTTTTTCTCTATATACGTTGTAATTCCCTCGTGCCAAATGATTTGAAACCGTTGCTTCTATCTTTGCATGTGGCGGCCTCTTAGTTATGAAGACATTAATTAAGAATTTAACACTACTTTATAAAGCCATTAAAAACAATTTTTCTCTTCAAATATAATTTATCCTTCAGTGAGAAGTGTTAAATCAATAATAAAAACATCAATAGAAGCCCTACTGGCTTTATAAAGTAGTGTTGCATTCCTAATTAATGTCTTCTTAACTAAGAGACCACCATATGCAAAGATAGAAGCAACGGTTTCAAATCATTTGGCACGAGGGAATTACAATGTATAAAGAGAAAAATTTGTGTCTAGATCGCAACTTGCCTTGGTAGCTCAGTTGGTACAGCATTTGGCCTGGAAAGCCAAAGGTCCTGGGTTCGACTCTCGGTCTAGGCAAAAATTTTTCTCTTCAAATATAATTTATTCTTCAGTGAGAAGTGTTAAATCAATAATAAAAACATCAAAGTAAAAGTTTCTTGTTTTACTAGTGACAAAAAGTGTTACTAATACATATTGGTGTTTCCATCGATAAATGAAATTGAAGATTTTATCTACGGTGCTAAATTAAATAAATCTAAACAAACTAAGATCACTCATTTCTTTACATGAGATCTTTTATTTCCATGTACAGTACAGTAGTGTCAGTGTGTTCTTTTTAGTGATACTGTAGTTTTTTTTCTATTGATAAATCTGTCTTGTACTGAAGTGCTTTAAACTTGTGTCAAACTACTAGGACTACACATTTTATGACAAAATATGGGAATTAAAAAGGTGAGTAACAGAGCATGTAAATTGCAGTATTTGCCTGAAATAAATTTATTTCAGGATACAGTATAGGTAAAATAAAGTGTATTTGAAGAGAAAAATTTTCGCCTAGACCGAGACTCGAACCCGGGACCTTTGGCTTGCCAGGCCAAATGATCTATCAACTGAGCTACCGAGGTGAGTTACGATATAGATGCAAATTTTTCTCTTATATACGTTGTAATTCCCTCTCGCCAAATGCTTTTGAAACCATTGCTTCTATCTTTGCAAATGGCAGCTTCTTAGTTAAGAAGACATTTATTGGGAATTTAACATTACTTTATAAAGCTAGTAAGGCTTCTAATGATGTTTTTATTATTGATTTAACATTTCTCACTGAAAGATAAATTATATTTGAAGAGAAAAATGTTTGCCTAGATCGAGACTCAAACCCGGGACCTTTGGCTTGCCGGGTCAAATGCTCTACCAACTGAGCTACCGAGGCGAGTTATGATATAGTGTCTTTTGTTATCATATTGGAAGAGAAAAATTATATGCCTAGATGGGATTCAAACCCAGGACCTTTGGCTTTCTGGGCCAATGTTCTATCGACTGAACTACCGGGCCAAGTTCCAATCTGAAAGCAAATTTTTCTCTTATATACATTGTACATTCCTGACCACCAAATGCTACGAAACCATTGTTTCTATCTTTGCAAATGGCGGCGTCTTTATTAAGAAGACATTTTTATTTGGGAATATTTACATTATAAGCCAGTATGGCTTCTTCCAATGTTTTTATTATTCATTTCATACATCTCAACGATGGACAAATCATATTTGAAGAGAAAAATTATATACCCAGATCGGGACTCGAACCCAGGACCTTGTCTTTTGTTAATTTGAAGTTTTAATAATTTAATTTTTTTAATTCCCCCTTGAATTTGAATTAAAAAGTGTCAACTATCTTATTTTATAGGAGACTGTGTGCCATAGAGTCAGTCTAGTCAAAAATTAGTAGAGAAAAATTCTCCACTTCTCCACTGCCTGGAATTAAAACTGAGTCATCTAGCTCATAGGAGAAACCTCTTTTGCATGATTTATAATAATGTTTTATTTAATGATGTTTTTATTATTGACTTAACATTTCTCATTGAAAGATAAATTATATTTGAAGAGAAAAATTTTCGCCTAGACCGAGACTCGAACCCGGGACCTTTGGCTTGCCGGGCCAAATGCTCAACTGAGCTACCAAGGCAAGTTACGATCTAGACGCAAATTTTTCTCTTATATACGTTGTAATTCCCTCTCGCCAAATGCTTTTGAAACCATCGCTTCTATTGGGAATAAATGTCTTCTTAACTAAGAAGCCGCTATTTGCAAAAGCATTTCAAAAGCATTTGGCGAGAGGGAATTACAACGTATATAAGAGAAAAATTTGCATCCAGATCGTAACTTGCCTCGGTAGTTCAGTTGGTAGAGCATTTGGCCCGGCAAGCCAAAGGTCCCGGGTTTGAGTCTCGGTCTAGGCGAAAAATTTTTTCTTCAAATATAATGTTTTATTTGTTTCAGATATCAGCAAAAATAGCATCACCAACATTTTTTGGATCAAGACATGGTTTGGAAACTCTTGGTCAACTGATAACTTATGATCATGTATCAGGAGATTTAATGATCATGTCGAATGCAACTATTACTGATGCACCCGTATATCCATATCGATCTCTTGTCTTAGATACAGCAAGAAATTTCTTCTCTGTAGCATCCATCAAACGTACACTTGATGGCATGGCTGCAAGTAAACTCAACACATTTCACTGGCATATTACTGATTCTCACAGTTTTCCTTTACAATCTGAGACATTTCCAAAATTAAGTCAGTATGGTGCATATACACCACAGCAGGTATGTTTTAATATATCATCATTAAATATTTGGCCAGAGATTCAATTTTTCACATAGTAAATTTTCAACACAACGTGCAGCTGTCACAGGTTAATATTGATCACTGTATATAGACAGTAAACGGGAAACCACCAAGTTACTAAAGAGTAAAAAGAGGGAATATTTGAGAGAGAAGATTAATGATCTTGAAATGAATGCAAAAAATAGGAACATTAGAGAATTATATCAGGGAATTAGTATAGAGAAGAAAGGGTTTCAGGCTAGAACAAACATAATTCGGAATGAAAATGGGGATATGATTGCAGATTCCAAGAGTATATTAAATAGATGGAAAAGTTATTTTAATCAGCTATTAAATGTACATACAGAACAGGACATTGAGGAGGATAAGTTACAGACAGCAGAAATGCTAGTCGCAGAGCCAAGTGCATTAGAGGTTGAAATGGCAATTGAAAAATTGAAGATGTATAAAGCATCAGGTTCAGATGAGATCCCAGCAGAACTGATAAAATCAGGGGGAGAAAAATTGATGGACAAGATACGCTGGTTGCTTAGTATGATTTGGGAAAAAGAAGCTCTTCCAGACGAATGGAAGGAATCAATTATCGTACCAATTTATAAGAAAGGAGATAAAACTGATTGCAACAACTATAGGGGCATCTCATTACTTTCAACTTTGTACAAAATTCTAACAAATATATTAGTAAGCAGACTTACTCCCTATATTGATGACATTCTAGGAGATCATCAATGTGCATTTAGAAGAAACAGGTCTACAACAGATCAGATTTTTAGTATAAGACAGATTTTAGAAAAGAAATGGGAATATAATGGTACTGTACATCAACTATATGTAGACTTCAAAAAAGCATATGATTCAATTAAGAGGGAGAAGTTATATAGTATCCTGCTGGAGTTTGGAATTCCTAAAAAGTTAGTTAGACTTATTCGAATGTGTCTAAATGGCTCAACGAGTAGGGTGCGTGTAGGCAAACAGTTTTCAGACACTTTTGAAATCCAGAATGGGTTAAAGCAAGGAGATGCACTATCTCCTCTACTATTTAATTTTGTACTAGAGCATGCCATTAAATCTTTAGAGAATGAGGAAGGCTTACAACTGAATGGTATTAATAAGCTGTTAGTTTATGCTGATGATGTAGTACTACTGGCCGATAGCGAGGAGATACTAAAGGCCAACACGCACACACTATTGAGTAACACTAAGAAATTAGGACTAGAAGTAAATATCAGTAAAACTAAATATATGGTCACACGTAGAAATACATTATATAGTGGAAATGGACAGCTAATGACAAATGAGGGAAATTTTGAGGAATTGGCTGAATTCAAATACCTAGGAACAATAATCACAAATAGGAATGAGATGCACAAAGAAATTAAACATAGGCTCAATTCTGGAAATGCATGCTATTATGCATTGCAGAGACTTTTGATGTCCCAATTCCTTTCAAAAAACGTTAAGCTGAAAATATATAAAACTATTGTTCTACCAGTTATATTATATGGGTGCGAAACATGGACTCTTACTTTAAGGGAGGAAAGGAGATTACGAGTATTTGAGAATAAAGTTCTTAGGAAAATTTTTGGACCAAAGAGAGATGAACAGACAGGTGAATGGAGAATACTACATAACAATGAACTACATGGTCTTTATAGGAAGCCAGATATAATAAGAACAGTTAAGTCCCGTAGACTGCAATGGGCAGGACATGTTGCACGTATGGGGAATGAAAGACGTGCATGGAAACTTCTTGTAGGAAAGCCAGAAGGAAAACGCCCAGTTGGTAGACCAAGAATGAGGTGGGAGAACAACATTAACTATGATTTGAGGGAAGTAGATTATACAGGGAATGATTGGAAAACATTAGCTCAGGATAGGGATGTATGGAGAGCTTATGTCCGTGCGGCCATGAACCTACGGGTTCGATAGTGCCAGTGAGTAAGTAAGTAAGTAAGTAAGTATATAGACAGTAAATTAATTTATATTTTAAGGAACTAACACTATAAGGATTCATAAATTAATGAGTCATTTTTGCATCTTATGTCATAGTTTATGTTTTATTAAACACGGGAACTGCAGTTTTCAAAAGGTCAATTCCTTCCATTTTCAACCATCATTATGGCCAGATTTTTCCCCATTTTTTACATTTCTAAGGTGTTAATTTCATTCTAATGTTCAGGTTTCTTTCATAAACGTAAAAATTGGGGAGGTAGAAAAATCTGCTATAGCTGCTCATGCTTGGTCAGAAAGACACAGAATTGAAGGAAAGGCAAAATTAATGAAACAACTCACAATCTGGGAGGAGAAGATCTACATCCAGAAATATAAGGATAAAATCACGAATTTTGAAGTTCCCAGGGATAAGATTTGGTTTAGAAGTTCATCGGTCAACCTAAAGAGGGAAGAAGAATTAATTTGTAGAATTGCCAACCATCAATTCAACAGTCGGATGCTAGTTGACTAATGGAAGCAGATTAACTTCTGAAACCAGTCCTCAAGAATCACCAAAGTATCAAGCGTTGTGTGAATTCTGACATATTTTAATTACAAGTAGTACATTAATTAATTAATTAATCCAATGAGATTTTGCTCATTGTAAGAGAGGTTGCAGACAAATAATTTGAAATTGGCAGGGTTCAGACAAACAAAACAAGAAATGGTTTGAAACCACTGTTTGCACTTTCTTAAATGTATTTTTTCCCAGGTAATAATCCAGAAAAATATAATTGTCATATTTACATCATACGACATCAGAAATGAATTAATATACAGTTTGATCTGTTTCATTTTTTCTCCACTAGAGAGCATTCTTACAATATTGCATTCCTTTGGCAATAAATAGTATGATCTGGTTGCAGTGATAAACAAAAACGAGATGAAGCGTACCAATCGTTTCTCATTTGTTTTCAAACATCGCCGTTTACATTAAATATATAAATATTTTAAAATAACTATAGTTAAATAATGATTTGTGAGTAAACAGCTTAATTTTATTCGTTAAATAGTCCTAACAAATGCCACTCTTGATTTCCAAATTCTCTAGATAAATTGGAAATCACTCGTGGCATTACTTATGATTAGATCTCTCTAAAATTTTATTCTGGAGACAGATTTTACTTTGTATGGGGTAACAATGTAACTTAGCTTGTAAACTATTTGAGATAGAGACATGCAGTTTTTTGCAACGTATTCTACATCGCAAAGTTTTGTTTACATTTATTGCAGATTGTGATTTAAACGACAATGATGACACCACAGGAAAACGCCCAATGTGTATGGTCGTATGCTGAGTCTGGTAAATCACCAGTAACTGTTCAGTGAAATTTCCGCCAGTAATATGGAAGAGATTCTCCATCCAATCATCCATAATTAGATGGGCCGAGAAGTTTCTAGTGACTGGCAGTATAATGGACTTGCCACGGAGTAAACGACCAGATGTGAGGCAAGAAACTATCGACAAAGTGCTACTTGCATTTCAACTCAGACCTCAAAAATTGGTTCGTCATGCTTCATGGGAACTGCATTTACCAAAATCAACCATTCATAAAGTCCTCCATAAACGGCTACAAATTACGCAAGTGTCACTGCCAACTGACTTCCCTCAGCATGCAGAATTTGCTGATTCCATCTTCTTCTTCTTCTTCTTCTTCTTCGTCAGGCTCTACGACTTCCAGTGGAATGTCTTGGCCTTCTCAACTAGTTTATGCCATTTCTTCTTATCTTGTGCAGTAGACTTCAAATCAAAAATCCCCATCTCTCTTAAATCTTCAATTATGTCATCTTCCCATCGATCTTTAGGTCTTCCTCTTGTTCTTGTTCCCTGTGGCTTCCAATTTAAAATATCATTCGGCAATCTTCTTTTTGGCATTCTTAGTGTATGTCCAAACAATTGCAGTCTTTTGGATTTGATGAAACTGCTGATTCCATGCTGAACGCAATTGACAAAGACAATGAGTACCTGCAGAGGATGTGTTCTCTGATGAAGCGAATTTCTTTATGTCTGGACATGTTAACCGCCATAACATTCAGAAATGGGCATACTGGTGATTTACCAGACTCAGCATATGACCATACACAATGGGTATTTTCCTGTGGTGTTGTCATTGTTGTTTATATCACAATCTGCAGCAAATGTAAACAAAACTTTGAGAGATGTAGAATACATTGCAAAAAACTGCATGTCTCTATCTCAAATAGTTTACGAGCTAAGTTACATTGTTTTGGTAGCAGGACTTTATGGACACACTGTATGATGAAAAGAGGAATTAAAACAAATTTAAGATTAATTAAATAAAAATAAAACGTAGTTTTATTTGATTTTCATATTTATTATATAATTCAGTGACAGCTGTTTCGATACACTGTACCTTCTTCAGACAGGTTAACAAATTATGAATTGTGTTCCAATTGATCTAAGCAACAATACAACAATATTTATTTAAATTTTTTAATTTAACAAAGGGGATTCATTCAAATCAAGTTGAGAATTTAACAGTTTGTTACTACTTTTAAATTTATTTATTTCTACAGCCTCCAAAAGATCTAACTTCTTACCCTTATCACAAATATGTAAAATTTCAAAATTTGGATCGAAACAATGATTAAATTGGAATAGGTGGTTAGCATATTTTGAATATTCTAAATTTCTGTTATATGCTCTCATGTGTTCCTTTATCCGAGAGATAAAAGGTCTACCAGTTTGTCCTATATAGACATTGTCACATGTGCCACACTTCAATTTATATACACCTGATAATTTTTATTTTTTTATTTTGGTTTTATTGTTTCTTATTATATTTTGTAAAGTTTTATTAGTTTTAAATACCACATTAATGTTCAACTTTTTAAAGTGTTTAGATATTTTATTTGAAAGTGGGCCTATGTATAACATTACGACATATTTCTTCTTGTTTTCTTTGGGTAAAGGAAAAACTTTGTTAATTGCTTTTTTGTGACGAACTTTCTTGATTAAATATTCTATAATTTTAGGGTCGTAGTTATTAATAATGGGGCACGCCGTAGCGTAGTGGTTAAGGCACTGAGCTACAAGCCGGAGGGTCGAGGGTTCAAGTCCCGTTGGGATCAGGATTTTTAAACTGACCCAAAACCTCTGGCGGCACTATGGTCCTGGGGTCGACTCAGCCTCTAACGGAAATGAGTACCAGACGCTTGTTCTGGGGGTAAAGGCGGCCGTCACGCAGGGCTAACAACCCGGCTGACATAAAGTGCCGATTGTCTAGAAAAAGTGGGAGCCTTAACCTCCTACTACCCCAAGGGCCTCCTGAGGCTTGTTGTGGGATCACTTTACTTTTACTTTTTAGTTATTATTAATAGCTAATTGTTTAATAATATTCAATTCATTATTATATTCCAAGGGTGAAAGAGGGATATTTAAAAGTCTATGAATATAACTATTAAAGGCTGCCATCTTATGAGTATATGGGTGAAGAGAAGAACTATGGACAGTGGTATCAGTATGAGATGGTTTGTGAAAGATACCAAACTCAAACTTATTATCAATGTGTATTATTGATAAATTTAAGATTGAATGTAAATTCTATTGTTTACAGGTGTACACTCCTGAAGATATTCGAGATGTAGTAAAACTTTGCTTATGTGAGAGGGATTCGTGTAATTCCTGAATTTGATGCACCTGCTCATGTAGGCGAAGGCTGGCAATGGGCTGGGCCTAATGTTACAGTGTGTGTTAATGCTCAACCATGGGATAAGTATTGTGTGGAACCTCCTTGTGGCCAACTCAACCCTACAAATGATACTGTCTATGAAATTCTATCTGGCATTTACAAGGATATGTTCACTCTCTTCAGTCCAGATGTTTTCCATATGGGAGGGGACGAGGTTAGTATATAAATGACATCTTTAACTTTAAAATCTTGCTAATATACATCTCACTTTACTTTGGTCCTAATGTATACAATGATACATTTTTTTTACTATTATTCCTGTAATCTATTATATAATTTTATTGTAAATTGGTCAGTGTATGTCTCTGAAGTTTTATCCTTACACAGAAATACATAATAGTTTTAAAAAACTAAAACAACACGCTTTATTAGAAAACCAAACTAAAAAATGAAAAATAATTTTAATTTCCAACACGCTTGGGATAAAATTGAAGTGGTCAACAACAAAAATCATCTCCAACACATATAGAATAAAACTAGAGTTATCAACAAAAAGAAAATAATTTTACCATCAAAAGCGTGGAGTGTTCTATATCAATTAATATATTTGATAATAAACAGATATTGGTAAAAGTAGAGTCTCTAAGAAGAAAATGTAAAAATCATACAAAGCACTCCATGCTTTTGATGGTAAAATGATTTTCTTTTTGTTGATAACTCTAGTTTTATTCTATATGTCTTGGAGATGATTTTTTTGTTGACCACTTTAATTTTATCCCAAGCGTGTTGGAAATTAAAATTATTTTTCATTTTTTTAGTTCGGTTTCCTAATAAAGCATGTTGTTTTAGTTTTTTAAAACTATTATTTTTTTTTAAATATTTTACAGAATAAGATAAAAATGTAAATATCTTTAAATTTGATACTATTGTAGTATGAGCTAAAATTAATACTCTTCTAAAAAAATCCTCCCAGCCTGATTTGAACCAGGGACCTATGGATTAATGAAATTATATACCACTAGAGTTCACTGCTCTACCAACTGAGCTCTTACAACGATTCACTAAAAAGTCAACAAGTCTGCAACCTATTATACCAATTTTCATTTTTTTGATTTTCTGATGATTCTGGCCAGGATTTTAGAAACAAAATATGAAATTATTGTATTGTCACGGGTCCTTTACAAGTATGCAAAGTTCAAGTCGATTCAATGTTTCTAAGTGGGTGAAAATTGTGTTAAAAAATTCCGTTACATAGATACAAAGACACTTTTTTTTATTTCTGATGATTCTGGCCAGGATTTTAGAAAAAAAAATGAAATTATTGTATTATCACGGGTCCTTTACAAGTATACAAAATTTCAAGTCGATCCAATGTTTCTAAGTGGGTGAAAATTGTATTAAAAAATTCCATTATATAGATACAAAGACACTTTTTTGATTTTCTGATGATTCTGGCCAGGATTTTAGAAAAAAAATGAAATTATTGTATTCTCACGGGTCCTTTACAAGTATTCACAGTTTTAAGTCGATCCACTGATTTTAAGTGGGTGAAAATCGTGTTGAAAGATTCCGTTACATAGATAGATAGATACAGGTCAAGCTAATATAAAGCATGTAAAAAGTACATGTTTGTGATAAGGGTAAGAAGTTGGACCTTTTGGAGGCTGTAGAAATAAATAAATTGAAAAGTAGTAATAAACTGTTAAATTCTCAACTTGATTTCTCCTTCAGGTTGTTACTGACATAATTCCACTTTGTTCACATTAGGACCAAACTAAGATGTGACATATATTAAAAAATATGATGTTCTGAGAGTTGTGGTCACTAGATTGTGTACTAAGCAACCACATCCACCATCACCACCATCATCTGAAAAGACATTTCCACATCCACTACATGATCATCTAGATACAAAACTTCTATAATTAATAAGTTTCTATCTGTTCATAGTTCTTCCAACATTGTATTCCAAACCCTACTTCCTTTCTTTATGTTATTCTTCATTTGCCAGTTCCAAAATTCCCGGCATTTTTCCTAAATTAATAATTATTTAATGAATTTTGCTTCATTCCCCATGTCAGAGTTACCTGCCTAGGTGGCAAATTAAGGAATGCTCCCAGTACTGCTGATTTGCAGTTAGTAGTGGTTGGCTCTATAAAGATCAAGAGAAAAAACTCTGATTGCAAATTATCTGGTCCTCTAGATTGGGGGCAGGCTTAGGACAGACAACCCTAACCAGTAAAAAAATTATTTTTAACTTTTATAGGATTTAATCACTATGAGGTTTAATTTATGGTGAAATTAAATGTTTCTGGAGGGAAAATTTTCTATAGGATCGTAACAGGCCTTGGCCTAATACTTGGAAGGAAGAAGAAGAAGAAGATTAAATGTTTCTTATCTCTCCTCATATAAATTTTCTAAGTAGATTGCGATTTCGAGACCACAAAGGTCTCATCTTCAGCACTTTCTTGGCAACTGATGTTATGTCAATCAAAAGAAACTCTTCTTCTTCCCTCTGTTGGTGGACCAGATCTAGAGGTTCACCAGTCCACCAACAGAGGGAAGAAGAAGAGTTTCTTCAGATCGACATAACATCAGTCGCCAAGAAAGTGCTGAAGATGAGACCTTTGTGGTCTCAAAATCGCGTTCTACTTAGAAAATTTATATGAGGAGAGGTAAGAAACATTTAATTTCACCATAAAAAATTATTGTCATGAAACCTGAACAATTAGCAAACCAAACTGTCAATAAAAAATTACCCAAGGCAATTACTAATGCAAATAGGAATATAGAATGTAAGGAGTTTAGAAATAGAGATAGATTAAGGCTGGATTGGCTCCAAGATATAAAGAATAATATGAAGGAATGTTAGATTAGAAGCCAGAGATAGTACCAGGTACAGAGTTGACAGCAGATCTGAAATTTGTTAAGGGGCTCAGTCCTAAGTGTAGAACCGTTAAAGAAGGAGGAGAAGAGGAAAAATGCTTAATTGAACTAATTGCCAAATCAATTTAATTCAGGAAGACCACTATCAATGGAAACTACATCAGAACTCAACCTGCACTAAGGTGACCCAAGAAATGATGATGATGGTGTTGTATCCTGTTTACCCAATATCCTATATTACTTATAATTTTCATTTCCAAGTTTCCTGAGAATGCTCAATTTATTCATTTTTTAAGCATCCATATCATTTTAACCTTATCTGCAAGTTCAGTGACATTCCTACATGTTTCAAGTAATACAGTCTTGGAAAATTAATTTAAAATTGTATTATTATTTTATATAAAATAATTAATACCTAAAATCATTTAGTAGTTCTTTAGCTTTATGTTACATTTTTTAAAAGTAATTATATTTTTGTGACAATACTTCTTGACTCTGAACTCTCTTGTACTTCTTCAAGAACTGTAAATATTGGAATCCTCAAAACATCATGTTCTTGTGACATCTAATGTTTCCTTGTGTCTCACTATGTGACGAGTCAAAGATGTATATGAGAAATACTGAATATGATGGTAAAACTTGATCTCCTACAGGTGAACTTTGATTGCTGGAGAAGCTCTGAAGAAATAGTGAACTGGATGACAAAGCAAGGCTGGGGAAATATGGATGCTGATTTCCTTAAACTCTGGGGAGATGTATTCCAAAAGAAAGCATTTGAAAAAGTAGTAGAAGCTAATGGAGGTAAAAAACTACCCATTGTGCTGTGGACAAGCCATCTCACTGAGAAAGGTTATGTTGACAGATATCTCGATAATGACACTTACATCATTCAGATATGGACTACTGGAAAAGATGAAGTCATTGCTGAACTTGTCAACAAAGGATTCCGTGTCATATTTTCTAATTATGATGCTTTATATTTTGATTGTGGGTGAGTAATAATTGTTTATCTGCATTACATAAAGTACATAAATATGAAGTTATGCAAAAAAAATAATATAAGTTTTGAGGCATAAGATTAACATAGTCCTGTGACTTGGTTCAACATTTCCTAATAGTGTATTACGATGAGAGGTTGGGAAGCAGTTTTTACAGAAGCAAGGAAAATGTTTAGAAACTGAGTGATAGTGAGGTTTCCAAGATTCTGTAAAACACTTCACAATCGTTCATTATACATTATTTTTTGCATGATGGTGTTTTCAAATTAATAAATAATAGTAAAATAATATCTTTGTTGCAAATATTTCTATCTATCTATCTATCTATCTTTGGGATTTTACAGCTGCTGGCCGTCTTCCCATGCCAAACTTCCAAAGCCTACGATCTTCGGCATCTTCAATGCTTAGCCCTCTTGCTTGAATTAATGTCTTCATGTTTTCCTTCCATGTTAACTTCGGTCTCCCTCTCTTCCTCCTTCTGGTCGGATGCCATTGATATAGTTGCTTTGGCCATCGCTCATCTTCCATTCTTAAAACATGTCCTAACCACTTTAATTCCTTCTCCTCAATTCTTTCAATTATGCTTCTTTCTTCTGCAAATATTTCCATTCATTATAAACAATTGATTAACGTTAACAGTGTGGGCAATAGTTGAAACTACAGGAGGCCATGAGACCAATTAGTGATAAAATGATCTATAACTGGTGTTTCTTCCAGATGTTTCTCCCTTAACTGTGGAGGGTATTTTCAGTGGTGAGTTTGTCTAGGTGGTGTTCCCTTGTCATAGACTGAACTGTGAAGGACTCGAGTCAACGACAAGGGCACACCACCTAGAAGCACTCACCACTGAAGATGCCCTCCGCAGTTGAGGGGAGAAATGTCTGGAAGAAACACCAGTTATAGACCACAGCCACACAGTCCAGAATCTTTTAATATTATGATTACTTGCCGTGAAAGCTTGCATTCCACAATAAACTTTTTTAAGACAAATTTTCTATGGTAATAGGATATAATGGGTGTCCCAATAAGAACACCGGATTTAATAATGCACAAAATAAACTATATTTGAAAGAAATGACATATTTATACATGAGCACAAAGGGTATACGTTCCGATTTAAGTATGGAACATGACATGACGAATGTCCATCACGAGACGCTCTACAGCTAGTGACTCTGTCTATGAAATTTGTGATTACTTTTGCACAATCTTGCGGTGACACGTGGAATTTCCTGCTTCAGGTCTTGTATGGTTCGGGGATTGTGTTCATAAACCTGTGATTTGATAAACCCCCAAAGAAAGAAGTCACATGACCTTGGTGGCCAGTTTTGGTCACCTCTGCGCGATTCCGGCCTAAGAGCACGAAGCCTTCGAACAGTTTGAGCATAACACACACCATTCTGGTAATGAGTTTTCACAATTAAAACTCTTTGTTCAGCCGTATAACACTCCATATCCAGTAATTGCAACAAATATAGAAAACAAAAAGTGTAGGTAGAGTGCTGCAAACCTCGTAGTAAAAAAAATGGCTGCCAATTCAAATCCGGTGTTCTTATTGGGACACCCTTTATAAAATAATGGGTATGAAAACTTTCCTTAAAATAACTGTATTTCACTGTACAATGTTGCAACTCATAATACTGTAAATATTTTGCAGATTTGGTTCATGGATTGGAGAAGGAAACAATTGGTGTTCTCCTTACATTGGATGGCAAAAGGTTTACCAAAATGACCCATATGCAATCCTCACAGAACTGAAAGTTGATGTGAGTCCAGGTACTGATGCAAGAAACTAGTATTAGGAGCAGAAGCAGCTGTCTGGTCTGAACAAGTTGATGAAAGTTCCTTAGATGGACGTTTCTGGCCTCGCGCAGCAGCTTTGGCTGAAAGACTTTGGACCAATCCTGAGGAAAATTGGAAAGAAGCAGAATATCGTATGCTTGCTCATCGAGAACGTCTGGTACAACGAGGAATTCAACCAGAAGCTCTAGAACCACAGTGGTGCTTTCAAAATGAGGGATATTGCTCAGTATAATAATGCTGAATCATACAATTCTGAGAAAAAATTAATCCTTACGGAACATTATTTAAGCACACAAAATATTTCTAGAAGTCTCGTGTCATATCTGGAAAGAAGTATTCTTATTTTATACTCATGTTCTCATATTCTGTTTCATAGAAGGTGGAAGACATTATAATCAGCCTAAATGTAAAATTTCTTCTAATCCACTCTTAAACTTGTTTGTCTCTCTATATTACACTCATGACAATTTAATTGTAGAGTTTAATTGTAAAAGTTTAATGAAATATGCCAGAATATATAGTTCTTAAAAAAGATATAGGTCTATCTAGTTGAAAAAAACATTTAAGCTGAATAATCATAAAATGATATCATCCAGAAGGCCTAATTGCTTTCTAAATACTCAAATGATTTGTGAATGTGAATATTCATGTAGCCGAGCGGTTAAGGTAGGAAGCCTTGGCGCAGAGCTACGGGACTTGCGCTGGTTCGAGTCTCTATGGGGGAAGAAATTTTCTCATGGTATTTCGGCCAGTATGGGACCGGTGCCCACCTAGCATCGTGAGGCAATTGGGTAGCTACAATAAGTAGCGGCTCCAGGTTGAGGAACCAGCTATAACGGCTGGGGGACTCGACATGCTAACCACATGTCACCCCTACACTGGTTGATCATCTACCTCTGTGATTGACACATGTGGATGTGAAGGGCCAGCAGCCGGCTGGTAAAAGGGCAACCGCTGAAAAGTGGAAAGACCCTCAATCGGAATCGGAATATTCATGTAAATTAATTATACCATACAAGCCTTGAAAATAATAAAGAGGGAAGAATATAAAATGTATTATACTTACTATGGTTACTAGGGATAGGATTTTGAAGTGCAGCACCTTTCCAAAAATATAGCTGTTTTCATACCTATACTTACTTACTTACTTACTCACTGGCACTATCGAACTCATAGGTTCATGGCCGCGCAGACATAAGTTCTCCATACATCCCTATCCTGAGCTAATGCTTTCCAATCTTTCCCTGTATAATCTACTTCCCTCAAATCATAGTTAATGTTATTCTCCCACCTCATTCTTGGTCTACCAACTGGGCGTTTTCCCTCTGGCTTTCCTACAAGAAGCTTCCATGCAAGTCTTTCATTCCCCATACGTGCAACATGTCCTGCCCATCGCAGTCTAAGAGACTTAACTGTTCTTATTATATCTGGCTTCCTATAAAGACCATGTAGTTCATTGTTATGTAGTTTTCTCCATTCACCTGTCTGTTCATCTCTCTTTGGTCCAAAAATTTTCCTTTATTCTCAAATACTTGTAATCTCCTTTCCTCCCTTAAAGTAAGAGTCCATGTTTCGCATCCATATAATATAACTGGTAGAATAATAGTTTTATATATTTTCAGTTTAACGTTTTTTGAAAGGAGTTGGGATATCAAGAGTCTCTGCAATGCATAATAGCACGCATTTCCAGAATTGAGCCTATGTTTAATTTCTTTGTGCATCTCATTCCTATTTGTGATTATTGTTCCTAGGTATTTGAATTCAGCCACTTCCTTAAAATTTCCCTCATTTGTCATCTGCTGTCCATTTCCATTATATAATGAATTTCTACGTGTGACCATATATTTAGTTTTATTGATATTTACTTCCAGTCCTAATTCCTTACTGTTGCTCAATAGTGTGTGCGTGTTGTCCTTTAGTATCTCCTCGCTATTGGCCAATAATACTACATCATCAGCATAAACTAACAGCTTATTAATACCATTGAGTTGTAAGCCTTCCTCATTCTCTAAAGATTTAATGGCATGCTCTAGTACAAAATTAAATAGTAGAGGAGATAGTGCATCTCCTTGCTTCAACCCATTCTGGATTTTAAAAGTGTCCGAAAACTGTTTGCCTACACGCACCCTACTCTTTGTGCCATTTAGACACATTTGTATAAGTCTAACTAACTTTTTAGGAATTCCGAACTCCAGCAGGATACTATATAACTTCTCCCTCTTAATTGAATCATATGTTTTCATACCTATAGTTCAATATATGTATTTCGGGGGATGAAATGAAGCAAAATGAACACAATTTGTTGCACCTTTTTGCACATTTTCGTGAGATTACTACATTTAGCCCTTTTTTCCCCTCTTTTTTATGCTTCAGCACCTTTTTCTCCACTCTTCTCTGCGTTTTTAAAAGATAGGACAGAAAAATGTATATATTTTCTCTTCTTGGACAGCTTTTTAAAATCTCAATCAGAAGTCAACAATGTTAAATAAATATTAAAATATAATTTATGTAATTTATACCCCAGAAACAATGGACAATCTGCAGTGTGAAGTCAACAATAGAAAACAATAAATATTAAAATATAATTTAAGTAAACCACCAGTAATTTATATCCCAGCAACATTGGCAATCAGCAGCTGTGAAGTAAAATTTAAATTTCAACAATGTTGCTGTAACAGTTTAAAATAAGTTCAGTTAGTACTGGCAATAATTTAACAGTTTTTCTATCTACCGACTTGTTGTTGGCCATGCTTAACTAGTCTGAACTATAACATATTTTTATTAGTATTACAACTGGGTTTTCACAACAATAACATATGTGAATGTTAAGAAGGATAAGTTGTATGCACTTTTAGAATTCAAAACACAATTTTATCGAAACTGATTGCATCATTCTTTGATGTTCCATCTGTGAAATAAACATTGCAATAACTAAAGAACTATGGATTATCTCTTATGGACTCTATAAAGAAGAAAAATTTGGTACAAAATGATATGCATATTATATAAACTGAGTTCATGTAACTGGTTTAAACCTTAGTTCAATTGTTTCAGCAGCACCTTTTTGTATGTATTTTCAGAACCTTTGTTTCCTCTTTTACGACCAAAATTTGCACCTTAAAATCCTTTCCCTAATGATTACATAATAACTGCATACCTTATCCTAAAGATCATTCCTATTAAGTAACAATTTCAAAACTGATTTTTCTAGTTATGCATAATCATGATAGAGCAAATGAGTTAAATAAGTAATTGTCATAAGATTGAAACTATATGATTTTAAAATATTTAAAATTAAAATATTGTCCCCAATACAATTTTTAAATTTAACTTTTATACGAATTAATCACTATGAGGTTTAATTATGGTGACATTAAATGTTTCTTATCTCTCCTCACATAATTAATGTTGCAATAGATAAGGGTTATGAAGAAAATATGGTACACAAGAAAATAAATAAATTTAAAAGACAAAAATTAATAAATGAAAGCACACTTATAAAAGAAACAGAAAAAAATTAAAATTCAAGAAATTCACTTACCATCCATTGAAACACTACAAATTTCAAAAAATTTTCAAAAAGTTTAATATAAGATTAGCACCATCCATTGAAACACTACAAATTTCAAAAAATTTTCAAAAAGTTTAATATAAGATTAGCACCAAAGAATGAATACAGCCTTAATAGGATAATTAAAACCAATAAAAATGAAAGAATTGAAAATGAAAACAAATCAGGAATTTATCAGATCAAATGCAGGGATTGTGACAAAATTTATATTGGAAAAATGAAAAGAAATTTGAAAACAAGGGTGAAAGAACATCTTAGAAACATCAAAAATGGAGAGAGTGGAAAAGTCAGCAGTAGCTGCTCATGTTTGGTCCGAAAAACATTTAATTGAATCAAAAGCCAGTCTAATTACACAAATAAACAAACAAAAGGAACTCACGGTTTGGGAAAAGATCCATATTCAGAAAAACAAAGGAAAACTTATGAACTTTGAAATTCCCGCAAATTTTGACCTGATCCAGAGGTTCATCGGTCCACCAACAGAGGGAAGAAGAAGAGTTTCTTCTGATCGACATAACATCAGTCGCCAAGAAGGTGCTGAAGATGAGGCATTTATGGTCTCGAAATCGCGATCTACTTAGAAAATTTATATGAGGAGAGGTAAGAAACATGTCACCACAATTTTTAAAGTTTATACAGTAGGCATAAGGTATTTAATTAAAATTATAGTGGGAGGTAACATTATGAGGTATTTACATTAATGAATGAGTTGGAGAAAATGCTTTAACATCTCACTTCATAAAGTTGCATGTCTTCAAGATACCGGTTTCAAAAGTATAGTATTACTTTCATCTTCAGTCAAATTCCAACTTTATGAGGTGAGATGTTAAAGCATTTTCTCCAACTCATTCATTAAGGCATAAGGTATTTTATTCTTCCTATTTTAAACTATACCACTCTCTTAATCATTATTTTTTTCTTGGAACCATCAATCCTCTCTTATACAGGTATTGCCGTAGGCAATATACAAAAAGAAAACTATAGAATACATTAATTAACCTTCTGACCGTCGAGTTTCCCTTTTGCCAGCTGGGCTGTGGGTGCCAGGTTTTTTAAATTTAAAGTACTACACCATACTATATAATATAAACCTATATAAAGTATAATTAACTGTCTACATGCCATGCTAAATTGAATTTAAACTCACTATTATACATTTATTTGAAGGCAGTGTTGCTTCCACTTGTAAAAAATCCCAGGTTTGAATTCAGCACGGTGTCTTTATTGAAATTTGTTATCTTTATCACTAAAACATTTATCCTATTGAATAATTTTGATGGCATTATCACTAAACACTTATAATATTAAATTTGTTGAACATTTTTTATGGTCCTGAGTTCGAATCTATTCCAGTCAAACAGCTGTTTTATGCCACGTGTTTCATCTGGCATGACACGCCCACCACTGTCACTCACACCCTGTTCATTTAGGTCTACATCACTTGCTTTACTATTTACAGGCTTATAATATTCTCTTAGAAACAGGATTACTATCACATTCATCAAACGAATAACCATTTGATGAACTGTTACTGTCACTCTCATTTTCTGAAAAAAACTGACACAATAAACTCGCGTATTGTATTTTCGTCAACTTCGAGACATGAATCACTGTGTGTTGCAGCAAGACCTACTACTTGGCCAGGTATCTTTTAAACTAAAAATAAAATAAATAAAGAGAAAATCCTGAAATTGCAATATTCCATAGCAAAAAAAAAAAAAACATGAATGTACACCCTCCTTTGGAAAACCCATTTACAACCAGCCTGTACCGTTATTCTGTAAGGGATGTGCAAAGTATTGCTAAGAAAGGATGTACAAACACAGAACGAAAAATAATTGTAGTTTATTGAAGTAAAAACATCGGGGGAAAAAATAATAAGATCGAAAACCGGAGCTTGCCGGGCATGGCATACTGCTGAACACACACTTTCACCGGTGCATGCCAGGCATGGTGTACAAAAGGTTAATCCATTATAGCATGTTTGGTCAGTTAATGGACTCAGCCTGCCAGCAAATTTGAGCTATAATCACAGGACAGTGGAATGGAAGGAGAAGAGCCACCCAGTCAATGTTTTGATGACATTGACTGATCAAGTCAAGAAATTTTGTCATCCTGATTTATTAAAAACGGAACTTCAACACCTCCACACACTATTCACAGCCAATGGATACACCAGAAAAGAAATCAACCAAGCTAATCACCCCAGACGATACAACAGCAAAAAACAGAAGAAAAAACTTCACCAAGAGCATTTTTTACTGTTCATTAAGAATGTAACGGACTGCATTGGAAAACTACTAAGGAGAGAAGACATAAAAACAATATACAGGCCTACTAAGAAAATCAAAAATCTCCTCAGACCCATAAAGGATCTACTTCATCCCCATCATACAGCAGGCATATACAGGATACCATGCAGTTGTGGCAAAGTGTATATAGGCACCATCAAACGCAGCATCACAACCAGACTAAAGGAACATGAAACACACAGCCGTCTTAAACAAGTGGAAAAGTCGGCAGTAGCTGAATACTCTTTACTTGATGGCCACATAGTACAATACCAGAATACAGACATATTGTCTAACTGCACAAACTATTTTACCTGTCTAGATATTCAAACATTAAAAACAGTTATATTTGAAAAGAAAAATATATGCCTAGACTGGGGTTTGAACCCAGGACCTTTGACTCTCTATGTCAATGCTCTTCCATCTGAGCTACCTAGGCCTCCATCTAAACGTGCATTTTTCTCTTACACATAGTTAATTCCCTAACCCCAAATGCTACGAGCCATTGCTATGATTTTTGCAAATGGCGGCATCTCTATTAAGAAGACTTTTTATTGGGAATTTAAACATTACTTATAAAGCCAGTAGTGCTTCTTTCAATGTTAATATTATTCGTTTTTAAACATCTTAATGATGGACAAATTATATTTGAAAAGAAAAATATATGCTTAGACTGGGGTTTGAACCCAGGACCTTTGACTCTCTATGTCAATGCTCTTCCATCTGAGCTACCTAGGCCTCCAATCTAATTGACATAGAGAGTCAAAGGTCCTGGGTTCAAACCCTAGTCTAGGCGTATATTTTTCTTTTCAAATATAATTTGTCCATCATTAAGATGTTTAAAAACAAATAATATTAAATAATCAATTGAGTTGGTGTTTACTTACTTACTCACTGGCACTATCGAACCCGTAGGTTCATGGCCGCGTGGACATAAGCTCTCCATACATCCCTATCCTGAGTTAATGCTTTCCAATCATTCCCTGTACAATCCACCTCCCTCAAATCATAGTTAATGTTATTCTACCACGTCATTCTGGTCTACCAACTGGGTGTTTTCCCTCTGGCTTTCCTACAAGAAGCTTCCATGCAAGTCTTTCATTCCCCATACATGCAACATGTCGTGCCCATCGCAGTCTATGAGACTTAACTGTTCTTATTATATCTGGCTTCCTATAAAGACCATGTAGTTCATTGTTACGTAGTCTTCTCCATTCACTTGTCTGTTCATCTCTCTTTGGTCCAAAATTTTCCTAAATACTTTATTCTCAAATACTTGTAATCTCCTTTCCTCCCTTATAGTAAGAGTCCATGTTTCGCACCCATATAATATAACTGGTAGAATAATAGTTTTGTGTTTACTTGTTGAAAATCCATATTTATTAATTAAATAAAAATAAAACGTAGTTTTATTTGATTTTCATATTTATTATATAATTCAGTGACAGCTGTTTCGGTACACTGTACCTTCATAATTTGTTAACATGTCTGAAGAAGGTACAGTGTACCGAAACAGCTGTCACTGAATTATATAATAAATATGAAAATCAAATAAAACTATGTTTTATTTTTATTTAATTAATGAATAATATTAACATTAAAACAGTGTTAATAGAAAAGAAGAATGATTAAAGTCAACAAAGTATGGATACCAGCTCTAAAAAAACTCCAAATGCAAACCTCTACAAGAACAGTCTACTAGATCATCAACAGCAACCTCATTCATGTAATGGAAGTCCCTACTGCTAACCAATCAGAAGGAAGATACAATTTATGAAGGAACGAACCACGCAGAACTGTATAAATAGGGCAGGCAGTCGACAAATTACCAGTCTCAAGTCAACCCTTGAGGATGCCGGATGGTGAAACGTCAGGGATCTCCAAGCCTCAAGACCACGGCCAACAGCCCAGAAATCTTCAAGAAAATAATATTCTAAAGTAACTCTTTAATCATCCATGTTTAAAAATACCTAAACTTGCATGACAGAATAAAAAAAATACTGTTAAAGGCAATTGCCATTATACTATATTTTATCAAGAAATAAATAATTATTAAAATTGATTGAAAATAATTATTATTCATTCATTGAAATTATTAAGAAATTCATCATCATTGTCATCTTCACGGTATAGGCTCCATGGCCTGTTCCAGCTCAATACTCCATTGCTTTCTTGGTCTGCCAGGATCTCTTCTCCCTCATGGTTTGGAAGTCTGTTGTTATTCATTCAATGCAGGTGTACAGTCTATCTCACTTCTTGTAATTATAGATTCGATGTGTAATTGGTATTACTCCTAACTATTCTCTTATAGTATCGTTCTTTATATGATATTGTCTTGTACATCCCTTAACTGCTCATAAAAATTTAATTTCTGTTGATTGAATATTCTTAACTTCTTTCTGCTCAGGACCCAGGTCTCACTGCTGAAAATAGAGTAGGGACTGCCGTAATCTTGTAAAATTTCAACTGTGTTTCCTTTCTCGTTATTAAGAAATTGTGAACCAAAATATGTAAAAAGTTTTTATTATATTTATCCTGAGAATTCCATCCTATGTAGCTAAATTACGAAGGTGGATCAAATATAAACCGGAATTTGTATCTGGAGGCTCTGGTAGCAAACTGCAATGGTTGCAGTTTGGAGGGGAAGTTGGTGGGGGTGTCTGGAGTAGGGATCTTGATGTGTAGCACTCCAAAGAGCGGCCGCTTGCTTCAGTACGCCATGAGCGAGCAAGAGGTATACACATCTGTTGCATAACACATTATTATTAAATTTTTGGCGAAAGAAGGCACTAAACCTTCTGAAATTTTGAGAAGGCTCCATGCGCAGTTCGGGGAAGCAACCCTTTCGAAGACGCAGGTGTGATTGGCGCAAAAAAAAAATAGCGGGCCGGGATTCAGTGGAAAATGAGCCCCACCAAAGACGGCAACGAACAAGCATCACTGCAGACAACATTCGTGCTGTACGGGACCTTATTGAGGAGGATCGACGCGTAACAATTTCTGAAATTGCTTCACACATTGGAATAAGCTTCGGAAGTGTTCAAGCCATCATCAGTGATGAACTCAAATTCCGAAAATTGTCTACCAGGTGGGTTCCTCGGCTCCTCGGTTGACACAAGAAAAACTGACGAAAATGCATTGGACACCTCTGGAACATCCTCCTTACAGTCCAGATTTGTCACCCTGTGACTACCATTTGTTTGGGCCACTGAAAGAAGACCTGGGAGGAAGGTGGTTTGGTGACAATGCAGCAGTAGAGGAGAGGAGTTCGTGCGCAACTGGCTGACTACACGTCATCCCTCATTCTTTAAGGACAGCATCAAAAAGTTGCCAACTCGATGGCAAAAGTATGTTGGAAATGCAGGAGACTATGTAGAAAAATGAGGTGGTGGTTTTGTATTTTTTTGTTAATTCAATAAAATTGTAAACAATATTTCCGGTTTATATTTGATTCACCCTCGTATATATGTTCTCAAACTTGGGTTGCAGTGATCAGCTACTGAGGATGTTTTCATTATAAAATAGGATTCTTTCTATTGAAAAATTATACATAGATCCAAGTTGCAATATGACTTGATACGTTAAAGCATCCATAAGTAACACCAATAAAAATAATCAGAACTGAAACCATAACTATATCAATTAAGTTGATTAAGCAAAATATTTACTCAAAAAATATTATTATTGTCATAAACATAACAGTAGATTAATTGGGTGAAGGAAGATGTTGTGAAACATTTTGAAACCTGCTAAATAAATAAATATAAATAAATTAATATTAATAAGCTAAAGTTATTACTATGATTGAAGTAAGTAAATTAATGCACACAAACTATTGTAATCAATAGTAAAGAGAAAAATTTTTGCTTGAACCAGGATTCAAACTCCTAACCTTCAGCATTAGTATGTAAAGCTGAAGGTTTGGGGTTCGATTGCTAGTTCAAGCAAAAATGCTTCTATTTACCATTTGATTAAAATAAATATAACCTAATTGTTATCAAGTAAGTTTACAATGTGTGTAAAAAAAAAGTTGTACTTCAATGGATTCCAGCCCATTGTGGAGTGATAGGCAATGAGATAACCAATTTTCTGGCCAAGAAGGGTAGTAAAATTGTTTCGAACCCAACTTCTACTCCAGTTTCCTTTCACTCTATCAAAAGAATTATCTCAAATAAATACATCAATAAACTTAGAGAAGAATACACCACCAAAACATCTAGAAAGGAATGGGAATATCAACAAGCTTATGACATTACTACATTACAAAGAAAATCTGCAGTAGCAATATTCAGACTGCTAACGGGACATGACTGCTTGAATAAACACCTACACAGACTTGGCATAACAGATTCACCTAAATGCCCTTTTTGCAATTTAAATGAAGATACAGAAGAAACCATCTCCTCCATTGTCCAGCTTTTGTAGAAGAGATCAGCCTTTCTGCTAAATATTGGAGTGCAAGAGAGCGAATGATTTCATTATCAAGTGCTCGACATTAGATACTAACCAACCAACCAACAATGTGTGTACAGGGTGAGTCTAAATTTCCCTCACAGAGTTTTGAGGACCTGTAGTAGGGACCAAGACAATTAGGTTTAGCATAAAAACTCGTGTTCGGAAAGTACTAATTTTCTGCTACACGAAAAATTGCCTCACACTTTTTTTGGTGCGACTCATTAGGGTAGTCCATACGCCATTCTCCACTTACCTGATGTTCCATGTCCACTGCAAGTTTATGTGCTATTCAGTTGAGTTTGTGATCCCTCCAGAGACATTTTTATTTACACAGTACGGTAGTAATCCTTCACGATAGTATCATTCGTACTGGCTGTTATCCATCATCATCATCATCTTCAAGGTATGGGCCTGTTGACCCGTTCCACTCCCCGGTGCACTATATGCTGCAGGTGCAGTCGTCTTTCCAATGACATTTTGGTCTTCCTACATTTCTTTGGCCTAAAGGCCTATAATGAAGCAGCTGTTTTGATAAACGATTATTTGGCATTCTTTGTATATGTTCAAACCAATTAGGTTTATTTGTGTGTATTCTCTCGTTTATATTATAGATTTGTAGTTCATCTCTGATATCTTGACTTCTCTTTTGATCTCTTAGAGATACACCTGCAACTGATCTGAGAAATCTCATTTCTATTGTCTCAATTTTATTTTTATCAGAGATTGTTAAAGGCCAAGTCGACCCGTATGTTAACGTTGGAACGGCTACTGTTTTGTAAAATTTTAATTGAGTTTCCCTTGTGGTCTTATTTCTCAAATATCTTCTTATTGAACCACATATCTGTTGAAATTTCCCTAATTTCTTCTCCATGTTCAAATTTTGCTGGTACGATATCATGCATCCCAGATAATTGAAACAAGTTACTTGTTCAATTATGTTTGCTCCAATTACAATTTTTGTCCTTTTATGCTGAGTTCCAATAAATGCCATTGACTTTGTTTTCTCTGTTGATATATTTAAATTATAATCGTTTATTAGTTTCCATAATTTATAAACTGATCTTTGTAGTTGATTTTCTGAGGAAGCTGTTATCCATGGCATACACATTTGCAAAATACACAGACATGATGTTATTGTATGACGAAGCTCAGTGCAATGGCAGGTTCGACTGCTTGGCCTGCATATTCTCCTGACTTGACCCCGCTAGACTACTACCTGTGAGGTTACAAAAAAACCTTAATTTATGATACCCCTGCAGAATCTGAGGAAGACCTACTAGCATGAGTTATGGCTGTGGCAAATGTTGGAAGACCAGGGATTGCTGATCATGTGTATGAAAACATGGTATGGAAGTACCACATCTGTATCGAAGTTGGTGGTTGTCACATTGAGCCCTTCTTGTAAGTGGTTGCAGACGACAGGCAGTAGGAGTCAGAGAGAGCAACATGTGCTCTAGTGGTATTTTGTAACAGAAAAACTGTACATTTCCGGACATGGGTTTCTATGTTAAATTTAATTGTCTTGGTCCCCTCTATAAGTCCTCAAACTCTGTAAGGGGAATTTAAACTCACCCTATATATATATATATTTTTTTTTCTGACAGCCAAATAATGTATATATTCAATTATACATTTTTCAAACTGCTAAAAACTATTCTGCTCTGTCCGATCATTGATCTTCTCTTAACTGCCTGCTCTTAATAACTTCCTTGATACCCTTTTCCCACATTTTTAATTGGTTCTTCTTTTTTCTCCACCTTTCTGGAATCCATTCACATGCTATCCTTGGTGTCTTCCTTCACTCTTTCTCATTGTGTCCATACCCCATTGTTCAGTTATAATATCTACCAGAATGATGTTTTAATTTAAGTTCTTTGTTTTCTTATACCATTGTTTTTTTTTCCTCTTTGTGAATCACCTTCTGACCTTCAATAATCTATTTTCAAGTCCACCGCAGTGGTCTCGAGGTAGCGTGCTGCCTTGTCACGCAGCGGGCCCGGGTTCGATCCCCAGTCGGGACAGTTTTTCTGGGTGAGGTTTTTATCGGGGTTTTTCCTCACCTGTAAGACAAATGTCAGGAAATCTTTAAGGCCCAAACGGTCCCCGAAATCATATGGCCATCATCATCATCATTCATGTTCATCTTACATTAAGCTTAGGATTAGGTACTATCCTGGCGCACCACTGTCATCATCATCACCCATCATATCATCAGGGCAACATAACCCCGCCTTCCAGGTGCCCCAACCTCAGAAGTGGGTTACAAGTATGCCATGCCAGGAGAGAACACCAGGAATGTCGAAAGACAACCTGGGGCAAGTGAAAAAAAAATTATTTTCATAGCCAAAAGTAAATTTTTAAATGTTTTTTCTTTAAAGGTCAAGTCTCTGTGCCATACAAAACTGTGCCCTAATAATAATTTTAAAAAGTGGTTTGCTTAATTTTCATTCCTTTCCGTTTTGAATGATTTAAACTTGTTGTTAAAGATATCCCAATTACGAACATACTTTCCTTTTGGGATTTTTTCATATAAATAAATTCAATGATATGACTTTTGATGCAAATTTGCATAAAAAATATATATTTAGATTAGATTAGATTTATTTAGCCTGGTGGAGTTAAGGCCATGTGGCCTTCTCTTCCACTCACCAGGACAAACATATATTACATCAGAATATAACAATCTGAATTAACTCTAATATTAAATACTAAATAAAAATTTGATCAAAAAGATAATATCTATTATATTACGATCTATAATGCACACCAGTTAATGTTAGTTAAAATTAAGACTAAAACTAATAATAAAATGTATACAAGCAAGACATATTAAATTGTCCCTGTCTAATGTATATAAAAAACAAAGAAAAATAATGAGATATAGAAAACTAATTTTACGATTATACAATATTTCAAACAAAACAAAAGAAAATATTTGTTAAACTTAATATTATTTTCATAAATAACTGAATTTATTAATGGTCAAAAGAATACTATCAGTGAGGGGTATAACTTAGTTTATTCACACCTTTTAAATGTTTACTCCTACAAAACAGCCATTGCAACCCTTTTTGACCCATCATACATTACAGGAATTTCAAAATTATATTTTTCTTTAAAGGTAAATAAGGAACATTTGACCATTTCATCATAAATATTCACCCATAGGCAAGTCTACATTCTGATTTGTACACAGTGATAAAACTCCAATACACAAGGAGATTATAAACATAGAGTTTGAGAACCACTTACTAAATATATTTATAACTCAATTTATCATTCTTTATTAATACATTATATCTTTTCATCAACTATCATTGCTAAAAATTAGAGGAAAAATTAAACTTCTTGGAAGGATTATAGGATATAAAATAGCCTAAATACAGCAATAAACCATCAAAATAACTTACTATCAGAATTTCACAGTCTGTGTATTTATTAGCAATTCAAATTACATCTCAAATATATAGGAAACACATACAACACTTCAAACTTGAATACATTTACAAGAGCAAAAAAAAAAAAGTTACATCATTCCAATGTTATACTTACTAAACAATCATTTATTCATATTCTTAAATTTCCAATTTAATCCTACATAATTTTAGTAAATATAATGACAAATACTTAAGTACTAGTAAATATAAACTTTAAGGCAAAATTGTATGCAATTAATATATTTCACTTGAAAGACTGGTTGCTATATTGAACACTTATTTAAATAGAGGATTCCTTAAACAATATCCTAAAACCATTACTTTCAGTTCCAAGTACGGGGTGAATCATAAATATGGCTATACGTTCGATCGCGTTGTGTGATAAAAATATTACTGTTACAGGAAATATGAAATTACCGTTGGAAAGGCAATTATTCAAATTACTACAATGGAATAAAACAAAACAGTGTAGAACTTACGTCATTAGTCAAAATGGCATTGAATATGCAACAGCATAGCAATAACGCATGGGCAATAACGTATGCTAATGATCGTGAGGCCGCAAGACAGGCAAGACGTGAGTTTAACATAGCATTGCAGCTGTCGACTGTGGGGAAGTGGAGAAAACAACTACTGGAAATGGGAAGGATGCAGAAAATCAAACCTCCTGGAACGCCTTGCATTAGCACGGATGCAAAAACAACGAAGAGAATTGTGGAGGCGTCCGACGGTAGTGCACAAAAATCAACCTGCCAAGCTGTACGTGAGCAGTGATTTGTTTTGTTTTGTTCTATTGTTGTAATTTGAAGGATTCCCTTTCCAATGATATCATATTTCCTTTAATAATAATATGTTTGTCACAAAATGCGATCAAATGTATAGCCATATTTCTGAATCACTCTGTATGTAAAGTAATTAAAAATGCTATAAGGTAGATAATACATGTAATTATTATCTGACCAGTGACCTGGCCAGAAGAAGTAATAGCTTATCCCCATCCTATTGTTGCTGGTCAGATGATACTTGTATGACTCAGTAATAACAAAGAATCAAGGGTAGATCTGCACCAAGCATAAAAGACACTTCACAATGTAATCGCTCAGATGAATTTAACTTATTGTGTGCATGTGTATGTATGTATGTACGTATATTTCTATGCTATTCTTTACAACATGTGACATAACTTTTTTAATTCCTTCATAAACTCCTGTCAAATTTTATTCTTAGGGTTCATTTTTCAAATTATTTCCCACCATTTACAATGATTTTTACATTTTTTCTAACAATTATTTCAATATATTTTTCTATGATATTTAACTACATATGTAGCATGAAGACGTGGCAGCTATATTGATTTTAACGAATATTCTAAGCAAAAACAAAGTCGTGTTCCAGTGCAGCTAAAATAGAGTATATACTAATTAACTGTGTATATATAAGTGTTTGAATTGGATTCGCCTGGTAGTGTAATGGATATCACGCTGAGGTACAGACTCAGAGATCCGTCCAGGCATTTATTTTTCTTATCATACCATATTAAGCTTGCATTGCTCAATGTTAAACATTTAATTATAACATCTATAAAGCATCACTGCTATAAGGTAAAAATATTCTCTTTAATTTGCTTACTTGTTATAGTCAGCTACTAGATGGCAGTGAAGACCGAGTTCTCACGACATTTAGTAATAATGGAGAATATAATACATATATAAGAAAAATAAGTGTTTGAATTGGATTCGCCTGGTAGTGTAATGGATATCACGCTGAGGTACAGACTCAGAGATCCGGGTTTGAATCCCGTCCAGGCATTTATTTTTCTTATCATACTATATATATACTTCAGAATTTCAGAACTTACTATTTATGTGTGAGGCATGGACTTTGAGGAAAGAAGAAGAGAGCAGAATAACTTCTAGTGAAATGAGACTCATGAGATATACAGCAGGATATACCAAATGGGATCACAAACGCAATGACAATATCTTGAAGGAACTACATTTAGAACCGGTCATTGAATACATACATAGATACCAGAACAACTGGATGAATCATTTGCGACGAATGAGTTCCCAAGGCCATGCTTCATTATTGTCCAACAGGGAAGAGATCTCTGGGCCATCCAAGGAAACGCTGGATACAAAATTCATCAGTGAGATCATAACAGGCCTATAGGCCTAAGACTTGGTTGGATGAAGAAGAAGACTATTTATTTTTGGTTGTTGCATTCTTTCAAAGGTTAGAGTGCTTAAATTGTGTTAGTTTAGATTTTAGGATGGTGTTTCACAGGTTAGAGTACTTAAATTGCATTAGATTAGCTTTTAGGTTCATTATATATCATGTATATGTTGGCTGCATCCCGCAATTCCACAGTGTAACCCGCTTCGCATTTGTTGATGCATGCACATGATGTACGATTGGAACTTAGAAAAATTTTTCGCATCACATGTAAAGAATCCCCATATTTCCATTGCCAAAATTAATTAAATTAAATTATATTTAATTTTGTATAATATATCTACATCAGTTAGGAAAAACCGGGTAAGTCAACTTTTGGTCAAAAATGAGTTATTAACATCTCCCGATAGCTTTTGGTCTGATACACGTTCAGTAAAAACGGGTAAGTCGTCAAGCGAATAGTGACGGCGTTATTAAGCATTGAATTTTCGATTTATGCACTCTTTGATGTAAGTCATTGAACTAGTTTTTGCTCTCCTGTAAAAAATCACTTTGAAGACTTACCTGGTTTTTCCTAACTGATGTAGATATATTCCACAGAATGGATTCAAATCATTTCCTTGTATTCCAGTATCATAAACAGAGCAAGATCTAAACAATACTGAAGAAATCAAGAACATCTTGACTTCGAGAAACAGGCTCAACTGAGCTAAAACTAAACTTCTTAACTAAGAAGCCGCCATTTGCAAAGATAGAAGCAATGGTTTCAAAAGCATTTGGCAAGAGGGAATTACAACGTATATATGAGAAAAATTTGCGTCTATATCGAAACTTGCCTCGGTAGCTCAGTTGGTAGAGCATTTGGCCCGGCAAGCCAAAGGTCCCGGGTTCGAGTCTCGGTCTAGGCGAAAATTTTTCTCTTCAAATATAATTTAAAACTAAAGTGTTCATTATGATACATTTATATATACATATACAGTGTGTTTACAGGATCTCACCAACAAACTGATAGGGATGAAAGACCATGCAGAGAGGACCATTTTCTGTTCAGGAACATATATTCCCAAACACTTTGTTTATGAGTTAAGGCTCGTTTCCATTAGTAAAAATTTGTCCTGCAACATGTTGAGCATCATGTGTCATCACATGTGCCCGAAATTTGTTGAAATGGAAACAGTATGCATCATGTTGCGACACAAGTGTCGGGGACAAAAATGTGCCACTTTTGCCACAGAAAATGGAAACAGACTGCAACATGTCCCAAAGATACACGCATGCACAATACAGTCTATATTCGCTGTCTTCCATATCCTGCGCTGCGAGTATAAGTTCAAATGTTCTCTCTCATTTGTGGTTGTGGTATTTTCAGTGGTATCAGAGATGTTTTTTTTTTGTGATGGAGTGGTCTACATGTAAAGTGGAGAAACGTATTGAACTATATGAACAGGAGACAGTGCTGTGGAATATAACAAATTCAAGCCATAAGAACTGTAACAACAGAAACAATGCCCCTGCAATGGATTTCTGATGGTATGGAATGCACTCTTCAAGAAATTGAGAAAAAACTTCACTCATTTATGTCTCAATACTTGAGAGAAAAAACTAAGATAGAAAAGATAGAATTTCTTTTCGCTAGAAAACTTCTAATCCACCATCTTGGTCGTTTTTGCCTTTTTTTTAGAGTTTATAGTATGCGTCTGCCATTACCACAGAAGCTGATGTAGATGAGTTGTCTATATTACTCAAATATTTGAACCACAAGAAACACTGGATAGCACTGTATCTGATTCACTATATAAACTGAAACTGTAGTCTTGCACTCCACACATCTATACTAATGTTGCAGATGCCACAGGAAATTGGAAACAGTAGAAAAAATTACGTGCAACATGTGCCGGGACACGATGTGCGTCATGTGCCTGGAACTTGTCAGAATGAAAACAAGCCGTTATGTGCATTTATCGAAGTGTGCTTGTCATGCAGTGTAACCAACCTGTACAATGTTTATCTGCATTCATAAGCCTTCATTTTGTCATAGCAATATATAACTGTAGATTTGCATGTTATTGTGAGGATTCAATCAATGGAATACAAGTTGTCTGAACTCAGATATATGATATATATTTGAAGAGAAAAATTTTCACCTAGACCGAGACTTGAACCCGGGAGCTTTGGCTTGCCGGGCCAAATGCTCTACCAACTGAGCTACCGAGGCGAGTTGCGATCTAGATGCAAATTTTTCTCTTATATACGTTGTAATTCCCTCGCGCCAAATGCTTTGAAAACTTTGCTTCTATCTTTGCAAAATTTCTCTTCAAATATAAATTATCCTTCAGTGAGAAGTGTTAATTCAATAATAAATACGTCAATAGAAGCCCTACTGGCTTTGTAAAGTAGTGTTAAATTCCCAATAAATGTCTTCTTAATTAAGAAGCTGCCATTTGCAAAGATAGAAGCAAAGGTTCCAAAGCATTTGGCACGAGGGAATTACAACATATATAAGAGAAAAATTTGCGTCTAGATTGCAACTCGCCTCGGTAGCTCAGTTGGTAGAGCATTTGGCCCAGCAAGCCAAAGGTCCCGGGTTCGAGTCTGAGCCTAGGCGAAAATTTGTCTCTTCTAATATAAATTATCCTTCAGTGAGAATTGTTAAATCAATAATAAAAACATCAGATTTTTGATTTTGTGTTATGGTAAGGTGAGAGGAAAAAGAAGGGAACAACTCAAATATCCTCATGAATTAGTTGAGGACGAAAAATATTCTCATGATACAGTTGAGGACAATTGAAAATATCAAATACAGTGATTTATCATGAATTTTAAAAGCAATGATAATTGCTTGTATTCAATTCTGAATGTTGCATGCAACCACTTGCATGTAACTCATTGGGGAGGGAATCCAGAGTCTTCTTCTGTATAGAATCACGTGCTCATCTATATGACGAGTACACTGACACTAAACAAAGTATAAGTTTCTTAAATCAGGGAAACGTATTTACACACCATGTAAATGACAGAGTAGATGGTGTGACAAGAACCATACGTGACATTAAGTCAATAAGCAGACTCTCACTAGAAACAGCCCTACAATTTTTTGACCTTAAAGTTGATCCCATTGCAACATATGGCCTAGAGAATATATGGGTCCATTTCAAAAAAAATATTCTCGAAAAAATAGAGAAACTGAAAGCCACATACCTAAATAGGATGCTCTTATCTTTTCAAATACACACTCTCGCGACTTGTATATGAGCTCGCCAGAGAGCCCTTCTATATTGAAGAGCTGAGACTGAAGTTCCTACTACCAGTGACACCAGCTTACCAGAACACCTCCTGCAAAAACTCCACGAGAAGAAATGCAAAATATGGGAAGAATTCTACATTATTGATGCCATGACAAGCTGTGAATGGACTCAGGGAGGATATGAATTGTGCTACACAGTGACCAGACTCGTTGTACATGGATTTGACCACAAGCTGTGCAGCAACCAGAGATTCCATGAGCCTGGCCCAGACTGTGTGTGTGCAAGATGTGGCAACATTATAAGAGATATCACGTGTTAAACTGTAGGATGAGATCAGAATCATTGAGGGAAAATCTGCAGTGACTAAGGACAATCTTCTTTGCACGTTGTGTGCATTTCATATTTTATTTATAACTCATTGGGAGTATGTATTTCTTAATAAAAATGATCCTCTCCGCATGCCCTATCATTTTGCCAGTAAGGTCTTGTTACATTGTGTATAAATATACATAAATACAGGTTGAACTATAAGTTGTGTCATTCATTTCTGGGAGTTTATCTTTGAGATATTTTTTAACAAAACATCAAATATCATTAAAATTCATCGGAGAACATTTTGTTTAAACAACTCACCTCATAGGATTCATGCTTCCATGATACTTCGGTTTCAAACACAATCGTGTTCATCTTCAGCCATAACTCTGACTGACGAAATTCTTCGGCCATCAACTGTTCTATTGTTGCCATTCAGTGCTGCCATCTATGGTTGAATTCATGGCCGAAGAATTTTGTCAGTCGGAGTTATGGCTGAAGATGAACACAACTGTGTTTGAAACCGCAGTATCATGGAAGCATGAATCCTATGAGATGAGTTGTTTAAACAAAATGTTCTCCGATGAATTTTAATGATTATACCTCATAATGTTTACTTAACACATTGGTGACCGACAGCTCTGCGTTGCACCCACTGCTGCTGGACCGGACATTTCTGTCAGTAGGGTGGACTTTTAAATTTTAAACCGCGCTAGCACAGTGTGGCTTTTACATCAATATATCTACAATCAATAACAATAATGCATAAGTAAATCTTTATTAGTGTTCTTACCAGACTTTCTAGTAGAAATTGAGGGTTTGATAGCGTTGGAAACATTTCCCTTTATGTAAAGGCAAAGTGCAAAAGAGCATACGTAGCGAGTTTCTTTTCTTGTGTTCACTAAAATCGAGGAAAAGTTTTGAGGGTATTTTTTTTCTTTCCAATCACAGTTGGTGTTAATTTATTTTTCTTAATGTCTTAGCCTCCCTGGTGGGTCGTGAGGCGGTCTCCTAGAAGTGGTTTCTTTTCTCTCTGTCTTTCCTCGTCTTCTTTGTCATCTGTTCCTAATTTCACGACTGCCAAACAAGAGGCTGTTTCAAGCAAAAAACTTCTGTTTGACATTTTGCTGTTAGGATTTTGAAATTTATAGACCCTGAAAGCATTAAGGAGTGTACAATTCTGAAGCCACAATACAACTTTCTAGCACCATTCCACTATTTTTCTAAGGATGGAGTAATATGATAGGTATTGGTCAGCCCTGTCTACACCCTTCACATACTTGTTATATTGAAGTATTCAATGGGGCATTTTTACAACTTTAATCCTCCCACTCTCGTGTTGCCTGATGCAATGTGCTAACCATTCTTACGTCTCTTTTATCTTTCCATGTTTGTAGCAAAAGGTCACCCTTACTACAAAAACACTTTGTCCTGGTTTGAGTTTATTTCCTGCTTCCACAAATGATTTTGGAAGCCCTCTGTTAATCTTTATTGCTTCAGAAGCTCTCGTCTTTCTTTCGAGCAAATTTTCAGCTATAGCCACACTATTATAATAATTATCCTGGTGGACATGATGCCACAGATATAAATTCGGCTCCAGAACGCAAAATAGAGTTTCTTTTAATTTTTCCGAACTGCAAAATATATTTACAGGTTACATACGTATCCCGTAATCACCTAACTACCCGCACTAAAATTCCATATTTCACCAGCCGTCTGTCATAAAATTGTAAAACAATTCTGTAAAGTTGGCAATTTCATAAAAGAGAAGAGAGGGGTACAAATACAACTAAAATTTATTTCACAATGAGAAGAAACACAAATTGAATGCCTCATTCAAAAGCGAAGAGGCAGGGAAGCCATAGAAAACGTAAAAACGGAAATCTCCGTGACCGGTCGTCTAGCGCTGGCCATTTAAACACGGAGATCTCCGTGGCCCGTCACCAATGTGTTAATATAATCAAATATCATTTTTCTGAATTTTAAATAATTTTTCATAAAAAAGTTCTTTAAACTGTTGAAATCTGACATCTTCAACACTATGATCAGCCTTGCCAAATGAAAAGAATTCTTACGATCCTGTAACAACCCCTTCACCAAACATGTTTCGATGAAGGGAATCAAAGATCACAGCCATGAAGATTGTGTTTAAAGTCATAAAAATACAGTACACTGCTTTCTTTTTTTTATTACAAGAGTGTATAGAACACTATGAAAATAAATATATAATAATAGCTATATTTTGCTTTAACCAATCAGATACAACTGTCACCCATTCAAATTTGCATAGTATGAGAAAATAAATTCCAGAACTCATTTTAAACACAATTTACATTTAAATGTATTGTTTAAATACTCTCTTTGATTATTCTATCAAAAATAAGTTGTGGGTTGTTGGCTATCCAACCACAAGCAAACAATTTTCAGTGCTGTAACATTTTCATACCATTTCAAATTGACTAAATAAACAGTTATTTGTATGATGTTTTTATTATTAATTTAACATTTCTCAATGAAAGATAAATTAAATTTGAAGAGAAAAATTTTCGCCTAGACCGGGACTCGAACCCGGGACCCTTGGCTTTCCGGGCCAAGTGCTCTACCAACTGAGCTACCGAGGCAAGTTACGATCTAGACGCAAATTTTTCTCTTATATATGTTGTAATTCCCTATCCCGGTCTAGGCGAAAATTTTTCTCTTCAAATTTAATTTATCTTTCATTGAGAAATGTTAAATTAATAATAAAAACATCATTAGAGGCCTTACTGGCTTTTAAAGTAATGTTAAATTTCCAATAAATGTCTTCTTAACTAAGAAGCCGCCATTTGCAAAGATAGAAACAATGGTTTCAAAAGCATTTGGCGATAGGGAATTACAACGTATATAAGAGAAAAATTTGCGTCTAGATCGTAACTCGCCTCGGTAGCTCAGTTGGTAGAGCACTTGGCCCGGAAAGCCAAGGGTCCCGGGTTCGAGTCCCGGTCTAGGCGAAAATTTTTCTCTTCAAATTTAAGTTATTTGTATAATTTTTTTCTGAACTGATGGGACATAGTACTGTAATAATTCCTTAAATAAGTCATTCAGAGCATAAAAATTCCTCCATGGTATCTTTACCTTGTCGTGATGGAGTGGCTTGTGTGCTTAAATGATCCCGAGAGCTATGCCGGCAGTAGCATTTCTGTTGATAGGGTTAGCCATGCCGGACTGGTCAAAGGTGATAAGCCAGACGAAAAAAGTACCTTGGTCAAAAGAGTGATGATCTTTCACCATAAAAATACAACTGTCAATAAATGTGGAGATGGGTTCCACTGGGGTAAAATTTTCCAGAGGTCAAATAGTCCCCCATTCGGTTCTCCGGGCAGGGACTATTTCAGAGAACCCAAGCCAAAGGCTCAAACACAGGGACATGTCCCTAGGAACATGGAATGTTATGGAGAGCTTATGTTTGTGCAGCCATGAAGCTATGGGTTCGATAGTGCCAGTGAGTAAGTAAGTAAGAGCATAAAAATCCTTGTATGGGTTCCATTGGAAGAGAACTAAAGCCACGGGTCCCATGTCATAGATTATACTGCATAAAAGAACCTTAAGCCTGAAAAAGAAGCCTTGAGCAAAAATTTGTTGGCCCTTTCATGCCCAATTTGAATTGTGATGCTAATGACCTTAGCTGTTAAAGAAAATAAAATAATAGCAATAGCTTTAAATAAGTTATTATTAGATATCACCACTTTCATAAATTGATTGGAGATATTGCAAATTTTGGTAAAAATTTTACCTATAAATTACTATTATGGATCAAACTTAAAACATTTTTTTGAAACTAAGTAGAAATGAGCAAAATTGTATCAGACTTCCTTTTTTTTGTTTCAGATATCTCAATGGCTGTCTCCCCAAAATTCATGACATGACTTGTATATGTATCTTTATTTTACATGAATCCGTGAATATGTCTAGTTTTAATATTATGTTGTTGCTATGCAACAGTTTAACAAAACATTTGAATTTGTATACATCTATTTACTTCCCTATAGAGTAAACTAATTAATAACAATAAGGTAAAATCCACTTACATTGTACCGAAATTGAGATTTCGATACAGGGATTACGTCATGCTGCGCAACCTATACGTCATCGCGTCTCCATTTCGTGTGCGATCTTTGTGAACAGTGCCAAATGCTTTCCTACCTACCCCCTACCTTCCTAGTAGCGCCGTGGGCTATCGCACATTCTCCCCTCTCCTTGTGAACTCTCATAAATAGCTGTGTTTTGTAACATCACATCATCATCTGTTGAGCGACCGTCGGAGTGTGGTCAGTGTAGCTCAGAAGAGCTAGTTTGATTTGTTAGTCCTGTAGGCCAGGGTGGGGCCGCAAGGACTGTATACCCCAACCCGAGGCTGGACTAGTATGAATGTAAAAGTATGTATGTTTGTTTATATTATTTTTGTACAGATGACCAATCATAGTATTCTTTTCTTTGTTAAACTAATTATTTATTCATTTATTAAATTAATATTGAGAAGCTAAAGCTATTACTATGATAGAAATAAGTAAATTAATGAAACACAATTAAATTATTGTAAATCAATGGTAAAGAGAAAAAATGTTTGCCTGAACCGGGAATCGAACCCTGAACCTTTAGCTTTCCGTGCTAATGCTCAGACCACTGAGCTAATCCAGAGGGGCCAGTAGAGTAAGGTAAAGGAAGGATTTCTGCTTGGATGGGAATGAAGCTGGATTAGCTCAGTGGTCTGAGCATTAGCACGGAAAGCTGAAGGTTCGGGGTTCGATTCCCGGTTCAGGCAAAAATGTTTTCTCTTTACCATTGATTTATTCATTTATTTTCAATGTTATATCTGACTATATTTTTGACTCGCATTAAAACTTTAGTTATGTATTTTAAGTACCTTTTTGCCTACTCATTTAGTAGCTAACTTATCTCAGATATGAAAGTAAAACTCCAAAGCTTACTCAAGCGTGTGTTGAGTTCCTCTTTCCTTAAAGCTTCCACGATTATAGCTTGTAGCTCATTGCACATTACATGTTTGAAAATTTATTAAGGAAAGTTGAATTAATCTTTGCCTTTTATGGGCCCGGGTAAAGATATCTTAATTTGAGCAATCTATGTTTTTTATTCAAAATATTTATCAACAATAACGGTTTGATCCAGCACCAACGCGGTGCAAAATTGGTAGCAGTCAGCATGGTTTAAACTGCACAATTGGTTTGCAGAGTGGTTAATAACTGCACAACATCTTTAAAAATATCAGAATAGCTTCCTTAATAAAAAAGAAGTGGTAAAAGCATTTACAACACTTCTAGTGTGAATTGAAAAAGTTTAATTTTGTCTTCATTATCATGTTTTGCACTTTTTAAGAGATTAGTCATATATCTCAAATTATTCATGTTTTTGGTCACAATCATAGCTAGAATTTGTAATTACATAGACTTTCACGGCCGGAGTTGCTATGATGATCTTGATGAAGATTTTCGGGCTGTAGGCCGTGGTCGTGAGGCTTGTAGTTCCCCGACGTTTCGCCAGAAACTGCGCCTGGCATCCTCAAGGGTTGTCTTGAGACTGGCAATTCTGTCCGCTGTCTGTCCTATTTATACGTTCACCGCAATATATTCGTAAGTTGTATCTGCCTTCTGATTGGACAGCAATCTCATTCGAGCATTGGAAGTCCATAACGCTGACCAATCAGAAGGGAGATACAACTTACGAACATATTGCGGTGAACGTATAAATAGGACAGAATTGCCAGTCTCAAGACAACCCTTGAGGATGCCAGGCACAGTCCCTGGCGAAATGTCGGGGAACTACAAGCCTCACGACCACGGCCTACAGCCCAAAAATCTTCATCAAGATCATCATAGCTAGAATTGTCTTATTAATTCCACAACACATTGGAATGAGACAATAATGTACAGATGCAATTCCTATACTTCAGCCAACTTTATACAAGGTATTCATTTTAGAAGATATTAAGGTGTTCCAAGACCAGACTCGACATAAATAAGGAAAAATATCCATCTCTCTGCTTCATGGGATCAAACTCAGGTTGTTCAGTCTGTAATTATATTCCTTGCTACTGATAGCCCAGAAATATTCAATGGAAATATCTACCAATAAAACTAAAATAAGGCCTTTTATGGAAAATTCCCAATATCAAGCAAAATTTGTTTAAATAACAAAATTTTAGAGAGAGTTAATGAGTTTACTTATTTAGGATATAAAATTCTCTTTTGTTGAAAATTTGGATTTACCAGAGAAAAATTGTGAAATTCAACAAATCAATGGGAATCATTAGAGTTTTAAAACCTTCATTAGTGCAAAAATCAACTCGTACTCGTCTTTATCAAATAATGGCTCGACCAGTCCTATGTTATGGGAGTGAAGCGTGGACTATAAGGACAAGAGATGAAAGCAGACTAACAGCTTGAGAGATGAAATTTATGTGCCGAACAGCTGGCTACACCAAATGGATCGAAAGAAAAATGTAGAAATCCTTCAAAAACTTAATGTGTCACCAATACTGGACTACATCTCCAGATATCAGCTAAACTGGAAGGAACATGTCTCAAGAATGGCTAGATCCAGGTTCCCCAAGGCAATAATGAACTATTGTCCAAATGGGAAACGGTCACTTGGTCGAACTATGAAAAGATGGCATGAAAACCGCTTTCTCAGGCCATAACAGTTCTTCTAGGACTAATACCTGGCAGGATGATGATGCTACTGAGAAATCTGCTCCATAATTAAATAATAGTCATTTCACTTTTGATTCTGATTTTAAAGGATTTTAGGCATTAAATGCTTGCTTATGTTTAATGTTTAGGTTATAGAAATTCACTTGTACTTATTTATAATATAAAATCTATGACAGCGAAATGGAAGATATTAGTGTCAAAATTCTAAAGTGAAAATGTAAACAGAAGACAATTGTAAGAAATTGCTTCATGCATCAACAAGTGAGATTTTTATCTGTTTTTCTTTTTAAAGTAGTAATACTACTCTACTGTTATAAATAACTGCTTGAATAAGATATTCATAGCAAATACTACATTAGTCTTTTATATTAAAGCTATTTATTCAATTATCACAAGAAAGTGATAATTTGTAAAAGGCATATTAGTACTGGTACATCAATATTTTTAAAGCTTTACATTATAGCTTAATTTAAGGGGCTAATATCTTAAGTTATTCATATTGGATGGAAAGTTCTGACGCCATTAATTAAGTCAATTCTAACGGGCTTCCAATATAAACCCAGACCGGCCTCACGGGGTTTCACCCGTCAGGCAGCGCTCTCTCCTCGTCCGCATTTCACTCTGCCAGCCGCTCGTCCTTGAACTAGTCAGTTTACTATCGTTCGACAAGATGAGACGTCAGCTGACATTAGAGCAGCGCCTTTATGTGTGTAAATGTTATTATAAATACGAATCAGCTCGTCGCGTTCGCGAGGAATTTATTCGGAACTTCCCTGGACAATTACCTCCTTCCAGATCGACAATCCACGATCTTGTGACTAAATTTGAGATCACTGGTTCAGTACAAAATAAGAAACACTCGCTCCCCAGATCTAACAGTGTGTGATTTTTATTTGTGGGGTAGCCTGAAAGACAAAGTGTACAAAACAAATCTGCACACATTGGAAGAACTGAAGAACAACATAAGAAATGAAATCAGAAACTTGACAGTGCCTGAACTACAGCGTGTCAATCTAAATGTGTTTACTCGGTATAATGCCTGTTTAACTGCTGGAGGACAACATTTCCAGCATTTTCTATAAGGTAAGAAACAGTTCAAGGACGGGTGGCAGGCAGGGTGAATTGCAGGAGGAAGAGACAGCACTGCGTGCCGGGTGAAACTCCGTAAGGCCGGTCCGGTTTTATATTGGAAGTCCGGTATATGGATATAGAGTAAAAAAAATAAACACACAAAACATATGTTCCTTAAGTAAAAATAACAAAATGAACAACCAATAATAGCTGTTATTAAAATTATATTTTCATGATAAAATGACAAGATGGACAACTAATAATACTCACTTATTAAAATTGTATTTTCATGAATAAATGACAAGATGGAGAACAAATAATACTTGCAATTTAAATTGCAGAGCAGTTGTACAGCTGAGCTCTATCACCAACCAAGGATAAATAAGGCACTACGTATGGCCAATCCTGGTGATAACATTACAATTTCAGCTGCTAGTTTCTTTACCTGTCTAAAGGTCTGATTACTCTGATTTTCGGACATTTTTCTAAAAGTAGTTTAGCAATACTGTCTGCATAAGAACAAGTTGGAGACCAATACATCTCTTCCAGATGTATTAAAGCTGCTTGTTGCAGAGCAAGTTCTAGAAGATGACAGTTGAAATTATTGCGCAAGTATATTACAAGTTTTCTCACATATTTACACTGAAACAAGAAAAATCTTGGCCAACTTGTGCCAGGAAAATTGAGATGAAGACATTCAACCGACTGAAAACCAGGTAGTAATGGATGTGTGAAATCCTCTGGTAAAGGAAGAGACTCATCATATGCAATCAAATGAAGACACTTTAACATTGGACAATGCATACCAATAAATTTTACATCCAAAGCTTCAGCATAAATCAGATGTAGATACAACAATTGTTCTCCCACTGCTTGCAGAATCTGCCTAATCTCATTGAACTTGATGTTGGAAAGCCAAAGTCCCTTCAAATGTTTCAACTCTTTCAATGGAGTAAAGTCACAGCCACTACTACAAAGCAGTTTCAATTCTACAAGGTTTGGAAAATGTTTAACCAAAATAGTAACATGCAATGTTGAAATATTGTAGCATCCATAACTTAGCAACTGTGAAGCACAAGAAATATCTTCATTGTTTGGCACTCTGTTTTCAGCCAATCCAATTAATAAATCCGTAAGACCATTTTGAGAAAGTTTCCCCATCACACTTAGTTCTTCTAAATTTTGCAATTTCAAAATACTCTTGATACTTGAATCAGTGACATCTGGAGACCAAGCTAACATGGAGGCGTTTCAAACTTCTGCATGACTCACTAACAGCTTCCAAAAGTGTATCACTGCAGTTACATACAGATGTAAATTCTTCCAAATTCTCAGCTAAGCGTATACTTTTTGCCCAAATTCCATGACTATATTGATTTGCTAATCGAATTACTTTGAGATCATTCATGGTACAAAGTTTATTGAAAAGATACAATAAAATAAAGTTTAACTCATACCTATAATCAAAACTATGCATAGGTTCTGCACCTAATTCAAGCATTGTCACTCCAGGATGAATGATAGCATTCAATAGTTCATATATTATGTCTTGAAACCAAGATTCTCCAATTAAGCTTCGAATTTCATCATATAAGCTGTCTATACACTTTAACAACTTTGCTGTTATTCTATTGGCTATCATGGAAGGTAAGGTATAATGAAGCATGCATTTTAATCTCTCACATTTTTCTTGGGCATGACGTAACTTCTTCCTTTCTGGTATAGCATTTTGTATTAATTGAACACAAAGCTGAGAAACATGATCTTCGATTGCTTGCATTGCAAGATTCTCAAGAGTATCTGGTTTAACAGGACACATGGTGAATTTGCTGAAATAATAAAATTAACTCACATGAAGCCATTACAATTTATCACATTATGTAGTTATACATATAGCAATCACAAAATGGAGTATGAGATATTGAAAATAATTGTTCCTTTGCACCAAGCTTCCAAAGTCAATTAGAGATGCTAATAACAGTAACAAAGAAAAAGGTGTTAATATACCAAGTTAGAATGTTTTTATCTCCATTTTGATTTCACTCAATTATTTTTCAGAATGGAATATAATAAATAACATTGGGCAACAATTTAAACTTTTCTTTTTTTAATGACACTTTATACATAAATATGTTTGTCATAATTATATAACAAAAGTTGTCTATTACTAATATTTTTTTTTTTTCGCTTCTTTAGATGATTTTAACTTAATGAGCTATTTCAATAAACTTATTATGGGAAATAACATCATGAGGCTTTCAAGTTAATACATAAAATGAGCTGTAATTATCTCACCTCATACATTCTGTGTTTATCACAGCACAGGACTGCAATTTCATTAACAGTTGTTCCTATCTTCAACCATCTTTACAACTTGTATAAATTTCTCAAATAAAGGTAAGGTAAAGGAAGGATTTCTGCTTGGATGGGAATGAAGCCTGGATTAGCTCAGTGGACAGAGCATTAGCACAGAAAGCTAAAGGTTCAGGGTTCGATTCCCGGTTCAGGCAAACATTTTTCGTATTATTAATTTCATATATCTCAATGATGGATAAATCATATTTGAAGAGAAAAATTATACGCTCAGACCAGGACTTGAACCCGGGACCCTTGGTTTTCTAGTCCAAGTGCTCTACCATTTGAGCTACCTGAGCAAGTACCGATCTAAACGCAAATTTTTCTCTATATACATTGTAATTCCCGCCCACCAATTACAACGTATATAGAGAAAAATTTGCGTTTAGATCGGTACTTGCTCAGATAGCTCAAATGGTAGAGCACTTGGACTAGAAAACCAAGGGTCCCGGGTTCAAGTCTCGGTCTGAGCGTATAATTTTTCTCTTCAAATATGATTTATCCATCATTGAGATTTATGAAATTAATAATAAGAACATCGAAAAAAGCCATACTGGCATTTATAATGTAATGTATAATTCCCAAATATGTCTTCTTAATATAGGAGCCGCCATTTGCAAAGATAGAAGCAAAGACTTCAAAGCATTTGGTGGGCGGGAATTACAATGTATATAGAGAAAAATTTGCATTTAGATCAGTACTTGCTCAGGTAGCTCAAATGGTAGAGCACTTGGACTAGAAAACCAAGGGTCCTGGGTTCAAGTCCCGGTAGGAGCGTATAATTTTTCTCTTCAAATATGATTTATCCATCATTGAGATTTATGAAATTAATAATAAGAACATCGAAAAAAAGCCATACTGGCATTTATAATGTAATGTATAATTCCCAAATATGTCTTCTTAATATAGGAGCCGCCATTTGCAAATATAGAAGCAAAGGCTTCAAAGCATTTGGTGGGCGGGAATTACAATGTATATATATTAAAACATTTTTCTCTTTACCATTAATTCTCAAATAAATTAGAAGCTTATGTTGCTGATATTGAGATAGCAGACCTTAAATGAATTGTAATTATCTCACTTCATACACTCTGTGTTTATCACAGCACAGGACTGCAGTTTCATTAACAGTTGTTCCCATCTTCAACCATCTTTACAACTTGTATAAATTTCTCAAATAAAGGTAAGGTAAAGGAAGGATTTCTGCTTGGATGGGAATGAAGCCTGGATTAGCTCAGTGGACAGAGCATTAGCACAGAAAGCTAAAGGTTCGGGGTTCGATTCCCGGTTCAGGCAAATTATTTTCTCTTTACCATTGATTCTCAAATAAATTAGAAGCTTATGTTGCTGATAATGAGATAGCAGACCTTAAAATTGAGGAAAAGACTATCATCAGAAAAGATTGTGAAAAAGTTTTTGAAGATATTAAGTACACGTCTAAAAATAAAAAAGTGATGAAAAATATCAAAACTTTGAAAACAATCAATAACAAAAATGTAACAATTTCGAAAACAGATAAAGGGAATAAAATGGCTACTTTAGATCAATCAGATTGCTTAAATAGAATGAACAAACTTTTAAATTCAAATGAATATAAGGTTAATTCTCCACAAACATAACAAAAAGAATCAGGATGATATGTCAGTTGTGTTGTCAATCCTTCAATGATGGTGCCTTTACCCCCAGAACATAAGTCTGATACTCATTTCCATTAGAGATTGAGTCAACACCAGGATCATGATGCTGCCAGAAGGATTAGCCCAGTTTAAAAACTCTTATCTTAATCGTTAATGATGACATATAATTTAGACACTTGGGGGTTTTTAATACATTCTAGATTTTAGATAGATAATTCATCGGTTGATTAATGTCTTTGACATCGTCCGATTCCTAATACCCAATTTTGTCGGTCCATCCAATCTCCTGGTTGTATATGTTTCTCCTTCATGTATAAACATATTCCCTGACTCCAGGAGGTTTTAGGTCTTCCTCTGCCTCGTCTTCCCTCAGGTTTCCATTCCAAAATAGATTCTGGTAGCCGATCCTCTTCCATTCGCTGGACATGTCCATACCATCTTAATTGCTGAGTTTTAATATAATCTAAAATAGTGTCTTCAATCTTCATTTTCTCCGTTATAACTGAGTTCCTAATTTTTCTCTTCTTGAAATTCTTGAAAAACTTAAAATCCATCAATCTAAGGTGGATTTGAACTTTGATATCAATGGCAAATGTAATGGCAAGAGCTTCTAAACATGTTGTTTAATATATTTCAAAACTTTCATTTGATGTGATGAGTTGACCACTTGTCAATTGCTGATGTCTGTAGGGAAATATGCATAACTAAAAGGAAGTACCCTTGCTGCACGTTTAGATGAATGGGTCTGACAGACAGGAGTGATGTTAATGTATGTGGTACCAGGAACTGGACACCTTATGCAAGAGTGATTTAAAATTAAATCTGTGATACAACAGCTTCAAAGAAGCAAAGCTGAGTGAAGTGATTGTTGCGATTGGATTGGAGAAGACAGTACAGGGATTCATGTGGTTAATGATTTTTATATTATTAACCGGATTTTGCTATTTCTCATATCGTAGTTACTAAATTCTCCTCATAAACGGTGTCTGTTTATAGGTCCTATATCAAAATAAAGTTTTCTAGTATAGCCAAGGATCAAACCCAGGACCCTTGGGATGCTATAAGACATGTTAACCATAATACCATAGAGGTAGTCTGCAAGAGGGTACAAACCAACTACATATAAATTCTCAGGTGCAGACTATTATAGTCAATTAAAATTGAAAGATAATAGAGATTCTGAGTTGATAAAACTGTTATACATTGATCATAAGGTAAATAATTTATATTGACTATTTAACTCATGTCCCAAATGGGAGTCAATGATCAATCACGTTTCAATGAATGTTGTTTTACAACCAACAACCAATGACAGTGGTGTTTCACCTCGCTCTTTATCGATTTCTCTTTATCAGCTCCTGCTTTTGTGATAAAGAAAGCTCCTCCTTTTTAATGTTCTGAACAGGTCAAAGCATTATTTTTCTACAACAAATACATTGAATATAGCAAATAATGAAAAGATTCCTTGATTTTACCGAGTTATTTACTAAAAAATAAATGAATAACCCATAATGTTGATTATGATATACAGTTTGATGTGTTTCATTATTTCTCCACTTGGGTGCACACTTACAATATTGCGATCTTATTTGGCAATAAATAATATGATCAAGCAGCAGTGAATGAACATAACCTCACATTTCTGATTTGTTTTCAAACATTGTCGTTTACATTAAATATATAAATATTTTAAAATAACTATAGTTAAACAATGATTTGTGAGTAAACAGCTTAATTTTATTCGTTAAATAGTCCTAACAAATGCCACTCTTGATTTCCAAATCCTCACTTCAGATGCCATTTGCTTGTCGTGAATTTATCGATAAGTTGGAAAGGAATGCACTCGGGGCGATTGACTTTATACGTATGGTGTAACTCAATGCCCCAACTGGCGAGCTCAAGGCCACATCACATCTCAAATGAACTTTGTTTAAACACCGATGACAGTCTTGTTTCAACCTCACTATTTATCGACATTCTGTCCAAACAATGTAAAAAAAAATCTTCTGCGTTTGTAATATTGCTAGAACAGTCCACAAAAAAAGTGAGTTTAAAGGTAGGGACCTTCTTAGGTAGAGGAATCCGTGCGTCCGTCTTAACTTATAAACTATGTATTATTTATGCCTGTAGGCACTTTCAGAACATCTGTTGTCGTGACAACACCACATTAGGGACCACGCAAGCATCAACCATCATCAATAGACTAGTGGGTGTGCAAAGAAGGGCTTGCGAGGAAGATGGAGACGGATGTTCTGAAAGGCCTACAGGCATTTAAGTAGAAGAACTAGCATTTTAAGTTGAGGACGACGGATCTTATCTAAGAAGGTATATTTGAACTTATTTTATTTTATGACTCTCCACCTCAACGGTTTTTAACACTGAATTTTATTAGTAATTTATACTGAACAGGTGAGAGAATTACTTTGCAGTGACTTGCTCTCCAACTCATACATTGAATATAGCAAATAAGAAACAGATTCCTTCAAACTACACATTTCATTGTTGTGTGTGTTCAATACACTGCCTGTTATTTAAATTATGACTTTACTGAGTTCTTTCCTAACAAAATTAATTAACCTATGAGTTGGTTATAATATACAGTTTTATGTGTTTAATTTTTTCCCACTAGAGTAGAGTGTGTACAATAGTTGGCGAATCCCATTGGGCGGAATAAATAGGGGATAAGAGATCTAATTGCAGTGGATAAAAAAATGAAACATAACCAATCCATTTCTCATTTGTTTTAAAACACGCTGTTTACATTAAATACATAAATATTTTAAAATAACTATATTATATAATGATGTGTCCCTCGTGGTAAACCGCTTAGGTGTTTTCATTTAAATAGTCCTAACAAATGCCATCTCTTGATTTCCAACTCCTCTAGATCAATTCACTCCTCACTTTGTAACTTGTGAATTTATTGATAATTTGGAAATCACTCGTAGCATTACTTATGATAATTGCTCCTTTATATATTAACCTTTTCACTGCTTAGATATTTCCAGCCTTTAAAACCTTCCTTGCTCAATGCAGGGAGAAATATGGAAAAAGTTTATTTAGGTTCCTAGGAGATGGCAGTATACGCCTGCTTAGTTTGAAAGCAATGCAATACGTATTATATAACTAGCAGGCGTTTGGAGTTGAGAATGGATATACACACCCATAGCACAGCAAGCATTTCTTTGCCAACGGATATACCCGTTCGTAGCAGTGAAAAGGTTAATATATTTATATTTTGATATGTCACCTTTAAATTATTTTATAATTTGGATATTAAAATTATTACTTCTAATAAAATTTTAGAATTAATCTTTCAAAAAACCATAAACTTCTCGAAATTAAAGTATGCTTAATATAAAAAATCACAATTAAGAAAACCATATGTTTGCTCTACCTTTAACAAACACTTTTTTCAGTCACTTATGGGAAGACTGATTCTAGAAGATCTTAGTAAAGAGTCACATGGTGAATGAACAAAAGTATAGTAAGTTTAATGTGATAATAACTGAATGCTAAATCTGGAGGCAAATATTTATACCAGAGAAGAACCTTGAATTTGATCAAGGAGTAATACTGTTTGTGTAGGACAAAGGGACAACCTTGTGACTTAAGTGAAGAAGCCTGGTAGTTCCAATCTACTAGAGGCTTCAATGTGTCTTCTTGTGTCAATCAGTGAACATGATAATAAGAACAGTGATAAACACATTTTGACATACTGAAATTGTATTGTGTTTCTAAAGTAATTATTCAATTTATTAAGAAATACTATAAGATTTTTTAATCATCTACATTTTCCTTACGATAATGATATAGTAGTTTTTTATTCCATTCTTATTTATAAATGCTTAAATATCTATGGTTATATTGCACCTAAGGTGGATGTGTATATTATTGTATCATTTGTTTTCTGTAGAAATTAGTTTATTTCATTTTTTAATGATAATATGAGTAAGACAGGGATGTGGACTTTCACCAGTGCTTCTCATTATATATATGAATAAATTAATAACGAATGGAGGAAAACACAACGAGGATATATACCCATCTATAGGAACCTCAAACTCAATGCTATTCTTTTTGCAGACGATTTAGCTCTTCTGGCACTTTCCGAAAATTATTTGCAACGATCAATTTATAATTTACAGAAAATAAGTGCCAAATTTAATATGGGAATATCAATTAACAAAACTAAACTTATGGCATTTCATGGGAAGGACCCCATACAAAGTAAAATCTGTCTCCAGAATAAAATTTTAGAGAGATCTAATCAATTTAAATATCTTAGATATTACCTCTCTATCTAGGATGAAAAGGATATCCCTGAAAAAATTACTAGTTATAATAAAAGTTTGGGAATTATTAATCAAATTATGATACCATCCCTTGAACAAAAAAACACCAGATTATGTTTATATAACACTTTGGCTAGACCAGTGTTGACCTATGGTAGTGAAGCATGGACACTAAAAAGACAACATGAAAGCAAAATAACGGCTTGTGAAATGAGATTCATGCACAGAACAGTGGGTTACACGAGATGGGATTGGAAAAGGAACACCGATATCTTAAAAGAATTGAAGACTACGCCAATTTTGGAATATATTAAACAGTACCAACTAAATTGGAAACACCATCTAGAAAGAATGAGTTCAAATTGGATCCCCAAAGCTGCTTATAATTATATACCAAGAGGACGAAGATCAATGGGCCGTCCTATGAAATGCTGGAGGGAAAATTTTCTATAGGATCATAACAGGCCTTTGCCTAATACTTGGAAGGAAGAAGAAGAAGAATGATAATATGAAATGATTTATAAAAAATGGATTCTGTAAATGAAATCCAAATTTAGAATTTACTTTGATGATTAAGAAAAAATCATGAAAATAAACTCGGAGTAGTTGGCCACGACTAGGCCATCCCAAATATGAGTCTCAAATTTTATTGTTTCCTTCAACTTGATTTTTAGTATGCTTTTATGGAAATGTAGGTATATTCTAATGATAAGTAATATAATACATAAAAATAAATTTCTAATGATTAATAACATATACTGTATCCACTGTTCTTAGCTTCTTTATAATATTTTTTATAACTGGTCTCAGCAGATTTTGTGCTTTTGATTCTCTTAAAGACAGTGAATGCACATCCAATATGTCTTCCTTCGAGGAGTGATTTTGGAAATAAACAGGGTGAAAATCCTACAAATTATGAAGAAGTAATTTTATATTTCCTGTAATGGTAATATTTTCATCACACAATGCGATCAAACGTATAGCCATATTTATGATTCACCCCGTACAATAAGTGGTGGCTCAGGATTGAGTAAACCAGCTATAATGGCTGGTGACATGAAATACTGACCACATGTCACCCCATACTGGCTAGATGACTGTCCACCTCTGTAAATGACAAGTAGCTGGCTGATAGGCCAAGGGCCTTCTAGGCCTGTTGCGCCATGGAGTTAATGAATTCATCACATATTACAACGCCAGAATTCTAAATTTCCAAGAAGAACCTAGAATACAAACCTAAAGGCAAAAAAAAAAAAAAAGTAGTAAAACCCATGAAAAGATGGATTGATCAATTTTTTAAGAGGATAGAACAGGTCAAAGGGTCTATTTCTTAAGGCTGTTGTAACTTATGATGATAAAATGTAGACTCCTAAAAAGTAATGTGACATTCCACGGCTTGTGAAATGAGATTCATGCGCAGAACAATGGGTTACACCAGATGGGATCGGAAAAGGAACACTGATATCTTAAAAGAATTGAAGACTATGCCAATTTTGGAATATATTAAACAGTACCAACTAAATTGGAAACATCATCTAGAAAGGATGAGTTCAAATCGGATCCCCGAAGCTGTTTATAATTATATACCAAGAGGACGAAGATCTCTGGGCCGTCCTATGAAACGCTGGAGGGAAAATTTTCTATAGGATCGTAACAGGCCTTGGCCTAATACTTGGAAGGAAGAAGAAGTTTAAATTCCACCTATCGTTATGGTATAAAAATTATTCAATATTTAATAAATGTAGCTCCAACCAGCCAACAGATGGCTAGACAGTGGATACACATCCAATACGTCTTCCTCCAAGGAGTGATTTGGGAAATAAACAGGATGAAAATCCTACAAATAAAGAAGAAGAAGAAGAAGCTCCAACTTGCTGATGAATCACACAGTCTATGATTTAATTAACTTTTACAACCATACTGAAATATTTTTATTTCTCATTTATTATTAAGTATTATTGTACTCATAGGGTGTGTATAGGCAAACAGTTTTCAGATACTTCTTAAATTCACAATTGGCTAAAGCAAGAAGATGCACTATCACCTCAACTATTCAATTTTGTACTAGAACATGCCATCAAATGTTTTAGAGGCCTACAACACAATGGTATTAATAAGCTGTTGTTTACGCTGATGATGTATTATTAGGTGATAGCAAGGAGATATTAAAGACCCACATGCACACTATATTGAGTAACATTAAGAAATTGGGGCTGGAAGTAAACATTCATCAAACTAAATATATCGTCACACATAAAAATACATCATACAATGGAAATGGACAGTTAATGAAAATTGTGGAAATTTTGAAGAATTTCTGAATTCAAGTACCTAGGAACAATAATTACAAACAGGAACAAGGTATACAAAGAAATTAAACATAGGCTTAATTAAATACTAATTTCAAAAATATTTTTGTTTAAATTTAAAACTTAAAATAAAATTATGAGGGTGGATCAAAATATAAACCGGAGGCTCTGGTAGCGAACTGCAAAGGTTGCGGTTTGGAGGGGAAGTTGGTGGGGGTGTCTGGAGTAGCGATCTTGATGTGTCGTACTCTGAAGTGTGGCCGCTTGCTTCAGTATGCCATGAGCGAGCAAGCGGTACACACGTTTGTTGCACAATGCATTATTATTAAGTTTTTGGCGAAAGAAGGCACTAAACCTTCTGAAATTTTGAGAAGGCTCCATGCGCAGTTCGGGGAAGCAACCCTTTCGAAGACGCAGGTGTATGATTGTGGCAAAAAAATTTTAGCGGGCCAGGATTCAGTGGAAAATGAGCCCCACCAAAGACGGCAACGAACAAGCATCACTGCAGACAAACATTCGTGCTGTACGGGACCTTACTGAGGAGGATCAGCACGTAACAATTTCTGAAATTGCTTCACACGTTGGAATAAGCTTCGGAAGTGTTCAAGCCATCATCAGTGATGAACTCAAATTCCGAAAACTGTCTGCCAGGTGAGTTCTTCGGCTCCTCAGCCAGGAACAAAAAAATTTGACGAAAAACTGACGAAAATGCATTGGACACCTCTGGAACATCCTCCTTACAGTCCAGATTTGTCACCCTGTGACTACCATTTGTTTGGGCCACTGAAAGAAGACCTGGGAGGAAGGCGGTTTGGTGACAATGCAGCGGTAGAGGAGTTCGTGTGCGCAACTGGCTGACTACACGTCATCCCTCATTCTTCAAGGACGGCATCAAATAGTTGCCAACTCGATGGCAAAAGTGTGTTGGAAATGCAGGAGACTATGTAGAAAAATTAGGTGGTGGTTTTGTATTTTTTTGTTAATTCAATAAAATTGTAAACAATAATTCCGGTTTATATTTGATTCACCCTCGTATTTTTACCTCACCTCATCTAATTAGATCAGTTTCAAAACCTAGGCCGTTTCATCATCAGTAATTTGACAACTGATGTTCTGTCACTAAGGAGTACTGCTTCTTACTCCTTCTGTTGGTGGATCTAAGGTCATATTTTATCAAAATTTCTTTGCTCTAAGATCAAAATTTTAAAAAAATGATCATATTGAGTCTAGGATTTTTATATTTTTAAGTAAAAATAAACTTTTTTCCTGTATTCCCAAATTTCCTTTTAATTTTAATTATTTCCGAAATTCCTTCGACACATATAGTCTTTTTAACTTATAAATTGAGTTGATTAAAAGTTTTTTCATTTCACATCATAAAGCTCCGTGTTTTCATGGTACCGATTTTATCATCAGCCAAAACTCTGACTCAGTTTATAAATTGTAAATTACCTCTTAGTGTTACTTGCCACCATTATTTTGAGTAAAATACATAATTAGTAATTTTCTTCTCCTATTTGCATTTAACAACCTAACCAAAATAAAACATATAAATAAACAACATAATCTATACTTTTAATATTACTTTTTGAACACTGTTGAGGTTAAAATTATTTTAATTATAGAGATTTTTGTACCTTATATAACACAGTATCAAGAAGGTTCCTGAAGATGAAGTATGACTTCGAAAGCTTTGAAGTTTAATAACACAACAAAGATTATAACAAAAATTATTATAGTTGAGGACGACTGTGTTATATCAGGTACAAAAATCTTTATAATTAAAATAATTTAACCTCAACAGTGTTAAAAATGAATATTAAAAGTATAGATTCTATAGCCAGTCAGGCAAAAACATAGAAGTATGAAGAAGGTTCATGACTTTGAAAAGCTTTGAATTTTAATAATATAACAAATGGTGCACAAGATTGGATCGGATAAGGAATGAAGATATAAGAACAGAGTTAAATATATATATCCATTGGATGAGAAAATCAGAGAATATAGAGAGAAATGGTTCACACATGTGGAAAGAATGAATGTATCAAGATTGCCAAGAGCAGCATTCAACTGCAAGCCATGAGGTTCAAGGAATGTAGGAAGGCCAGTGAAAAGATGGACAGAACAACTGTGAGGCAGAACAGGCAATTTGCCTAGCCCGTGAAGTGAAGAAGAAGACAAAGATTATAACAAAAATTATTATAGTTGAGGACGACTGTGTTATATAAGTTACAAAAATCTTTATAATTAAAAAAACAACATAATAAAATTAATAGTAGCTAAATACAAACTATTGTAGTTGATAAATAACTTCCATTCTGAATACAGTATAAGCAAATACACACATGTTTAATAAACATGTAAATATAATTATCAAGTAGGAATAAGATATTTTCAGCTACTACTAACATGTTTACCAGTACTAGAGAGAGAGCAAAAGTAAGTTGTGCCACAACATAAACACTGCTAAACAACAGTAATTATCATCTTATTTAGCTCTACAGGTTGTTTTAAAATAAGAAAATATTTGATCCAAGATTACACAGATTATGAAGCAAAAATATATGCAACAGAAGGGATTATTTTTTTTATTGACCAACCTTTAACTTTAATATTTTTCTCTAAAGGATTAATAATTATTCCTTCAACATTTTGATTTATTCCTTCACGAAATTTCATTCTATAAAATTAAATCTTAAATACCCTCCATAAAGAGTTTAAAACACTAATTGGATATAAAAGTATTAGCAAAGGAAGAACATTTATTTTCATCTCATTATTTCAATCATTATATTCAACAACTTTTTAGGATTATTCCCAAATCAAAGATTTTATCATTGACATCAATAAACAGAGAAATTATTCTATAATTTTTTTTTTTTTTAATTATGTTCACAAATCTTTCATCGTAAGAAACTAACTCTCAGGCATTATTGTACCTGGAGGTTCTTGGTCACATGGACATAAGCTCTCCATACATCCCAATCCTGAGTTAATGTTTTTCAATCATTCTCTGTATAATTAATCACTTACAAATCATGGTTATGAAATTCTCCCTCTTATTCTTGGTCCATATACTGCACGCTTTCTCTCTCTAGTTTTCCTACTGGAAATTTCCATGCCCCTCTTCATTCCCCATTCGTACCATATGTCCTGCCCATAGCAGGCTATGAGACTTCACATTCTTATACATCTGGTTTTTCCATAAAACTCACACAGCTCAAACAGTGGTATTCTCTATTCACCTGTCTGTGTTGTCTCTCTTTGGTCAAAATATTTCCTAAGAATTTTAACCTCAAATATCCGTAACATTTTCTCCTCTTTTAAAATAAGAAACTATGTTTTGTATCTATATAATATAACTGGAAGATTAACCCTTTTATATATTTTTATCTTAACATTTTTTTGAGAAAAGTTTGGATGACAAAAGTCCCTTCAGTGCATAATAGCACGCATTTCCAGAGTTGAGCCTACGTTTAATTTCATTCTGCACCTCATTTCTGTTAGTAATTATTGTTCCTAGGTATTTGAATTCAGTCACTTCTTCAAAATTCCTCTCATTTATTATTAACCATCCATTTCCAGTATATAATATTGTTACGCATCATATAGCGACTTTAAATATGTGGACAAGGTGAAAATGATGGTCTCGCATTGTCAGAATAGATTTTCAGGTCACCAATCTTGTCAAAAAAAAGTTAATTCATATAGTAGTAATAAAGCAATATAGAACCAATGTTAAAAATGCTCCAATGAGATTGCTGTTTGATGGTCTAGTCGACTGTACGTTATATCTGCCTTCTGGCGAAACGTCGGGGAACTACAAGCCTCACAACCACAGTCTACAGCCCGAAAATCTTCATCAAGATCATCATAGCAACTCCGGCCGTGAAAGTCTATGTGAATACAATTCAGGCATTCATTGGTTAACACACCACTTTATTTAAATCAGTAACTGTTTGATAAGTAGGGGTATTTTCATTTAATGGCACTCAACCGCTCAGATTTTAACATCGTAATTCAAATCAGGATATGAAAAGGCCAATAAATTTTATTCCTAGGCCTCTTATTTCAAGCTTAAGATTCTTTTTCAATCTGTAAACTTCCAACATGGGACCCACAACTTTATTTCCTCCCAATGGAAGCCGTGCTTAGGACTTTTATACCCTAACGTATGCATCAACCTCTACCGAGTTTGAACCCATATCTGGAAGCAAGCATGATGATCACCAGTCCAAAGGGAAAATTATTATATAAAACTTTTATACATTAAATTTAGGAATTTTTAATATTATGAGTTTCAATTCATAAGAATTAAATAAATCGTGATTATTTCTTACCTCATACTTCTATGTTCCTTTAAACACAGCACTGCAGTATCGGCGACTCCTTGTCACCATCGTCAGCTGTTTTCATGATTGTCAATTTTTTCTTTTGTTGATAATTATCCAAACTGCCATCTGATGTTCTTTTTAAGGAATTATTTTCTAAACTGCCATCTAGAAAATAATTCCTTAAAAAGAACATCAGATGGCAGTTTGGATAACTATCAAAAGAAAAAAATTAACAATCATGAAAACAGCTGACGATGGTGACAAGGAGTCGCCGATACTGCAGTGCTGTGTTTAAAGGTACATAGAAGTATCAGGTAAGAAATAATCATGATTTATTTAATTCTTACATAAAAACTTTCCTCATTAGAGGATTGCCACAAGGACAAAGTGATACAGACAATTAATTTTGAAAATTGAAATACATTTTGTAAATGCATTTAAAAATTTCAAATTGTAATGAAGTATACATACTATAAAGTAGAAATTTTGTAAAGATGGTTTCTTAAAATTGAAATTGATCCTCTCATGGTAGTGACGGCAATTTTAGAAAGATACACTCTGTCCGAATCTAAATTCAAAATTTAGCTAAGAATCCTAGTATAGTACCTCTTGTCCCGAACATCAATCCTGTGACAGTTATACTAATTGGTATTTATCTTTGTAATAATCAACTGTTGGCTCATATATGGTTTTCTTTTCAGAGTCAACTTCCTCAGGTTGGCTACTATGAGTCTAAAAACAGATTAAACTGATTAACGGATTAAAAACTATTTAGATGTTAATAATGGCATCCTATGGCATTATTGGTAACATTAACACATTCAGTACCGTAAACCAGTTAAGGCGTTTAAAGAGACTATCGTGTATGCGGCCATCAGTCAGTTAACTAGTTTTAGAGCGGGCATGAACAAACTGCGTTTATATTCGGCGCCTAAATATTGTGTTGGCTTTTAGTATGTCTTGGAGATCATAGATGGCATGTAAATGTACATTTTCTATTCCCGTTGGCACGTTTAACCTTGGTGAATCCCCTTTTATTTTTAAAACAAACAACACATGGAACTCGTTCACCCAAACTTCCCTCCAGGCTCCAATGCAGACGTATATGTTTCTCATTATCGCGCTGTTGTTTGTGCATGAGTGAAACCATGGCGAAAGAAAAATATCTCACTGAAGAAGAATTAGTGAATATTTTGTATAATGATGATTCAGGTGATGAACTGATTCCTGAATTAGAAGTTTCACAAACTGAAAGTGAAGATGAACTTCCACTTCCTGATATTGATATGCCGATACTATGTGAAGTCAATCACCCAAGTTATTTCACCATCAAATCCTACTAAGATGTCCCCTTTAGGTATGTACAAAATTTGAATTTTCTAGGACTAACAGTTTGTGAATAATGGTCCATTTTCTGAAGTGCCACAAAAATGGTAGCTGGGGTATTTAAATGGCTGGCCTATGGGTTTAAATGCCCTGCTCAGTGCTTGGTACTGAATGTGTTAAATAACTGTAAAACTTTTAAACACGACAGGCCTAGAAGACCCTTAGCTTACCAGTCAGCTGCTGACTTCACATCCACATCTGACAATTATAGAGGTGAATGATCATTAGTGAGTATAGGAATGGTCAGCAAGTTGGGTCTCCCAGCCATTATAGCTGATTTTCTCAACCTGTAATCACCACTCATTGTAGTTATCCAAATTCCTCAAAATGAAGTGGACACCAGTCCCATACACTGGGCAAATCTCCATGAGAAAATTTCATTCTCCACATGTCTTTTAGTTCTGTGACAAAACAGGATGCCTTAAACTGCTTGATCATGTTGCAGGACAAAACTCTGAAATAGATGTTACTTTGTGTATGTGTCCATTGGAAATAAATAAATGATACCATTAAAATTTGAATTCTTTTACCATAAGCTGTTTTAAAAATAAAAGGAAACTACTTACTTTCTAGAAGTGTAACGTGAAGTATGTGCCATCAATTATTATGCCTGAAAAAAATAAAGAAAAGCAAATGACAGCACAGTTAAAATAAAGGGGATTCCTCATAAGTAATGCCATGAGTGGTTGCCAAATTTACCGATAAATTCACGACTGACGAAGTGAGGAGTGAATTGGTCTAGCCTAGTTAACTCATGCCCCCAAATGTGAGTCAATGACCAATCACGTTTCAATTGATTTCTGTTTTAACAGAACCCATCAGAATCGTGTTTCACCAAATATTTATCAGTGTTTATGATTACCATATTAAAGAAATCTCCTCCTTACAATATTGCGTTCGCTTGGCAATAAATAGTATGATCTGGTTGCAGTGATAAACAAATGAAGCAAGTAGAAAGCGTACCTATCGTTTCTCATTTGTTTTCAAACATCGCCGTTTACATTAAATATATAAATATTTTAAAATAACTATAGTTAAATAATGAGGTGTGAGTAAACAGCTCTTATTTTATTCGTTAAATAGTTCCTAACAAATGCCACTCTTGATTTCCAAATTCTCTAGATAAATTCACTCCTCACTTCGTGAGTCGTGAACTTATCGATAATTTGGCAATCACTCGGGGCATGCCGGATGCCTAGGTAACTCATGCCCCAATGATTTCTGTTTCTACAACCAATCAAGGAGGAGTGGCACACGAAATATTGATCAGTGTTAAGTGTACCATATTAAAGAAAGCTCCTCCTTTTTAATATTCTGAACAGGTTTGACCATTATTTTGCAGTGACTGAGTCTGTAAAGAACTATGGCTACCAGATTGTATATATAGTGCATAGATGTCAACACATAGCGCTAGCAGGAGTTAATATAAAAACATTTGTAGCAATTGATTATACCACCAAAAAAAAAAATAAACCACTGTTTGCACTTTCTTAAATGTATTTTTTCCCAGGTAATATCCAGAAAAATATAATTGTCATATTTACATCATAAGACATCAGAAATGAAATAATGTACAGTTTGATGTGTTTCATTTTTTCTCCACTAGAGAGCATTCCTTTGGCAATAAATAGTATGATCTGGTAGCAGTGATAAACAAAAGAAGCAGATGAAGCGTACCTATTGTTTCTCATTTGTTTTCAAACATCGCCGCTTACATTAAATATATAAATATTTTAAATATATTTATATATTTAATGTAAACAGTGATGTTTGAAAACAAATGAGAAATTATTGGTACGCTTCATCTGCTTCTTTTGTTTATCACTGCAACCAGATCATACTATTTATTGCCAAAGGAACGCAATATTGTAAGAAAGCTCTTTAGTGGAGAAAAAATGACACACATCAAACTATATATTAATTCATTTCTGATGTCGTATGATGTAAATATGACAATTATATTTTTCTGGATTATTACCAGGGAAAAAATACATTTAAGAAAGTGCAAACAGTGGTTTCTTTTTTTGGTGGTATAATCAACTGCTATAAATGTTTTTATATTAACTCCTGCAAGCGCTATGTGTTGACATCCATGCACTATATATACATTCTTACAGAATCAGTCATGCAAAATAATGGTCAGACCTGTTCAGAATATTAAAAAAGGAGGAGCTTTCTTTAATATGGTAAATTTAATATTGATAAATATTTGGTGAAACACACGACTGTGATTGGTTGTAAAACAGAAATCATTGAAACATGATTGGCCGTTGACTCCCATTTGGGGCATGAGTTAAATAATCACTTTAACTTACCTGATATATTTTCAAAATCCTATAGAACAACAGTGCGCATGCACCAGAGTTTATAGAACCAGCGATAACCCACCATCGAACCACATATCGACTATCATCCTTGTCACATATCATTATTATCGATATCATACTAAAGTTTATGCAGCTTATCCTAGATGGCAGCATGTCGCTATGAAATTTAAATGTCCAATCATTGCAATAAATCCCCAAATCTATGTTAAAGAAATATATTAATGATATTAAAATTACCAAACGTTTATTAAAAATGGGTGTACACTTACTTATCACTTCGTAACACCGTTCTAACCAGTGATAACCCAAAACAGCGATAGAAAAATCATAGACTAAGTAATATACTCTGTGGAGAAAATAGCAGTCAGCACCACAATATTGTCTGTCATAATGTTGTGATTTGCCTATTTAAATAAATACTTAAAAATTGTCAAATAATATTATAAAAATTGTTTGAATAAGTTTAAAATATTAAAAAATATTAGTAAATACAGAAAGAAGAAAAAGCTATAACTCACAACAATAAACTGAAAATCAAGGGTAAGTCATCCTGGTGAATAGCCAAAATAAACATTAAAGACACATTTAAGAATAATTACTTATATCAATCATATTGTATTTTCTGGTTTTTGCATGTGTTCTTATTAACAGCTAAACTTTAAATTAAATATCTTGGACTCGAATACAAATTAGAGACATGTGTCACTATGCGCCACAGCTTTTTAATTTAATTGTTGATGCATCCCATCTCTTTATTTGTTCACATTGGTAACCCTAGTTGCTAGGAAACATATTATCTATTATGATTAATCGATGTTTCCAGGTAGAAGAGTTTATTCTGCTGCATAGGGAATTTTCAACTGAAAGGGATTAAGGGAGGTTTTATGTAAAATGTTGGGATTTCTTCTTTCCTTACTTCAAAACAATTTTTTTTTATTGAAATTTAATTAATAGTAAATAAGATAAAAAATGAAAACATGTACCTGTTGGCAGTTGCCGTCGTCCTCAACTGTTCTAAAATATTATATTTAAAATGTTATCTGGAGGCCTTTTGGAATTTAACTTCCATCGTCAGCAGGATGAGTGTCTGCTGCTAGATGATGATCTTTATGACATTGTAGACTTGAAGTGTCCTTAGTAGCAACTGACTTGTTTTTGAAGATCTCTTGTAATGATCGTTAGTAGTAACTGACTTGTTTTTAACAATCTCGTATAATGATTATACGAGAACGTCAAAAACAAGTCAGTTTGTACTAACGACCAAGTCTACAAAGTTGGTAAACATCAATATCAATTAACAGACACTCATCCTGCTGATGATGAAAGTTAAATTCCGAAAGGCCTCCAGATAACATTTTAAATATAATATTTTAACACAGTTGAGGATGATGGCACCTGCCAACAGATATATATTTTAATTTGTATCTTATGACTATTCACCTCAATGGAATTGGATATGAATTTTATTAGTATTAATAAAAAATAGTATATTATTCTGATATATCAAAGAAAATCACAAATTTTACAAAAACAATGGGAATAATTAACAGTATAATGAAACCATCTTTAGTACAGAAGAATACAAGATTATGGCTTTATAAGGTTCTCGCACGACCAGTATTAAGATATGGTAGTGAAGCACGGACAATATGAAGAAGAGATGAAAGCCGAATAACAGCAAATGAGATGTGATTTATGTGCCAAACAGCAGGCTACAGAAAGTGGGACCATAAAAGAAATGAGGAAATTATGGAAGAGTTGGATGTAGATCTCATTCTTCACCATATACAAAACTACCAGAACAACTGGAAAGCCCATCTTCAACGAATGCCATCTCATAGAATTCCAAAAGCCATACTTCGCTACTGCCCTCAAGGCAAAAAAGCACTGGATGGAAAATTCCTCTTTGAGACCGTAACAGGCCACACGGCCTAATACTTGCTTAGATAATGATGAGTATATTATTCTTATTTATGTTTTCACTAATAATGTTCTTAATTAGACGCTTCTGCATTATTAGTTTACCAGTAAGATAATTCTTTCTCTGTAGTCTGACATTTTGAGCCATTAAGCCTGACATTAAGTGCTGTGACCAAAAAAGTGAATTTAACCCTTTTGGCTTTTAGATGCCTTAATTAAATACATATAAATGCATTAAGGAGTAGTGACCAAAAAGTGCTTCTACATATATTAATTATAATGCATATAAATGCATTGTGTTACAGGTTGGCTAACCTAGGTTACTAACAGCCATCCATCATCTTCAATCCACAGCCGATATTGATTTCTATACTATTAAAGTAATTTCATCTATTCATTTTTCAGTCTCTACAATTTAAGATAATATCTAGTTTTTCCTAAGATTAATTAAATTCCCTTTCATTTCAACTAACAAAAAAATATATATATATAATAATAACACTGGTCAACAGTGGTTTTGTTGCCCTTGATATAAGATTAATTTCGGATATATTTATGCTCACAATTCATGAAACTATCAATGATTTTGGAAGATTTGCTATGGTTTTTCAAATCTTTATTTTCATTTTACACTACAGAAATCGGAAAATATAAAAAAAGAATTATAATGGCAATTGTTTTTTTTGAAAAATTAGTATAACATCGACGTAAATAGAAAAATGTTGAAAACCTATGTTATACTTCAGTGAAACGCCTTTATAAGATTTTCTTCTATAATTTTTTAGAGCACATTCAGCACTTTCATCAATATATTTGTAAACTGTGCATTGAAAACATAGAAATTTGCAGAGATATCCAGGGCAACAAAATTTTGGAAAAACTGCACTTAAACTAGCGTGAAATATTTTCAAAATCCTATAGAACAACAGTGTGCATGCGGCAGAGTTTATAGAGCCAGCGATAACCCACAATCGAACCACTTACTGATTATCATCCTTGATTACTATCCGTCGCTATGAAATTTAAATGACCAAATTTGCAATAAATCCCCAAATCTATGTTTAAAAATATATTAATAACATTAAAATTACCAAACGTTAATTAAAAATGGGCATACACTTACTTATCACTCCCTAACGCTGATCCAACCAGCGATAACCCAAAACAGCGATAGAAAAATCATAGACTAAGTAATATACTCTGTGGAGAAAATAGCAGTTAGCATCACAATATTGTCTAACAGTGTCATAATATTGTGATTTGCATATTTAAATAATTTTTTTTAAATTGTCTAATAATGTTATAAAAATTGTTGGAAAAAGTTTAATATAGAAGAAGAGCTATAGTTTACAAGAATATGACTGAAAAATCAAGTGCTAGTAGAAGTGCAGTTGAGCCATTATTATTATTATTATTATTAATTATTATTATTATTAATTATTATTATTATTAATTATTATTATTATTATTATCATCATCATCATCAACAATTAATATTAATTAAATCGCTCAATTGTTTTATATACAGAGTATGTTATATTAATATACAATTTTCAATTTGAAAAAAAAATATATATATATATAGGCCTACAGTATGTATATACGGTATTCTCTGGGGAAGTTTATGAGGTTATTTCATCCGTTAATTTATTTACCAAAATTCCCGTGTATTACCGATGCGGCGTAATCCTGACAACTTCACTACAAAGCACACAATATACTGTAAGCAGTCACTGACATACTAAGTAAATAAACAATCTCCGTAGCTCTACTGTATACGTGAGTAATACCACGAACGCGTCCTTGAAAACATCTCGCGCACCAATAATATTCTTCATAAACAACAATATTTCTCCTACAAAAACTCCAAGCGCGACAGGCCTAGAACGCCTTGGCCTACCATCCAGCTGCTGGCCTCACATCCACACGCGTTAATCATATATCTACATATCATAATCCAGTGTAGGGGTGGCATGTCGGGTCTCCCAGTCGTTATAAGCTGGTCTTCTCAACCTGGAGTCGCTACTTATTGTAGCTACCCAAATGCCTCACGATGCTGGGTGGGCACAGATCCCATACTGGTCGAAATTCCATGAGAAAATTTCTTTCCCCATGGGGACTCGAACCAGCGCAAGTCCCGTAGCTCTGTGCCAAGGTATCTTGCCTTAACCACTCGGCTACAGTGCGGGACAACAATATTTCAGGGCTCCGATACTATCCCGTGTATGTTGAAAGATTTTTTTGAAGAAGTAATGTTTAATTTAACATATAAGGTCATTAATGTCGGAATTCAAAGCTCGGTGTGAAATGGCAGTTAAATTTTGTTCAGAAGCTTCTTACTTTATTAATTTAGGCTTGAAGTTCTATAAATCTATGACGCGGGACCAAAATGCTGTATTTGCATTTCGAAAGAAAATCCCCTCAGGGGTCCTCATCTAGGGGATATGTGGATGGCGACCACAAGGTGCCCAAGCTGAGCAAAACATTTCTTCCACTTACTTGTGTTTTGCACTCTTTTAACTTTACTATCTAACCTCTCTTGGTTAACTCTTGTTTTTTCGACCCCGACGCTATTAGGGCATCCGAGGGCTAGGGAGTCTTTCCTTTCTTCCATTTCTTCTTTCCTTTATTTTCTTTTCTTCTCCAGAAAAGCCTGACCAGAGGCTATAAGATGGCAGGCCCATCACTGGTCTTGCCTTCGTTTGGCCAGCAACCAATCGAAGGGACTATTATTATGCTTTCAAGTCTTATACGAGAATTTTCCGGAAGACGCTGGAGGGAAAATTTTCTATAGGATCGTAACAGGCCTTGGCTTAATACTTGGAAGGAAGAAGAAGAAGAAAAAAAAATATATATATGATTTTACTCCAAGGAAATAAATTGTCGACCCAAAGGTTTGGACCCGAGAACTTCGGATCCAAATGCGAGCATGGAAGCGAATAAACCACAGAAATAATTTTATCAAAGCAAATGATTGATTGGAAAGAGGATACTCTGGTTCAATTATTTACTTTAAGCTATCTTATAACTGTTTAGGCAGCCAAAAACTAACGTTTTCGTTATCCAATAAGCCTAAGTAGTGCTTTTATTTGTTTTACACGTCCCAGACATCTTTGATAAAACCAAAGTATTATAAAGGAATACAAACTGAGAATTTCGAGATACTTAAGTCGGAAATGCCCATTTGAAGTTCCACGAGATCTTAAACGATTGATGATAATGATGATGATGATAATGATGATATTATTGTTATTATCATTAGTGTTATCATCATCTTCGTCGTCGTCGTCATCGTCATCGTCATCGTCATCGTCATCGTCATCGTCGTCGTCGTCGTCGTCATCATCATCATCATCATCATCATCATCATCATCATCATCATCATCATCATCATCATCATCATCATCATCATCATCATCATCATCATCATCATCATCATCATCATCATCATCATCATCATCATTATTATTATTATTATTATTATTATTATTATTATTATTATTATTATTATTATTATTTGGGTTTTAATGTATCATACTGCCAAAAAGAAGATCCATAGTAATTCTGCCTTCCTTCACTACAATCATAGCATTTTCATGCTATGCTTGCAGCTTTACTAGGGAATTGTGTAGGTGTGGTAGCTTCCCGTTGCTTTCCACACCGGTGAAGGATGATGATGATAATGGTAAGGATGATAATGATAAGGATGATGGCCATATGATTTCGGGGACCGTTTGGGCCTTGAAATTGTCCTGACATTTGTCTTACAGGTGAGGAAAAACCCCGATAAAAACCTCACCCAGAAAAACTGCCCCTACCGGGGATCGAACCCGGGCCCGCTGCGTGACAAGGCAGCACGCTACCTCGAGACCACAGCTGTGGACAAAAAGAAGATATAAATATAAAAATACAAACATTTCTAAGTATGTGTGGAACAATAACAAGAACTCTAAAGAATAAAACAATTCAGGATACTCAACTGAAATTTTATAAAGTCATGGCTGGTCCTACTATAATCTATGGTAGTGAAAATTGGACTTTGACTCGTTCAGATAGGAAAAAAATAGAGGCAGCGAAGATGAAATTTTTAAGGCCAACGGCTGGCTACACTCTTATGGACCAGAAAAGAAGTTCTGAGATAAGAGATCAATTAAATATTTTTAAATTACTCACTGGCACTATCGAACCCGTAGGTTCATGGCCGCCTAACATTCCATGTTCCTAGGAACATGTCCCTGTGTTTGAGCCTTTGGCATGGGTTCCCTGAAGTAGTCCCCGCCCGGAGAACCGAATGGGGGACTATTTGACCTCCGGAAAATTTTACCCCAGTTAAACCCATGTCCGCATTTCTTGACGGTTGTATTTTTACGGTGAAAGATCGTCACTCTTTCGACCAAGGTACTTTTTTCGTCTGGCTTATCACCTTCGACCAGTCCGGCTTGGGTAACCCTATCGGCAGCAATGCTACCGCCGGCATAGTTCTCAGGATCATTTAAGCACGCAAGCCACTCCAGCACGACAAGGTAAAGATACCATGGAAGGATTTTTTTTTTTTAAATTGACGGATAAAATTGACAAACGAAGGCAAAATTGGTACGAACATCTACTAAGAATGTCAGATGATAGACCTTCTACAATGGTTTTAAACTACAGACCCACAGGATCTAGAAGTCAAGGAAGACCATTTACTAGATGGAAAGACAAAATCTCTTGAAGTCGGAACGGGCCAGAGGGTCTAAGCCTTGATGTTGACATTAAAAATATTTTATTATTATAGACTACAGCACACCAACAACCAATATGTGTGTGTATATATATTCGTGGTGCAAGTGAAGTTTGCAATGAATATGGTACTTTGGTTTTGCTGAACCCCATTCTGCCATAGGTTTATTTTAATTGCTCTCAGTTTTTAGGATATAGACTGTTCATCAATATACCTTGTATGCTGACATTACCTGCTTCCGCTAACTTATCAAGGAGAATTTTTTTTTAATTTGATTGATTATTGTCTTAAACCCCCTTCATTAATATCTTCACTTTATCGGGTGAAGTGGCTTGCATGTTTAAAAGACCCCGAGAACTATGCCGGCGGTAGTTTTGCTGCCGAAAGGGTTACCCATGCTGGACAGGTCAAAGGAGATAAGCCAGACGATAAAAGTACCTTGGTCGAAAGAGTGACGATCTTTCGCCGTAAAAATGCAACCGTCAAGAAACGGGGATATGAGTTCCATTGAGGTAAAATAGTCCCCGATTCGGATCTCCAGGCGGGAACTATTTCAGAGAATCCATGGCAAAGGATTAGACATAGGGACACATTTCTAGGAACATGGAATGTTACGACATTACATAGTAGTATGTAGTCCTATGTATACAGGCATATCATATACGTCCCGCTCCCTGGCGGAACTTTAACCAATCTTATTTAGTTATGCTTTACCTGAAGATGTCAACGAGTAAAACGCATCGTCTCAAAGAGACATTTAGTAGGCAACTATTCTTGGACCAACGATCTGTGCCCCCGTAAGAAATGCGAACTAAACACTAATTCCGTTTCTGCCTCGGTAAATCATTTCCCTCCCTGCAGTCTTGCCTGTCTCCATTTTCTATCTCTCTCTTTCTCCCCTCCCATTACTCAGAGTTTTGAGCTTTCTTGCAGGATATTATTTGCACTCACAGTCCAGTGTTGTCAACTCAGTATCGTTATGTTATATAGTATGTAAATTGTAAATTATCATTAGCTTAATTCATAAGCATAAATTAGAATTCCTGTATAGTATCAGTATGTTATATAATATGTAAATAAGATCGTAGCATGTAGTAACTTCGCCAGTCCCTAGCTCGGATGAGAAAGAAGGAGGATACATGACTGTATGTTCATAACTAAAATTTTATAATTTTTTTTAGGACTTCAAGATTACGTTCCAAATCTAACCAAATAAGACAATGAGATGAAGGAAGTATTTATGACGAAACATTTAACTTTAAAACAACATATGTAGATTCCATTCACGTAATTTCCATTTAACCAACAAATATCCACTATTATAATTATATCCATTAATCGTAGAAATCAATCAGTGTCATTAGACCTACTTAAACCAAATATGAAGAAGTAATGATTAACCTTACATTAAATGACCCCCGTCCGCAGTAAGACATGCCTCACATCGTTTAAACAAAGTATCTGCCACTTTCTGTAATTCCGCTTCCGTCACAAACTGAACCTGTTGTATGTTACTTTTTCATCAATTTCGAAAGGCAAGATTTTGTAGGAATCGTACAGTCAGGATATTTTTGAGAAAATCTCCGAACGCGCCTTCTATGGTTATTTCTCAATAAGTAACATTCCACCAAATAAATTCGCTGTTAAACCGTACACTTCGATTACTTTCTTATGTAACACACGACAACAAGCGACATGCGTCCCATTACAACACACTGAAGCAACTAACCGCTGGGATGTTGTGTACAACTTGTCTCACACTCTGCGATCGTACTACTTACAGCAGCGGCGGCAGAATGATGCGAGGTTTCCTCTTAAAATGGATTCTTTATAGCAAGATAGATGGCCAAGAGAAGGTAGTCAGAAATCAGGAAGTTTTACATTATGCGAGTATTGTGGGGGTACAGCGAGACCAGAAATAGGAACGGGTTATTTAGTCCGAAGGATGATCCTCTCCGCAATCCGAGATGTTAAATTTGTTAGCGATAGGATATTATACATAATTCTAAAGGGTAAACAGCATGATTTTCTAATTGTAGATATGCATGGTCCCACAAAAGATAATGATGACAATATTAAAGGATAAGTTCTATGAAGAATTAGAATACGTATTTCATAGGTTTTCATGATGACATGAAAATCGTCTTAGGAAATTTTAATGAAAAAGTGATACGGGAAAATATATTCATACCAACCATACACAAATTCAGTCTTCATGAAGATAGTAACGACAATAAGGTTAGATTAGTCACCTTTGCCACATCAAAAATATTATTGTTAAGAGCACAACATTCCAGCATAAGTATATTCATAAATATACCCGGATGTCTCCAGACAAAAACGAAACAGATAAGGTATTACTAGATAAACACTGGCGCAGTACCATAATCGACATTAGATATGTTACAGGAGTACAGCTGCAATTAGGATCATCACGTGTCGGGGCAAAAAATCAGAGAACGGTTATCACTTATGAGAGGGACAAATGCTAAAAATGATTCTCAAAATTTTGAATTAAAAACCTTGAGAAATGAATAAGTGCGGCAAGAATGCCAAATAAAAAATTGCTAATGTAATATATTTGAAATATTAGAATGTTCAGATGCAAATATGGCAACTTAAGAAGAAACTGACGTAAATAGAGAATGGAATACTACACGAGATACTATTACATTGTCAGCATTAGAAAGCGTAAGTTATTTAAAAAAGAGGGCAAAATAAGAAATGGTTTGATGATGAATGTGCCGACATTGTAAAGAAAAGGAACCTAGCAAAAACGAATTGGTTACACGAGCCAAATGAAGTAAATTTAGAACAATTGAAAACCATCAGACGATAACCATTATGTTTTTAAAACAGGGAATGATTGGAAAACATTAGCACAGGATAGGGATGTATGGAGGGCTTATGTCCGTGCGGCCATGAACCTACGGGTTCGATAGTGCCAGTGAGTAAGTAAGTAAAATGAGAGAATATTTGAGAGAGAGAGAGAGAGGAGAGAGAGAGGAGAGTGAGAGAGAGAGAGAGAGAGAGAGAGATTAATGGTCTTGAAATGTATGCAAAAAATAGGTAAATGCAGTAGCTTAACATGGAGGGAACTACGGTAACAAAAATATCACCACGACTGCGACTGTTATTTTTGTGTTGTTGAATGTAAAAGGCTTCAACAAATACAGGAAACGGAAGTGGAAGTTTGGTGATTTTGAGTCGGCAAGACGATCTGTGTGCAAAGTATTTTTCATTCTTCCCGAAGTTTCATCGCAGATGTTGAAGAATTGCAATCATTGCAGGACACGGAATGTAACACTAACAACTATAAATACTCCCCCTCACATTTTTAATAAAAAAAGTAAAGTAAAACAATCCCACTACAGGCCTCGGGAGGCCCTTGGGGTAGTAGGAGGTTAAGGCTCCCACTTTTTCTAGACAATCGGCACTTGATGTCAGCCGGGTTGTCAGCCCTGCGTGACGGCCGCCTTTACCCCCAGAACAAGCGTCCGATACTCATTTCCGTTAGAGGCTGAGTCGATCCCAGGGTCATAGTGCCGCCAGAAGGTTTTGGTCAGTTTAAAAATCCTGACCCCACCGGGACTTGAACCCTCGACCCTCCGGCTTGTAGCTCAGTGCCTTAACCACTACGCTACGGCGTGCCCCCTCACATTTTAATAGTAGGCCTATATTACGATGCAAGGTTGGGTAGTGGTTTTTACAGAATCGAGGAAAAATGTTTAAAATCCGAGCGATAGCGAGGTTTTTAATTTCCTAGATTCTGTAAAACACTTCACAAACGTGCGTTGTCCATTATTTTTGCGCGATGGTGTTTTCAAAATAATAAATAACAGTAAAATAATAGCATCTTTTTGGAAATATTTGCGTTCATTAAAACAATTGACTAACGTTAACAAGTGTGGGCAATGTTATTAGTTGAAACAACAGGAGGCCTTGATAATAATTATCGATAACGTGGCCGTAAGTACGTTTTTATTGTTTTATATTGTTTCAAATAAAGTTAAATAACAGTAAAATAATAGCATCTTTGTTGTGGAAATATTTGCGTTCATTAAAACAATTGACTAACGTTAACAAGTGTGGGCAATGTTATTAGATGAAACAGGAGGCCTTGAGAATAATTATCGATAACATGGCCGTAAGTACGTTTTTTGTTGTTTTATATTGTTTCAAATAAAGTTCAGTTGTCCACCGCTGTCGTCTCGGGGTAGCGTGCTGCCTTGTCACGCAGCGGGCCCGGGTTCGATCCCCGGTCGGAACAGTTTTTCTGGGCGAGGTTTTTATCGGGTTTTTTCCTCACCTGTAAGACAAATATTCAGGAAAACTTTAAGGCCCAAATGGTCCCCGAATTCATATGGCCATCGCAATCATCATCATTCATATTCATCTTAGGTTAAGCTTAGGATTAGGGACTTTCCTGGCGCACCATTATTATCATCACCCATCATATCATCGGGGCAACGTAACCCCGCCTGCCAGGCGCCCCAACCTCAGAAGTGGGTTACAAGTACGCCATGCCAGAAGAGAAACCAGGAATGTCGAAAGACAAACCTGGGGCATTTGAAAAAAAAAAAAGTTCAGTTCATTTAAGATGCAGTGATTTGTTTCGTATAATGTATATTAACACTACATTTTGGATATTTTCTGTGTATACATAGAGGGCAGTGGTTTTTACTTCTCGCACGTGGGTGTAAATATAATACAGGATAGTTATTTAGGTTGGCAACCCCAAAATGTAGGAAGTTGAACTTTCAAGTACGACAAAACGCACTATCGCGCAAAAAAAAATACCTATTATTACAGTTCGAAACTAAAAACAGTCATAGGATATATCTGTGTCTGCTGTATAAAGTGTTTAGCCTACGTCCAAAATTGACAACAATGAGTTACCATGCCGAGCATGTTTAAAAATAAAGAGTTATTTACAATCACATTTTTAATATAAAATTATAGAATATTCACCTGAAAGGTCCGTCTCCTCAACTTAATTAATCATTTAACTGTAGCCTTTCGGGACTTGTCCCATCATCGGCAGGATTCAAAACTGGTGTTTCACTGAAGATCTGGTAGAGGGGGTTGCATGTATTGGGTTCGTTTTCGTTTATCAGGCTGTCGTTGTGAGCTGCTTTCGTGATTTCCATCTCTTCGAGTACGTTTATCTTCGCTGGATTATTTTCTCTGTGCATTACTGTTAGGGTGTTTCAGACGGACCTTTCAGGTGAATATTCTATAATTTTATATTAATTTTGAATAAACCTCAACGGAACACATCATGAATCTTATAAAAGTTAATCACATTTTTTGAAAAATTTGAAATTATTATAGACGATACAGAAGTTTTTTTTTTCTTCCCTTCGTGCAATTTGTGTATTGGCAATGATATGCGTACCCATAAGTTGCGAAATACAAACAGTCTAAGAATAGACTAATATATTGATAAATAAAGTCATTTTTATGTTTACAAACAAGCATTTCCTTTACAAGACGGCGTTTATAGAAAACATGACATTAAAATAACCAGTTTCCTTTCTGTTATACTAACATTATTTTCGCATTGATAGCCTTACTGACCTTCACGACAATCTGTTAACACAAACTCTCTTGGGGGAGAACGTAGTATTCTCCAAGTAAGCACAAGTTCACATTTTTGCCTTTATCGTCATAATACAGTCCTATATTGATTAAATTTTGTAGGCATTATCTCGTTAAACCATTTATGGAAAATAATCATATGTAAGAACAAATGTTTATTACGGTGTCCTGGGTTCAAAATCCCGGGAACGACCAATATACGGATTTTTATTCCTCAATTATAGCAAATACCAGGTTGGAATTTCATTACATAATGTACATTACAATATTTTATCAATATTTAATAACATCAGTCCACCGCTGTGAACTCGGGGTAGCGTGCTGCCTTGTCACGCAGCTGGTCCAGGTTCGATCCCCGGTCGGGACAGTTTTTCTGGGTGAGGTTTTTTATCGGGGTTTTTTCCTCACCTGTAAGACAAATGTCAGGAAAACTTTAAGGCCCAAACGGTCCCCGAAATCATATGGCCATCGCAATCATCATCATTCGTATTCATCTTCGGTTAAGCTTAGGATTAGGAACTCTCCTGGCGCACCATTATTATCATCATTATCATCATCATCACCCATCATATCATCGGGGCAATGTAACCCCGCCTTCCAGGCGCCCCAACCTCAGAAGTGGGTTACAAGTACGCCATGCCAGGAGAGAAACCAGGAATGTCGAAAGACAAACCTGGGGCATTTGGGGGGGAACAAATAATAACATAATACAAATGTCGAAAGACAAACCTGGGGCATTTGGGGGGGAACAAATAATAACATAATACAAATTAAATAAGCAATTTTTTAATAAATGGCTATTGGATTCAATTAAAGATTGTAGACATGATATGACATTAGATTATAAATAAAAAATCAAACGAGGTAGCGTGCGTGCTGCCTTGTCACGCAGCGGGCTCGGGTTTGATTTCCGGTCAGGGCAGGCTCCTCGATGAGGTTTTTTTCCGGAGGTTTCCTCACCTGTAAGACAAATGTCAGGAAGCTTAGGGCCTATCTAAAATCATCCGGTCATCATCATCATCCTTCAATAATAATGTTACCCCACAGTCCAATTATCGCAATAAAAAAAAAGAAAATCCTAATTACAGATTCTCTTTACTGGACATGAGTTATTAATTTAAGAAATTTTCTCTTTCTGTGCTTCGCTCTGTGGTGCGGGGGCATGTTTCCTCCCTCCGCTGTGTAGGATTTACAGGTATCCTCTGTTCCGGTTGCTTTTAGCCATGGACCAGGAATTTGGAAACACAAAAAGAGATATTAACATTGGCGTTACTCCTTCAATCTATAATTAGGAAGGAATCCGTGATACAAACCACAAACCCCAAGACAATTTCAAGAAAAGGGAAACACAACCGACCGACGGCGGAGATTACAAACTTTATTTTTAGCAGTTGATAATCGAATCTTGAATGGAAGATAAAGTCCAAACCGTATGCAACGCCAATGTAATAACTAACTAACTCACAGGCACTATCGAACCGGTAGGTTCATGGCCGTGCGAACATAAGCTCTCCACACATCCCTATCCTGAGCTAATGCTTTCCAATCATTCCGTGTGTAATATACTTCCCTCAAATCATAGTTAATGTTATTCTCCCATCTCATTCTTGGTCTATCAATGGACGTTTTCCCTCTGGATTTCCTACAAGAAGATTCCATGCACGTCTTTCATTCCCCATACGTGCAACATGTCCTGTCCATCGCAGTCTACGAGACTTAATTGTTATTATATCTGGCTTCCTATAAAGACCATGTAGTTCACAATTATGTAGTCTTCTCCATTCACCTGTCTATTCATCTCTCTTAGGTCCAAAAAATTTCCTAAAAACTTTATTCTCAAATACTCCTAATCTCCTTTTCTCCCTTAAAGTAAGAGTTCGTGTTTCGCATCCGTATAATATAACTCGTAGAATAATTGTTTTATATATTTTCAGTTTAACGTTTTTTGAAAAGAGTTTGGACGTCAAGAATCTCTGTAATACATAATAGCACGCATTTTCAGAATTGAGCCTATGTTTAATTTCTTTGTGCATCTCATTCCTATTTGTGATTACTGTTCCTAGGTTCCTTCGGACTAAAAAACCCGTTCCAAATTCAGGTCTTTCTGCACCACCGTAGTATAATGCAAAGCTTCCTGAACGCCAATGTAATAACTTACATGAATGTCGAGATTATATAATAGCTTGTTGAGGGGGGGGGCAAGCCGTAGCATAATTGATGAAGGTAACATGCTACGAACCGGATCGATTCTGCCTCTAACAGAAATGAGTATAAGACTACGTTCTGGAGGTAAAGGCGGTTCGTCGCGTAGAGCTGACATATCATGCCGATTGTCCGGAAAGATGGGAGTCTTCCTACTACCCCTAACTAAGGACCTCCTTACACCACAGTAGGATTTATAAAATATAATAGCGAGAATGGCTGAGATCTGATTCGACAAATAGGCTTATACTACCCATAATTCTCCTACTTATTATTAACTTTTTAAAATTATTATTATTATTATTATTATTATTATTATTATTATATGGATCAGAAATGATTTTTCAAATCGACTACAGAAACTGACTCCTCTTTCATCGCCATGGTTCATGAACGTTTGCCAATCTATGGCATCAATTTTTGAAGTTTTATAGCCGAATGTAGTTTTTTAAATACCAACTTGCTATGACAATAGCCTGCGTCATACATACCGTATTAATGTGGAGAGATTCCAATGATTACCAATCTCATCTATATTTTCCCTTTATTTTCGCTTAGGAATTTTAGTTCTTAAGAATCCTATTATCCTTGATTTATAAACACGTAACAGTCTCTCGAGTTGTAAGTATTAAGTGTCCATTCCCATTTAATAATCACGTGAACGTACATTTATTTTTACTGTTATTGATTTCCATAAATTTCTTAGTGTTACTTAACCCAATGAGCATGTTAGAATTTATTATTTCTCAGTATCGCCTAATAGAACTATTATATATATATATATATATATATATATATATATATATATATATATATATATACAGATACCTGATTGTTACCATTGATTTGTACGCCTCCTTTATCCTCTAATGATTTGATTGCATGTTCTGATACAAAACAAAATAGCAGAAGAATATTTTCCTTGCTTTAACTCGTGGATTTCAAAAATATTTGAAAACAGTTTATCTACCCGAGCACTGCCTCTTGTGCTTTTAGACACATTCAAACAAATGCAATTAACTTTTTAGGATTACTGAAATTATAGAAGGTAATAACCAATTTCTTCCTCTTAATTGAACTGTATGCTTTGAAGTCTGTACATAGTTAATTACAGTGTCATCATATTCCAATTTGAATAGATTATTGCAGAAGGGGGTTAAGTGCATTTTTAAAATGAAAATGAGATAAGACCACTTTCATAATCCCTGAAGTTAGAAGCATAAATTATCATAAGTAATGCCACGAGTGATTTCCAAATTATCGAAAATTTCACGAGTCACGAAGTGAATTTATCTAGTGAATATATTCACTGTTGGCAGTAACGACAATGGGGTTAGATTAGTCACTTTGTCACATCAAAGAATCTCATTGTTAAGAGTACAAACAACATTTCAGCACCCAGCCTCATGGGCTAGTGGGCAGCGTTCCTGACTACTGTTCATGAGGTCGCGGAGTCGATTCCCGGTCAAACCATAGGAATGTTTCCTTAACCCTTAAATTCATAATGTATCCTTTTGGATACACCAGTTGGTTTAATTAATTTAATATTTTTAATAAATCAGAAGAAAACGAACGAAAAGAAACCACTTAAATATGTGTCTAATTATACAAAATACCTAATAATAACAGTTATAAAAGATTCCGTTTTCAGTGCGGTCCGCCACATTCATATAACTGACACAAGACATTTGTCTTTTGCCAATTTAAGGGTTAAAGGGAATCATTCCTGTGGTTGCCCATGATCTGGAATTTAGGTTAAGAACTCTCCTGGCGCTTCATTATCATTTATCACCCATCATATCATCGGGGTAACGTAACTCCGCCTTCCAGGCGCCCCAACTTCAGAAGTGGGTTACTATAAAGCCAATGCCAGGAGAGAACACCAGAAATGTCGAAATGACAACCTGGGGCATTGGAGAGAAAAAAAAACATTTCAGCATAAGGATATTCATAAATACACCTGGACGTCTCCAGATGGCGAAACTCGGAACCAAATTGATCATGTATTACTGGACAAAACGGGGGCACGTCGTAGCGTAGTGGTTAAGGCACTGAGCTACAAGCCGGAGGGTCGAGGGTTCAAGTTCCGTTGGGGTCAGGATTTTTAAACTGACCCAAACTCTCTGACGGCACTATGGCCCTGGGGTCGACTCAGCCTCTAACGGAAATGAGTACCAGACGCTTGTTCTGGGGGTAAAGGCGGCCGTCACGCAGGGCTGACAACCCGGCTGACATAAAGTGCCGATTGTCTAGAAAAAGTGGGAGTCTTAACCTCCTACTACCCCAAGGGCCTCCGGGCCTGTTGTGGGATCGCTTTACTTTACTTTATTAGTGGACAAACGCTGGCACAGTCGCATCATCGATGTTAAAATCAGTTAGATGGACAGACTGCAATTCGGGTCAGGGTGAAAATCAGACAACGGTTATAGCTTATGAAAGGAACAAACGCTACAGATTATTCTGAAAATTTTGAATTAAAAAACTTGAAAAATTATGAAATGCGGCAAGAATACCAAATCAAAATTGTTAATAGATTTGAAATACTGGAATCTTCATATTACAATGTGGCTAACGAAGGAGAAACTGATATAAATAAAGAATGGGAGGCTATAAGAGATACTATTAAATCCTCAGCATCAGAAAGCATTGGTAATTTAAAAAAAAGGAAAAACAAGAAATGATTTGATAAGGAATCTGCCGACATTGTAAAGAAAAGAAAGCTAGCAAAAATGAAATGATTGCACGAGCCAGGCAAATATAGAGCAATTGGGTAGTATTAGACGTAAAATCACCAGGTTACTAAAAAGTAAAAAAGAGAGAATATTTGAGAGAAAACATTAAAGATTTTGAAATGAATGCAAAAAAAAATAGGAACATTGGAGAATTATATCAGGAAATTAGGATAGAGAAGAAAGGGGCTCGGGCTAGAAAAAAAAATAGGAATGAAAATGGGGATATGAATTCAGATTTCAGGAGTACATTAAATAGATGGAAAAATTATTTTAACCAACTATTAAATGTACGCCCTCCATGGTATCTTTACCTTGTCGTGGTGGAGTGGCTTGCGTGCTTAAATGATCCTGAGAGCTATGCCGGCGGTAGCATTGCTGCCGATAGGGTTACCCATGCCGGACTGGTCGAAGGTGATAAGCCAGACGAAAAAAAAGTACCTTGGTCGAAAGAGTGACGATCTTTCACCGTAAAAATACAACTGTCAAGAAATGCGGACATGGGTTCAACTGGAGTAAAATTTTCCGGAGGTCAAATAGTCCCCTATTCGGTTCTCCGGGCGGGGACTACTTCAGGGAACCCATGCCAAAGAAGTAGATTATACCGGAAATGATTGGAAAGCATTAGCTCAGGATAGGGATGTATGGAAAGCTTATGTCCGCGCAGCCATGAACCTACGGGTTCGATAGTGCCAGTGAGTAACTATTAAATGTACACTTAAGTGACAAAAAGAATGAGCCGCTTCATAAAGCAGAGTCTCTATTATGGTCCACTGCGCATGCTCGAAAAGCTAAAGATGTGATTAACGAGACTATTTAACTCATGCCCCAAATGGGAGTCAATGACCAATCACGTTTCAATGATTTCTGTTTTACAACCAATCAGAGTCGTGTTTCACGAAATATTTATCAGTGTTAGGATTATCATATATTAAACAAAGCTCCTCCTTTTTAATATTCTGAACAGGTCTGACCGTTATTTTGCAGTGACTGAGCCTATAACAAATACGGCTACCAGATTGTATATAATAGTGCTTACATGTCAACATTTGTAGCAATTGATTATACCACCAAAAAAAAGAAACCACTGTTTGCACTTTCTTAAATGTATTTTTTCCCAGGTAATAATCGAGAAAAATATAATTGTCATATTTACATCATACGACATCAAAAATGAATTAATATACAGATTGATGTGTTTCATTTTTTCTCCACTAGAGAGCATTCTTACAATATTGCGTTCCTTTGGCAATAAATAGTATGATCTGGTTGCAGTGATAAACAAAAGAAGCAGTAGAAGCGTACCTATCGTTTCTCATTTGTTTTCAAACATCGCCGTTTACATTAAATATATAAATATTTTAAAATAACTATAGTTAAATAATGATTTGTGAGTAAACAGCTTAATTTTATTCGTTAAATAGTCCTAACAAATGCCACTCTTGATTTCCAAATTCTCTAGATAAATTCACTCCTCACTTCGTGAGTCGTGAATTTATCGATAATTTGGAAATCACTCGTGGCATTACTTATAATAACGCACTGTTAAATGTTTAAATACGCTGTATTTGGTTTTAATCTTCTTAAAGAGCGAAAGAATAGTGAAGGAGACATGTTTCTAGATATGTACGAGTATTCGACAAATGCAATATTACTCAAATTGGGACATTTCAAATAAAGTTAAAACTCCTTCGTACTGTAAAAGGACAAGACAACCAATATTTAGACAACTGGTACCCGACGTTCGAGTAACGTTGATCGTTAAACCACTTACCAAGAGACAAAATATGTGTGAAAGCCAGGGTTCGAATCCTTCAACAATGTTTTTTTCTATTCATTTGCATTTTCGCAAAAATACATCCTATAAGTGCTATAATATTTAATTCCTGCCACGTAATCTAAGTAATATTCCTATCTTCATAAACTCTATAACACTATTTAGCTACCGGTATAAATTTAATTGTGTGTGCAGTACCAACGTTTTAATAATAATGCTATAAATTTATGTAATAAAAAAGATAATACAGCTTCATATATTTATATGTTTATTTATTTATTACGTATTAGTAAGGAAAAAGTTTCACCTTTCAATTAAGAATTTAGTTTGTATATGTAAAGTCCAGCATTAATAATAGCCCATAGACGATGGACAAAAATAAAGATATCTATTTTTATTGTCCATCATCCATAGTAATAGTAATATAATAATAATAATAATAATAATAATAATAATAATAATAATAACAATAATAACGGAGTGTATCAAAGAATGTAAAGAATATAATTAACTGGGGATCAAAATTAAGTCAAAATGTGCCCAAGAAAATTACATAATATAGAATTCAAAAAGGCAGATCAGTAATAACAATGTTAAACGGCGTTTTGTGGGATAAGAACATATGAATGGATGCCAAATTAGAAATGTATAAATCCATAATTCGAAGCACGAACATATGGTGCAGAAACTTCGCAGTTCAATAATAATTTTAGTTCAAAGCTTATGTCTACTTAAATTGATTGTTCTAGACGTTCAACTGGACATTCTAAATTGGAAAAAATCAGAAATACAATCATCATAACAAATCAAAGTCCAAAATCCAATATTAGATTTTGTGTGATACAGACATTAGAATGGTATAGTCATACACACGAAGGATGCCAAAGAAAAAATTGCCCAGACAAGTTTGGAATGGATTCCACCTGGGAAAGGAAAGAGAGGTCCACCTAGATTTAAGTGGATGGATAATGTAAGAAGAGGTATGAGGGAACTAGGTCTGAAAGAACTGGAATGTGAAGATAGAGAAGAATGGAGAAAGATAAAAATTTAAAAAAAAACTTTGGGCACAGGAAGATGTTTTATTACATTGTAAACCTGTTAATAAACAAGTAAATAAATAAATAAATAATAAAAAAATAGTAATACTTTGAAACAGTACGTTTTTTTTTTAAGAATGGACATTCAGAATAAAATAGAAAGCATTTTAACAATTAAAAAATATAACCTCATCGGGAATCGATCCTGTGATCTTTTGCATACGAATCAACCCACTAAGTACTGAGCAAAGCGTACGCTAACTTATTGCGCTTCAAAGAATACTCTTCAAAGAAAGAAAGCAAAACGTATTGTAGCTCTACTGAACAATTAATTTACTCATGTGAATCGCGCTTTAGAACTTAAAATATTCGAGATCAAGAGTCGGCCCATTCTTTTTGTCGCTAAGTGTACATGCAGAACAGGATATTGAAGAGGTTAATTTATAGACAGCAGAAATACTAGTGGCAGAACCAAGTGCATTAGAGGTTAAAATGGCGATAGAAACATTGAAGATGTATAAAGCATCACGTTCAGATGATATTCCAGCAGAACTGATAAAATGAGGGGGAGAAAAATTGATGGACAAGATACGCCGGTTACTTAGTATGACTGGGAAAGAAAAGCTATTCCAGACGAATGGAAAGAATCGATTATCGTACCAATCTATAAGAAATGAGATAAAACTGATTGCAACAATTACAGGGGCATCTCATTACTTTTAATTTCGTACAAAAATATTAGTAAGCAGACTTGCTCCCTATATTGACATTCTAGGAGATCAACGTGGATTTAGAGAAACAGGTCTCCAACAGATTAGATTTGTAATATAAGACAGGTTTTAGAAAACATATGAGAATATAATGGTACTGTACATCAACTATATGTAGACTTTAAGAAAAAAAAGCATTGGATTCAATTCAGAGGGAGAAGTTATATAGTACCTTGCTGGAGTTTGGAATTCATAAAAAAGTTACTTATACGAATGTGTCTAAATGGCACAGAGAGTAGGGTGCATGTAGGAAAACAGTTTTCGGATACTTTTGAAATTCACAATGAGTTGAAGGAGATACAATATCTCCTCTACTATTTAATTTTGTACTAGAGCATGCCACCAAATCTTTAGAGAATGCAAAAGGCCTACAACTCAATGGTCAGTTTATACTGGTAATGTAGTACTATTGGGCGATAGCGAGGAGATACTAAGGGCCAACACGCACACACTATTTAATAATACTAAGAAATTGGGACTGGAAGTAAATATCAATAAAACTAAATATATGGTCGTAGAAATACGAGGGCGGATCGGAAAGTAACGCACAATAATTTTTTTCTACCTTGGTATTGCAGCTAGAATGTTGAAATTTCACAGAGATATAGTTTGAAGTTTTCACTACAGATGGTATTTTTTCTCAGGTGCACCTCTTGCGAGAGAAGCTTGAACTATGCAACAAAGATGGCGCGCATGCTAGAGTCGTCCACCTGTGAGGAACAGAGAAGTGTTGTTCGATTTTTGTGGGCCAAAGGGCATAAACCCAGTGAAATTCACAGGGACATGCGTGGCGTGTATGGGGATGATCGTATGGACCGTAGCAATGTCTCCAGGTGGTGCACATTCTTCCAAGAGGGACGCGTGAACCTTAGTGATCCGCCACGCTCCGGCCGGCCGACAACAGCAGCAATCCCGCAGAATGTCAGAGGCATTGAGGCGGCAATTCTGAACGACCGGCGTGTGCAACTGCGAGCCTTATCGCAGAAGTTCAACATTTCCTATGGTGCGGGTGTACGATATTGTTCATGAAAATTTGAAATTCCGTAAAGTTAGTGCTCGCTGGGTGCCTAAGAACCTGACAGACGACCACAAGGGCCAGCGAATGATGGCAAGCTTGGACCACTTAACGCGGTACACCGCACAAGGACATGACTTTCTGGAAGGAATCGTCACAGGTGATGAGTCGTGGGCGTACCACTACACGCCCGAAACAAAGCAGGCATCAATGGAGTGGAAACATGCTGGTTCCCCAGTAAAGAAAAAATTCAAAGTGACTCAATCTGCCAGGAAAGTGCTTGTGACAGTGTTCTGGGATATGCATGGTGTTTTATTGGTGGACTTTGCTGAACACGGGACCACTGTGAATGCTGCGGCCTACATTAAAACTTTGGTGAAGTTGCGTCGTGCCATTTGTGACAAACGTCACAACATTAACGTTAAACTTCTTCATGACAATGCTCGCCCCCATGTTGCTGCTGTCGTTCGTCAGAAAATCGCCGAATTTGGTTGGGAGGTGCTCCAGCATCCACCATACAGTCCGGATCTTGCACCATCGGACTTTCATCTGTTTGGTCCCATGAAGAAATTCCTGGCCGGCAAAAGCCTTTGAGACAGATGTGGAAGTGAAATCAGCAGTGCGCAGATGGCTACACTCCAACCAAACGGACTTCTACGAACAGGGCATATTGAAACTGGTAACACGATGGGAAAAATGTGTTGAGAAAGTTGGTGACTATGTCGAAAAGTGGGTAAAAGATGTAAGTTCATTTGTGATTTTTTTCCTTTTTTTTACTATTAAACTTTTTTAAAAAAATATTGTGCGTTACTTTCCTATCCGCCCTCGTATAAAACTGTTATTCTACCAGTTACATAGATGCGAAAAATTGACTCTTACTTTAAGAGAGGAAAGGAGAGTATGAGTATTTGAGAATAAAGTTCTTAGGAAAATCTTTTGGGCCAAATATAGATGAACAGAGAGATGAATGGAGAAGACTACATAACAGTGAACTACATGGTCTTTTTAGTAAGCCAGGTATGATAAGAATAGCAAAGTCTCGCAGACTGCGATGGGCAGAACATGTTGCACGAATCGGGAATGAAATAAGTGCATGGAAGCTTCTTGTAGAAAACCAGAAGAAAAACACCCAGTTAGTAGACCAAGACTGAGGTGGGAGAATATTAACCGTGATTTGAGGGAAGTAGATTATACAGGGAATGATTGGAAAACATCAGCTCAGGATAGGGGTAGTATGGAGAGCTTATGTCCGCACGGGCATGAACCTATAGGTTCGGTAATGCCAGTGAGTTAGTTATAATCATAACATTATTTAATAAAATTCTATCTAGAAGCGAATAACACGTTTGAATTGTTAGTGCAAGAAATGAGAAAAATGAAATTACATTTAATCATTCTAATTTTGAAGCTAGTGTAAGAACGCAAGACAAATACTGGGAGCAGGACAGATTAATTGATTTTATATAAGTTATGTGAAAGACTTAGAGTGTGATAAAGATGGAGCTCAGGAGAAGTCTGGTACTGATTCTTTGGAATTTGTGGTATATTTCGGCGGCTTTTTTTTTTTTTTTTCCTTGTTTTCTTTCGTTCACAGTTTTTCATTCATGTTTTTTTTTTTTCCTTATTCACACATATAAACACAGGGACACGACACACACCCAGTCCTAAGGTGGAGATTTAAAATCCCTTACCCCGCCGGGAATAGAACCCGGGTCGCCGGAATGAAAGGTAGGGACTCAACCGACTACGCCACAACGACGGACTCCCTTCAAGCACGTAAGCAAAGTATTTGTTGTGAGTAGTGTAATTTATTATCTCAAGGAAACCACCATGGTCTTGATTGATTATTGCCATTTCCTAAGTTAAGTAATAACGTAGGCAATGGTCTTGCTGCAGAAATAGGTTTCCGAATTTAATACAAAACAGGATGTGTGAAACTACCGAGATAAATGCCATTATAATTTTTCTAATGTAAGAACATTTCACATGTGCCAATATTTGAAAAGATCATTTTTTTAGAAATGTTTAGGAGAAAAGAAATGAAGAGATCCCCTAGGCCTCGAATACTCTAATACCATCAGGTTCAAAGAAAACAAGAGTTCAGTCAAGGGAGACTGGATAGGAAAGTTGAAAGAGGAAATTGGTACATGGAAAGGAATAAATACCAATCTTATATTTAGGGCAAGGCATTTAATGACCTATAAATTGGTAAAAAAATGCATTTATGACCTAAAAAATGAAAAAAAGTACCAATAAAATAAAAAAATTACGAATAAAAAGTTAAGAATTACCAATAAAAATACCATTTTTTAGATTAAGTACTCACTTGATTACTGAATTACGTAAAATGTAACTTAACATCAAAATATTAAAAGAAAAGTATTTAAAAAATACATGTTACAGTACCTTTTATTGCAGAAAAGCCATTTCAATTACACAGTGCACTTTTACAGCAATTTTGAATTGCAGTTAACAATCAGAATAGGGGTAGAAGCTAGCATAAGATCTAAGAAATTGAATAAAATTCCTAGAAGTGGGCAAGTTCATTATGCACATACCCTGAAAAATAGGGGTAGTAGTTAGCAAAACAACTACTTAATTCCAAGAAATTGTATTGACAAGGAAAAATACTGTATTATAATAAAAATCTTAAATCAAATACAAATAATGTCACAGCCTTCCGGAAAAATGTAAAAAAAATGCTCAAAATGACCTAAAAATTGCCAAAAATGACCTATTCCTAAGAAAGTTAAGAAAATGCAAAAAAAAAAAAATGCCCTAACGAATTGTTTTTATTTAATGCCGTACATTTTCATATACGTAAGCAATGTTTCAACCTTCATAAGAAAAAGATGCAAAATCATTAATTGCCTTGCCCTACGTATATTACATATTAGCTAATACCCAGCGCACCGTGCGCTGCTACTCCTAAATAAATGTTAATGTATTTCTACCACCAGGCTTGAGCTGCTATGCTTGCCCGGGAATCAGCTTATCCCGATCTTCTTGGCATCAATGAAAGACAAAAATGGTTGTGAGTTATCCGTGAAAGATAAACATATGCTGTCGCGGACTTTTTTGAGATATTCAATTCCGTGTACAATAATTTGGTGAATTTGTTATGGTTTAGGCAGCATAAGCCATTTAAGTGTCAAAATATGGACTTTATTTCACGTTTTTCACTAAAAAAAATGTGATTTTTATGGGTGAAGTGGTTGAGTATTACAACTCTCTTATAGCCTACGTTTATCCTCGGAATCTCCTGAACATTTTTCAAAAAGCCCCATCAGAATCGGATGAACTGTATAGAGGTTTTTTTTTTTTTTGAGATATTCAATTCTGTGAACATTAATTTGGTGTATTTGTCATGGTTTAGGTAGCGTAAGCCATTTAAGCGTCAAAATAGGGACTTTATTTCATGTTTTTCATTACAAGGGGTGATTTTTAGGGGTGAAGTGGTTGAGTATTACAACTCTCTTATAGCCTATGTTCATCCCGGGAATCTCCTGAACATTTGCAAAAAAAAAGAAAACATCACAATCGGATCAACGGTATGGCCGCGCATAAAATATGAACAAACAAACCAAAAACAAACATTCATTTTTATATATTAGATTATGGCTGAAAAATTAACTAATCAATTCACTGGCACTATCGAATCCGGAGGTTCATGGCTGCGCGGACATAACTCTCTATAGACCCCTATCCTGAGGTAAAATGTTTCCTATCATTCCCTGTATAATCCATCTCCCTCAAATCATGGTTATTTTCTCACCTCATTCTTAACCTATTACTGGCCACTCTCACTCTTCTACAAGAAGTTTCAATGCAGTTATTTCACACCCCATTCGTGCTACGTTTCCCGGCCATCGCAGTCTACGAGATTTGACTACTCTTATTAGGCATAATGGTTTACCGCTATGGTCTCGAGGTAGCGTGCTGCCTTGTCACGCAACGGGTCCGGGTTCGATTCCCAGTCGGGACAGGCTCCTGGGCGAGTTTTTTCGGACTTTTTCTTCACCTGTAAGACAAATGTGAGGAAGCTTAGGGCCCAACGGTCCCCGAAAATCATCCGGCCATCATCATCATCCATCACCGGTGTGGAAAGCAACGGGAAGCTACCACAAATATAATTTCTTAGTAACGCTGCAAAGCATAGCGTGAAAATGCTATGATTGCAATGAAAGACCTGCCCTCGGGCAGAATTACTATAGAATAGAATTAGGCATAATTCCGTTTCTCAATATAGATAAGGGGGCACGCCGTAGCGTAGTGGTTAAGGCACTGAGCTACAAGCCGGAGGGTCGAGGGTTCAAGTCCCGGTGGGGTCAGGATTTTTAAACTGACCCAAACCCTCTGGCGGCACTATGGCCCTGGGGTCGACTCAGCCTCTAACTGAAATGAGTACCAGACGCTTGTTCTGGGGTAAAGGCAGCCGTCACGCAGGGCTGACAACCCGGCTGACGTAAAGTGCCGATTGTCTAGAAAAAGTGGGGAGCCTTAACCTCCTACTACCCCAAGGGCCTCCTGAGGCCTGTTGTGGGATCACTTTACCTTTTACCATATAGATAATGTGGAGCATTATTATTTTTCTCCACTCACCCGTCTATTCATCTCTATACGATCCAAAAATTTCCCTATGCATTATATTCTCAAATACTAGCAATCTCTTCTCTCTTAGGGTCGTATCTATGAACGCATTAGACCGTAAAAGTCGTTCTCTGCTGAGAAAGTTGCATCCAAAGACGTTTTGCGTACTCAAAAATCTGTTCATGCGATAATAACTGTTGAAATTCCTAAGCTACCTGGCGAGGTGACTTTGCAGAGAACGAATCGTGAGCAACCCGATGTAGTTTGAAACCTTGCTGCTTTATCCACGATGTCGGACCTAGAAGACTTCGATCATGTTTTCGGTATACGCGGAGAAGAGGAATTTGATAGAGTCTACCAAAGAATTCAACTGGAAGAACAGGAAAATCTGCGTAATATCGCGCGACGCAGACGTCGTCGTATACGGTATTATTTGCGGGACGCATGCGTAAATGCGTTCCTCTATCAGACGAAAATAAAGGAAGTGGTTTTATCGCTGAGAATTCTGGGTAATTTCTTGCCAATATTACGAAAACGACGACTTTCATATATGACGAGTTAGTGGGTTGCTAATTCGATCTTTGTACTTGCTCACGGGAAGTCAGTTCACCGGTGATTGGAAGTAATTTGAGTAGAGACTAATGTATTTGCATGCGGCCCTTAAAGATAGAGACTGTTTCGCATCTATATTTATAATAAATGGAAGTATTACCGTTTTATTTTTTTTTACTAAGAAATGAAATGTTTAAATGGCATAATAGGCATTCTTTTGTCAGAAAACTATTAGAAGCATTTATTTATACTCCGATAGTACCTTCGTCGCTTTCCCTCAAAGGTCCTCTTTTGTGAGTCCGGTAGTTTCCCTTTACAAAATCCGATAGTGCCTTCATCGCTTTCCCTCAAAGGTCCTCTTTTATGAGCCTGAGGTAGTTCCCTGAGCAGCAGCAAATAGTGGTCCACAATCATGTTGACGTCCCATCAATCCTGGTATCTGCGTTCCATTTCCTCGATATCTTACTGGAATCGTTCGTAGTGCTCTTAACTAATGATACTAAAATTCTCAGGGAACTAGTCCAAATGAATATACAGGAAGCGTACATCAAGCTTATTGAACAACACATTTTTTTGCCATACTTAAAATTCGGGTTCTCAGAGTTCGCATGTAGCTTTTCGCCCTCTTTTTTTTAATATTGTCCCTTTCAATTTCAAATGCGTTATCTCCAAAAAGTTTCAGAATATCTCGAAACACGAAAATTCCTTCTCTCGTGTTTGTTTCTGGTAGTCCCGCAAATTTATTCCGCGGGGCATAAAACTCTCCTTTTAGTTGTTTTAATGAAATTCAAAATGGAAGTGGAGAAAAGAGGAATTTGCTTTAACAAAACATTCCAATAATATATGTTTGCTTTCAAGTTTCAAATTTTCTTTATAACACCGCCTCTTTTGATATGAGCAGACCTCTATCTCTGCTTCCCCATAAACACAAATAACAGGGTAATTTATTACAATCTCTCTAATGTCCAAGAAGCGTGGGAATGCAGTTTGATATTACCTTCAGATATTATCATTAAAAACTTAAATTCAATTGTACCAGTAGTCCTCAACTATAATTTTGAACTGCTGTCCGACCATCTTCAGAGTTCAAATAAAATTTATGTAACGCTGAGGACGACAGGGTCACTAAGATACCATGATACAATTTAACTTAAATAGTTACCGCAATGGCGATCAAAAATTAATCTTAAATATTCGGATTAAAAACTTAATTTGTGTCGAAGATAGACTTTTAAAGCATTTTACAAATAAAAAGTATTCAAAAATTGTACGAATCAGAATACTTTTATATTTTTTTTTAAATTCCAGACCTGTATAGGGAAGTTCGGGTAATGTGGACCGTTCTGTTTGAGTGGACCCTGTTAATAAATTGGTGCTGCCCTCGAACAGAAAATATTTTAACTTCTTCCCCTTATCAACTTCGACGGGTTCAAGGCCAGTTTCTGTTATTCTTTCCGCGAAGAAGGGTTTATTTGTGATATTTATGAAAATGACCACTTTAAAAGTTTTTCAAGCTAAAAATCAATTCTTAATTTCTGCTACTGAATATTACAAATGTTGAAAAAACTCCTAAATATATTATATTATGTAGATGCTGTTTCAATATACTGACGGGTTTGGTTTGATATTGTGACGTGGTGGCTGTATAAAATAATTAAACATAACAAAGTAATTTGGTTAATAGGGTCCACTTTACACGAATACCTATATTTTATTAATGAGAATGCTATCTGTAAAAACCATTCACTTGATTAATTTTATTTAATATCCTTGTAATTTTTACTAAACCCAAAGACCATCGCTTTCTGCAGTTGAATGACGTGTGCATGTTATAATCAACAAAAATTCTTTCAAAACATAAAATAAAAATCAACGTTTTTAATTATGATCAATCAAAAATATTTTCAAATTAATCTGTGCCTGTCTGTATAAATTAATTGAGTAAATAAACTAAAAATAGACTAAAAGTTAAGGTGTACTCTGGGGACCATTTTATCCGAATACAGAAGTTAAAGTGGATCTTTCTTGTAATGTAAAAAAGTTTATAAATTATGAAGATGTTTCCATATTTGAATAAAATAACAATGTTATTTCATAGTTACAACACTAATGATAATCACTGTAATTAAACAAAATTCAAATCCCTTAATTAAAAGAAGAAAAACAACTAATTCAAAACAGGGGTCCAAATTACCCCTGTATTTGACCACTCTGGAATGACAATTTTGATGAGTGTGAGAAGTAAATTGCTGCATAGGTTATAAATAATTATGGTACAATGTAATAAATTATGAATTAGCCTACTCATTGAAGCAAACATTCATCCAAATTGAAATAAACTTTCCGAATTGCCATTTTTCCAACTGGATGATTCAGAGCACAAGTAGACCAAGTTCAGCGTGCCATGTTTGGAGAAATAAGATGTTAAAAATTATTAATCCTTAATTATTTCAGGAAGTATTTCAAATCTCTTCGTGATTACATTTTAGATTTAGGCCGGTGTAACTCTTACTTTAAGAGAGGAAAGGAGATTATGGGTATTTGAGAATAAAGTACTTAGGAAATTTTTTGGGCCAAAGAGAGATGAACAGACAGGTGAATGGAGAAGACTACTTAACAATGAACTACATGGTCTTTATAGGAAGCCAGATATAATAAGAACAGTTAAGTCTCGTAGACTGCGATGGGCAGGACATGTTGCACGTATGGGGAATGAAAGACTTGCATGGAAGCTTCTTGTAGGAAAGCCAGAGGGAAAACGCCCAGTTGGTAGACCAAGAATGAGGTGGGAGAATAACATTAACTATGATTTGAGGGAAGTAGATTATACAGGGAATGATTGGAAAGCATTAGTTCAGGATAGGGATGTATGGAGAGCATATGTCCGTGCAGCTATGAACCTACGGGTTCGATAGTGCCAGTGAGTAAGTAAGTAAGTATTCAGAAACCAATCTTTACACAAAAAGCGAGTCGCTCTTTGCGTAAAATTGGTTCCTGAATACCGGCCTTAGTCTTAAATTATGATCATGATAAAATGTAGTTAGAATTATTATACTTTTTTTTCCATGAAATAGGCCTAGCACAGATTTTGGACTTTAACTACTTGTGCTCTCAACCATCCAATAATTGTTCTTTCATTGGAATCATACATTCTGCTTTAAGAATGTTTAAAAAATTACATACTTTGTTTTAAACTAGACCTAAGCTTACTTTAACCCATTCAACTCAGAAGACGAGGTACACTCCTTTAACTTTGGCTGTTATATATTTAGCAATAATTTGTATATCCCTTGGCAGCAAAATGTTTTGTTAACATTTATAAATAGTAGATGTGTTTTGGCCTTCACCCTTATTGTGATCTCAAGTACCGTTATCTTTTGTTCGGTTTGAATGTCTTAAAATAGACAATATAATTTAAGGGGATTTAAATACAGTTTCTGGGGAAATGCATTGAGCATTTAATCTTGAAGTGAACGGGTTAATCCACAATAATGCATGTTGATGTCTTATACATTAAATACTTACATCACCCATAGATATTAAATTCAGGAAAAAGTGGAGTTTCTTGTGAGAATTTTATTCTTTGTTCAATTCTACTAAATTATTGAAGACATCCTCTTTATTTACTATTGATTGTTTCTTAGTTTTAATAATCTCTCAGCTGGGCTCCTGTGATCTTTTACAAGTTCTTGCAACTCTCTAATGTCTAGGGGTTGCTGTGGTAGCAGGATAAAAAAAATTAACAGTGAATACCGTGGCATGACTATCCAAGAGATATGTGTCTGATAAATGTAAAGGTTAAGTAATCCATAAAATTGGAATCTTCAACTCTCCAAATTGTATCCTGTGCCAAGACAATAACACTACCAATGAACAAAGATCACCTAGCTAGCTGTGAGGCTCTGAAGATGTCACCTACAAGAACTCTGGCAGGACTCTATTGGGAAGCAAGAAAGCAAATGGAACACATCCAAGCTAATGGGTATTAGACTACTACTACTACTACTACTACTACTACTACTAGTAATCCCACTAAAGACCTCAGGAGGCCCTTTGGGTAGTAGGAGGTTAAGGCTCCCACTTTTTTCTGGACAATGTCAGCTGGGTTGTCAGCCTGCATGACGGCTGCCTTTACCTCCAGAACAAGCACCTGGTACTGGTTAGAGGCCATAGTGCAGCCAGAAGGTTTGGGTCAATTTAAAAATCCTGACCCCACTGGGACTCAAACTCTCGACCTTCCAGCTTGTAGAGCAGTGCATTAACCAATATGCTATGGAAAGCCCCCCGATGTGTCCAATACAACATCAAATTACTGTCTAATAAGTTACCTGATACCAGGGTTCTTTATATTAAAACACTGACTGAAAATACCTAAAAACTTGTGAAAATATCTCAGCAGAGTTCCTCCGCACTTTGTTTATAATACAGTACAGAAAAGATAGGTTAAGCTTAGTTCATAATGGATCTCAATACGTCTATACTCAATTTATGTTAAAATTGCAGCAATAATAATACAGTAATAATAATTATAGTCGGCCGCGGTGGACTAGTGGTTATGCTCCTTGCCTCTGGTCCCGAGGGTCGCAGATTCAAACCCGGCCGAGGTTGATGGATTTTTAGGATGGAAAAATCCAAGGAGCAAGTCCTCCGGGAGGGACTTTAAGCCGTGGGTCCCGAGTCTGAAGATTTTGAGGCTCGTAAAAGATCCTTAAGCCTGAATGAAAGACCTCTAAGCAAAATTTACCGAATTTTCCCGTCCTAGTACTACCTTGGTTTCCTAGATGTCAGTATGAGGCAGAACGCTGATCACCGACCACTCAAATGACATCTATACGAATACAAGTGTAACTAAATTAGTATGGTTCAATTTCTTCCTGTAGGGGGAGAGCACCTAAATCTCTGTTAAGGGAAAACATGGGCTTACAAGATACAAGAAGATAATTATAGTAAAAATAATTATTATTATTGCTTATACTGAGTAACACTAAGAAATTGAGGCTGGAAGTAAACATGAATAAAACTAAATATATGGTCACACACAGATATCAATAAAACTAAATATATGGTCACACATAGTTAATGACAAACGAGGGAAATTTTGAAGTCGTGGCTGAATAAAATATCTAGGAACAATAATTATTACAAACAGGAATGAGGTGCAAAAAGAAATTAAACATAGGCTCAATTCTATAAATACATGCTATTATGTATTACAGGGAATCTCGTCATCCCGACTTCTCTCAAAAAAATGTTAAATTGAAAATACATATAACTGTTATTCTTCCAGTAATATTATGTGGATTCAAAACATGGACCCTTATTTTAAGAATGAAGAAAATATTACAAATATTTGAGAATAAAGTTCTTAAGAAAATTTTTGGATTAGAAAGAGACGAACAGAGGGGTAAATGGAGAAGACTACATACAGTGAGCTATATGATCTTAGTGGGAAACCAGATGTACGAGTATTTCTCAGTTGTCGGCCGCGGTGGACTAGCGGTTATGCTCCTTGCCTCTGGTCCCGAGGGTTGCAGGTTCAAACCCGGCCGGGGTCAATGGATTTTTTAGGATGGAAAAATCCAAGGAGCAAGTCCTCCGGGAGGGACTTTAAGCCATGGGTCCCGAGTCTGAAAATTTTCAGGCTCATAAAAAATCCTTAAGCCTGAATGAAAAGGCCTCTAAGCAAAATTTACCGAATTTTCCCATCCTAGTACTATCTTGGTTTCCTGGGTGTCAGTATGAGGCGGAACGCTGACCACGGACCACTCAAAATGACATCTATACGAAAACAAGTGTAACTAAATTAGTATCGTTCAAATTCTTCCCTGTAGGGGGAGACGCCTAAATCTCTGTAAAGAGAAAACATAGGCTTACAATACAATACAATTTCTCAGTTACACCCTGAAATAATCCAGCAACTTTGGCCAAGTTGGAACTCACAAAGTTCAAAACCCTAGAATAATTAGGTTAATAAAGCACTCGTACAATCATTTTGTTTCATGCTATATTACTGCAGTCATTAAGGTCTGAGACTAGGCTCATCCTTTAAGATCCAAAATCGAAGCGACAATCCACCAACTGGGAAATGCCATTATTGTTATGACAGAAAAAAACACAAGGCAAATTAAAAAGCAAGGTGATGTTTGAACTGCTTTTTGATTCAAATGTAATTGTTCACATGGAATTCATCCCAGAAGATGCAACTGTAAACAAAATCCGCTACAAGGAAATCCTTGACCATTTATGCGATTCAATTTGTCATAAGCATCCTGAGCTTTCACGTAGGAAGAATTGGTTGTTGCTACTCGACAATGCCCCTGCACATGGCTCTGTCCTTGCCCAAGAGGAACTTTGTAAAGCAACAGATCACCATTTTGCCACATCCCCCATACTCACCTGATCTTGCACCAAAGCTATTTTTTTTCTTTCCCTGCATGAAATCAATCCTACATAGGAGTAGATTTCATTTGGCCAAAGAAGTCATGACTGCCACAAGAGAAGCCAACAATTTTCAGTGGTACTTCCAGCAGCTATACCAACATTGACATATGTATTTAATTTTAGGAAGTTATATTTTGAGGTTATTTTAATTATATTATTTTTGGTCTAGACATCTTACCTCAATATTAATGTTGATTTGTTCTTGAACATGTTTCAAAACAATTCTGTTTTATCTTCAGCTTTCCCAGACTGGTTTTATTTATGTTGCATTATGTTGCACCACCTGGATGTCGATGTCAGCTCCATCCTGTGGTTGGCCAAAGAACCTCCAAACAAGGTCACCCTCCATCGGAATATCAAAATTCATAACTCTGTTTCTGTTCTTCTGAATATAAATTTTTTCCCAAATAGTCAGCTCGTTTGTATTTTCTAACTGTTTTAATAATTTAGTGTCTGAATTGATATTATGTTTTTCAGACCAAACATGAGCAGCAACTGCAGATTTTTCAATTTCTCCATTTTTAATATTTCTTATGTGTTCTTTGGTTCTAATTTTTAGGTTTCTTTTTGTTTTCCCTATATATATCTTTTCACAACCCATGCATTCAATTTGATATATTCCTGACTTTTTATTTTTATCAGTTTTTTCATTTTTGTTGGTTTTTATTAGTTTATTTAAACTGTAGTTATTTTTTGGTGCTAATTTAATATTAAACTTCTCAAATATATTTTGAAATTTATTATGTACCCAGGGGTGATATGTGAATTTCCTATATTTTTTCATAGGTGGTTCTTCTTTTTCAAGATTACTTCTGTTTATCATTTTTTGTTTTTTATACTTTTCTATCCTTTTATGTACCATTTTTTCATCAAACCCATTTTCTATTGCTACTTTGATTGAACAGGGTTCAATCCAATTGGACATAAATTAGCAGCATTTAATAGTTTAACTCATAGATTGGTAAACTTACCCTTAAACGAAGAAGATTTCAAACATGAGAAAAAACACATAATCAAAGTAGCAATAGAAAATGGGTTTGATGAAAAAATGGTACATAAAAGGATAGAAGAAAAGTATAAAAAACAAAAAATGATAAACAGAAGTAATCTTGAAAAAAGAAGAACCACCTATGAAAAAATATAGGAAATTCACATATCACCCCTGGGTACATAATAAATTTCAAAATATATTTGAGAAGTTTAATATTAAATTAGCACCAAAAAATAACTACAGTTTAAATAAACTAATAAAAACCAACAAAAATGAAAAAACTGATAAAAATAAAAAGTCAGGAATATATCAAATTGAATGCATGGGTTGTGAAAAGATATATATAGGGAAAAACAAAAAGAAACCTAAAAATTAGAACCAAAGAACACATAAGAAATATTAAAAATGGAGAAATTGAAAAATCTGCAGTTGCTGCTCATGTTTGGTCTGAAAAACATAATATCAATTCAGACACTAAATTATTAAAACAGTTAGAAAATACAAACGAGCTGACTATTTGGGAAAAAATTTATATTCAGAAGAACAGAAACAGAGTTATGAATTTTGATATTCCGATGGAGGGTGACCTTGTTTGGAGGTTCTTTGGCCAACCACAGGATGGAGCTGACATCGACATCCAGGTGGTGCAACATAATGCAACATAAATAAAACCAGTCTGGGAAAGCTGAAGATAAAACAGAATTGTTTTGAAACATGTTCAAGAACAAATCAACATTAATATTGAGGTAAGATGTCTAGACCAAAAATAATATAATTGACATATGTGTATAGTGGCCAACGGCAGCTATTTTGAAGAGAATGTGGAAATGTTTAAGAGAACACTGTGTTACATAGCATCTTGTGAGATATTCAGATTCCTGTGGGTGCCTACTCTCCAGGCATCAGTCTCAGAACTTAATGACTGTACCAAGTATTATTAAGTTGTGATACAGAATCTGTTAAAAATCTGGGCGTACGGCGCAAAAGTGGACATCCGAATTTCGAGATAATTTTGGTTTTAAAATTAAGCTTAGGAACGTCGAAGATGAAAACATGAAAAAAATTTGCAGACCATCCAGAAACAAAGCTGTAAAATAACAATTTATACAGCACTATTCCCTATATTACCTGAAGGAAGTGGCTGCCGTTGTGTCGTGACGTCAGATTCGATATTCAGACATTAGTCCAGGGTGAAAACATGTTTTCTTCAATAGAGATGCGAAAATAGAATAAATATTTTATACGGGCCACTGGGCCTAATACTTGAAAGGCAGATGATGATGATGTAATAAAAGTGCACTGCTGTATTTCCAAATTCTACATTTCCAAAAGTACATAGCAAAGAGTCTGAAATTTAATAAAAATCACATCCTCACATAGAGTTTCTTAAGAAAAAATGGTTTAACTGAATCGATTGTCGTTAATAATTGATACATCATCGTACATATTCCTCATAAAAGAACAACGGTAAATTAGCCCTTACAAAATATTGAATAAATAGATGCCACTTATTTACAACATAATCTTTGAAATTTGTAATATAATTTATTACAATACATGTATAATAACCTAAAAACTAACCTAACTAATTTAAATTACTCTAACCTGTGAAAGTAATAAATAGAATGGCATTTAGACAATGTTAAATTACAGGTATGTAAATATATTATACATGTGTAAAAAACTAAAAGCTAACCTAACCTAATTATCAATAAGACGTATATAAGAGAAAAATTTGCGTCTAGATCGTAACTCGCCCCGGTAGCTCAGTTGGTAGAGCACTTGGCCCGGAAAGCCAAGGGTCCCGGGTTCGAGTTCCGGTCTAGGCGAAAATTTTTCTCTTCAAATATAATTTATCTAAGAAACTATTACTTTAACCTACTTTCTTAGGTGGTGGGCCACAGATTTTTTTTTTGTATGTTCATCTTTGGTGATTCTAAGCTTCATTTTAATACCAAATTTATATTGAAAAGGGGACGTCTCATACAGTAAACTAGTGAAATGTGTATTTTGTAGTGCTTATAAAATATAATTTTACTGCTTTGTTTCTGGATGGCCCACAATTTTTTTTTGTTTTGTGTTTTCATGTTTAGTGGTCCTAAAATTCATTTTAAAACCAAAATTATCTCGAAATTCGGATGTCCACTTTTTGTGCCGTAACCAAATCTGGTTGCATTTATATCATTGTTTAAATAACCAATGATAAATACAAAATTCTGCTTCTGAGACTTTTTTTGTTACATTGATATCACATACAGTAATGATTAAGTATCTATTGCTTTCATCTACCTATTGTCTTTTTATTAAGTTTATTACTTTCAGAAAATACAGAATGGAAGTGAATTAGAAAATATAGAATGAACTGAATCTCTTGCTTTAACTGATCATAATTTTTGTAGTCAAGAATAATTCACATTCCATTTTGTTCCTAAATTCAACATCATTTTCTACGTGCTAACTTTTACAAGAGATAATCACAAACAATTGATTGTCGTTTTTCTTTTACTTCTGTTGATAGAAAGAACCATGTTAACTGGTTATACATAGCTTAAATAGTTTACATTTTGATAAATATTTTAATTTTTGGAAAACTCATGTTTGGAATGATAATGCCACATATAGCATGAACAGGTCTTATAGAACAATAATTTTGTGTCCTAACATAATTAAATGTCTTCAAAAACTTGTAAATGAAAATTCTCAGCTATAAAAGATCATCTATCATCAGTTCCCTTGCTTATATTTCAACGAACAGTCAAGGTGACTGTGAAGCCAAACTGGCTGAAGTACCAGAAAGTTTAGGAACTTCATATACATTACCTGCTTTCAGTAAGTGGTGAATATTGTTGAACAAATTTGACTCCCCTGGGGTGGGATGACTTCAGCTATAGGGAACAAATAAAGGAAATTAGATGTATGGAGAAGATGGGTATCTAATAAATTAATAATATATAAATATTTTGAACCAATTCTGCCTACATAATATTATTGTAAGTGAAATATGAATTTTTAAATCCTGTATTCTAAAAAATATTTATAATTCAAGGAACAGGAGGTTATTATGCTGTGGCCATGATTGTGCATAAAATGATTTTTCAAGCTACTACCTGCTATTCTTCTCTTGTTTACGTTAATATCTATCTTATCCAAGTTGCAATAGTTCAATGTTTTATGGACAATGCTCTGAAATCTGTGGGGCTAACCATAGATTTACGCCAATCGTTATTGAAAACATGTGCATGTCAATATTTAATTTTAGGAAGTTATATTTTGAGGTTATTATCTGGGAAAGCTGACGATAAAACAGAATTGTTTTGAAACATGTCCAAGAACAAATCAACATTAATATTGAGGTAAGATGTCCAGACTAAAAATAATATAATGTGCATGTCAGTTTGTTTTATATGTTTCTGTGTGATATATGAATCAAATGACATATAAAAATCTTATATTAGAAACCGACTGGCATTTCTAGAAATGTATTCCAAAAATAAAATGTACACAAAGAAGCAATGGTGATTATTTCAAGGTAAGGAGATAAGTTACTTAAATACATTATGATTTAATATCAATACACTGTAAAATTCATGACAAAACACCGTTGAGGTTACTATGCAATATTTATAATATAAGAATAGAATAACTTGAGATCTCAGTCTTCCTCAACTTTGGATGTAGGGTGTGGAGTACTTTCGAAGCATGTGCTTCATCTTCAGTTTGTAAATCGGTACTGGTTGTTCGTGAGAATTTTGTAGAGCGGGTTGACATCACTGGGTGAGTTCTCATTAAGCAGTAAGTGTTTTTGGTTTCTTTTAGTATCTCAATCTCTTCGAGAATGTTGATTTTCAGTTTGTTGTTTTCTCTAAGGATGATGGATAAAGTGTTGTCGATGGTATACGGAGGGTTGTTTCCAATCTCTGAGAACAATTTGCCAAGTAGATTCTGACGGAGTGTGAGTCATCAGGACAGGAGTGTGCGAGGTGATCAAACCAGTCAGTGTGCTGCTTCTGTTACACTCGCACGGGTGTTGCTCTCATAATGCCGAAGCAGATAGACCCATTTTGGGAAGGGTATATTAATGCCCTTTCCAAAGTTAATTATAATTATTCTGCGATTATTGAGGCTTGCAAAAAACGTAATTTTGTGGTGTCAAAGTGTGGAATTAGCTCAGTGCTTAATAAAAAGGGAAAGGGTCACTTGGCATTAATTCCAAAAGGAAAAAAACAGGCAAATCCACGACCTGCTACTACCTGCACCCCAGATGTAATCAGAAAGGTCAAGGTCCTTATCTCTGGTGGTAACCCTGCCACACAAAGGGTGATTGCGAACAGATTGGGAATATCCCTTAAAACTGTAAACACCATAATAAACAAAGATTTAAACATGGAGAAGCGCCACAAAAGCAGGGTTCATAAATTGTTGCCACGTCACATTGCCAAATGCCGCACCAACAGCAGGAAACTATGAAAGCACCTGGCAGGAGAAAAATGGAAATTTTTGGTCACACTTGATGAAGCATATGTTTATCTAGGAGACTGCAACAAACCCCGGGCAATTTACTATAGAGAAAGGGGTGAAAAAAATTTCAAAAGTGGTATGCCGAATGCAGAGAAAGTTTCTCCAAGGGATTTATGGTCATCGCGGGATATTGCTACAATGGAAAACTGACCATTCGTAGAGTAGCTAAAAAGGCCAAAATCAACTCCCAGTACTACCAGGAAGAAGTTCTCACCCCAATTTACCGGACTGAAATCCCAGCTCTCTATGGTACAGACAAAAACCAAGTCTGGGTGCACCAAGACAAGGCCTCCAGTCACACTTCGGGTTCAACCCTGGCATTCCTGGAGAGAATGGAGCAGGAAACTGGAATACATGCTATTCCATTCAGCAACATCCCAGTGAAGTCTCCTGATGCATCACCGATGGACTTTTGTGTCTTTGGACTCTTCAAAAGGGCACTGGGAAACAGGCATCCTCGAACAATAGACGGTCTCTGGAAAGCGTGTAAAGAGGAGTGGGAACTTCTAGGCATGGCTGTACTGCGTAAGAGTCTTCTGCAGTGGAAACTCCGATGCTGAACCATAGCTCGGGTGAAGGGCCATCAAATAGAGCATGATCGATGGTGGAGACATGGCTTTTCTTAAGGTAAAACTTAAAAATCATTTGTTATCAGAGATCAGAAACAACCCTCCATAAATTGGTGACCTGTTTCTATGACATGTTTTGCAAAACTAAGATTTGCCTTCAAAACTAGATTTGCCAACATACGATATAACGAACATCTTAAGGACTTTAGATTTAATGAAGGCAAATCCAGTTTTGCAAAACATGTTGTAGAAACAGGTCACTAATTTAATACCATCGACACACTTTATCCGTCATCCATAGAGAAAAACAACAAACGAAAATCAACATTCTTGAAGAGATTGAGATACGAGGGAGAATCAAATATAAACAGGCCTTTGTTTACTGCGCATGCGTAGAGTGCGATATGAGTTGGAGCTTTTACAGCAGGTGCAGTGGGGTCTCTGGAAGGGGACCGCGGCCTTGGGAACTCGTTTTGTTTTGTTCCTCAGTTGCTGTGGAGATGTCTGAGAGAGAGGTGCATTCAGCTATTGTGCAATGAGTAATCATCAAGTTTCTCGTCAATGAAAATATCAGTGCAGCTGAAATTTGCCGTAGGTTACTCCCACAGTTTGCGGAAAAACCCTTTCATGGTCCAGAGTAAAACACAGGTGCCGCGAGTTTAATGAACGTGAACATGTTGAAAACTTGACCCACCCACGCACCAGCATCAATCCAGAAAACATCCAAGCTGTTCAAGACATCATCGAAGGGGATCGCCACATCACAGTGCTTGACATTTGTCAAGAACTTCTCATTAGCTATGGGAGTGTGCAATCAATCATTCGAGGGGAGCTGAAAATGAGAAAAGTGTCAGCTCGTTGGGTTCCGCGGTTGCTCAGTGCAGAACAGAAAGCAGTGCGAGTTCAAATGTCACGCATGCTCCTCATGCGCTAAGAAGAGGAAGGTGATGCTTTTCTGGACATAATCATCACTTGTGATGAGACATGGGTGCATCATTACACACCCAAATCAAAGAGGGCCAATCTGGAGTGGAGGAAGAGTGAAGAGCAACCGCCAGTGAAAGCCAAGTCACGACTGTCTGCAGGGAAAGTTTTGGCCACAGTGTTCTGGAACTCGAAAGGTGTCCTTGTGATTGATTTCCTTGAACAATAAGGACAATGACAATAGAATATTAATGCTGCCTACTACTGTGATCTTCTCAGTCAAGTTCGAGTTGCCTTCTGATCAAAACGGTGCAGCAGTCCAATCAGAACTGTGTTGATTCTGCAGGACAATGCCAGACCACACACCACAGCAGCAACACAGCGAAAATTGGCCGAAATTCACTGTACTGCCCTTCCACATCCACCCTACAGCCCCCGGATCTCTCACCATGTGACTTCTTCATGTTTGGTCCACTCAAAGAAGCTCTTGGAGGACATTGTTTCACAACCAACGAGGAGGTGAAAGACTTCGTGCGCAACTGGCTGCGCACCCGTTCTCGTACTTTCTTTGAAACTGGCATTAAAAAACTGCCTGTCCGTTACAACAAATACATGGCAAATATGGGTGAATATGTAGAAAAGTAAGAAAAATGTTAATTTCAATTAATCTTCATGAATAAAAGTTTTGGAACAAAAGGCCTGTTTATATTTGATTCTCCCTCGTACTAAAAGAAACCAAAAACACTCACCTGCTTAATAAGAACTTACCCAGTGACGTCAACCCGCTCTACAAAATTCTCACAAACAACCAGTACCGATTTACAAGCTGAAGATGAAGCATATCCTTTAAAAGTTCTCCACACCCCACATCCAATGTTGAGGAAGACTGAGATCTCAGGTATTCTATTCTTAAATTATAGATACACTGTAGCAATGAAAAAGAAAAACTGTATTGCAATAACATATAAAAGCAACATAAACCATGGTATCTAGCGCCACACAAAATAACCTCCTGGTAGCTCACTAAAGATGATGTTTCCCACATTCATTCTCAGAAAAAATGTATCACTAAGATCTGAAATTGAACACATTAATTTATTTTATTTCTATCTTGACATTCATTCAAAAAACACAAATGCACACATCCATCTGGATCTATGAAGCTAATACTTGCTCGTGAATTTCTCTTGTAACTTCAACGGTTATTATTTCTATCCATCACTAAGTCATATTCTTTGCTGAACCATAAAAATGAAGTATGATAGTGCAGAAAGATATGTTGTGTTTCTGTTGTTCGTGTACAATGCAGAAGCAGTGCAATCCCCACTTTATCACTGTGCTCAATTTCACTTCCACACATCACTTTAATATCTTCAACAGAACACTATTCAGCTCTTTGTGATGACATTTGTCATGAAAAAATGTGGGGCAAAATTCTTTTAGTGATTTTTGTGGAAATAAACTAATGACCTATAAAATTTAGATGGTCTTCTGTTGTGTTCATCTGGTAGTGAAACCATTTCCTGACCTGAGAACAGATCCAGATAAAAACAAATAGAACGGTGCAAACTAACTTATTAAAACATTAAATGTATCTTATTAACATGAATACAAACAATAAGATAAAATATGCTCCAAAATTTATAAAAACTTCATTATAAAATTTTAAATGATAAACTCTTCCAGGTGATGAGGTAAGTTATGAACTTATTTGAAATCTTATCTGCTGCATGGCTTCAGGAGCCTGAGATATTGATCAATATACAGACATAGGCCTCTGATAATATTTCCCATAGAAGACACAGCATAAAGACAAATGATCTATCTAGCACTTAAGCCAACATAGTTTCCACCATTATCTTAGGTAACTATTTCAATTATCTACTACACACACATTCATGAAAAACCCTAATCAGTGTAAACACCACCACTGTTGGTGTCATATTAGTCGTTCAAAATATCTCTGCAGGCGGAAAAATTACAAAGCTCTGTTTGTTGCTACACGTGACGTCATATAAGGCAGTGTATACTGTCAGCGTCCCACGTCCCATTCCCCTCTGCACTCATAGATAGCAGTGCCACGTGTTCTATTCCTGCATAAACACGACTGCAGTGCCCTCCATCAACAACTGTCCTTACTCCTAACGGGTAATACCACCACTAACAACAACAATAATAATGATGATGATAATGATATAATAATAATGCTAAATACATAAAAGCAAAGATATTAAAAGAGAAATGTGTAAGTTAATTACAAAAACTGAGTGAAAAAGCAAATTACAATTTATATTTGAAGAGAAAAATTATACACTCAGATTGGGACTCAAACCCAGGACCTTGGTTTTCTAGACCAAGTACTCTACCGACTGAGCTATCTGGGTGAGTTCCTATCTAAACACAAATTTTTCCCTTATAAGCTGTTAATTCCCGCGCACCAAATGCTATGAAACCTTTGCTTCTATTTTGTAAATGGCGGCTTCTTTATTAAGAAAACATTTATTTGGGAATTTTACATTACATTATAAAGTCAGTTTGGCTTCTTTCAATGTTTTTATTATTCATTTCATACATTTCAATGATGAATAAATCATATTTCAAGAGAAAAATTATACGCTCAGACTGGGACTCGAACCCAGGACCTTGACTTTCTAGGGCCAAGTGCTCTACCAACTGAACTATCTTTCGCATTTACATTGGAATTCGCCCAGATAGCTCAGTCAGTAGAGCACTTGGCCTAGAATGCCAAAGTTCCTGGTTCGAGTCCCAGTCTGAGAATATAATTTTTGTCTTCAAATATGATTTATCCATCATTGAGATGTCTGAATTGAGTAATAAAAACATTGAAGTATAATCTGTTCAATCCACAAATATAAGGGAGAGAAACTATCCTGCCATTACTATAGATACATTTCATTATTGTTATTATCATTATTATTATTATTATACCTCTGATTTGAAGGCAAATGCCTATTTAGTTTGATAAGAAAAAATAGGAAATAAGTACAAATGAATAGAATTCATGAAAAGAATACGGTAATTAAAATAATTTTAGTGTTTAAAATGTCCTAGAATAGAGGTTAGTGCCTAGTTTAAAGTTTTCTTTTTGTTAAATTTGCCTAAAATTTATTCTTTTTACAATATCTAATATATAAAAATGCATGTTTGTTTGTTTGTTCGTATTTTTATGCGCTGCCATACCATTCATCCGATTGTGATGGGGTTTTTTGCAAAATGTTCAGGATTTTCCAGGAAACGTTATAGGCTATAAGAGAGTTTTAATGCTGAAGCCCTTCACCCTTAAAAATCGCCCTTTATAATGAAAAATGTAAAAAAAAAGAGTTGTTTTGTATGCTTAAATGGCTTACTCTGCCTAAACCATAATAAATAAACCAAATCAATGTATACAGAATTGAATACTCAAAAAACTCTACAAAACTATATTTTACGGATAAACTCGCAATAACGATTTTTGTCTTTCATTGTTGCCAAGAAGATCAGAATAAGTAGATTCCCAGGAAAGCATAGCAGCGCACAGCGGATATCCTTTTACGGATAACTCAAAATAACAAATTTAGTCTTTCAGTTCATTTATGCAAAGTACATCGGACTACGTAGATTTCCAGCAAACGCTGAGCAAACAGCACAGGGTGTCTAAAAATAATGATATAATTTTTTTTCCCCTTTTACTTATTCAACTAAACGTAAAAACACATTATGATTTATTTAGGCATAGCAGCGTACACCGGCTATTAGCTAGTATGTTATAAACAGTGTTGTTTTACATTTTTATGGATTTTCAACCATTTTTTGATTGTTTATTTTCTTAATTTGTTCTGGAATGGACCCTTAGCTGTCAAGTGGATGGGAGGGAGAGAAATGAATTAGTTCATTCAGTTGTCTTGTATTTATAAAAGGCTTTACTGATATACTAACAGAATGGCATAAATAAATCCTCTGTTTTGACTCACAAGGGAACTGTCAACCTTTGCATGTTCAAAATTTCTTGCAAAGAAGTGTATAGAATAAATAAAATAGCTTAAATAATATTACGTGAGGAACAAAAAGGATTTAGAAAGGGTAGGTCAACTACAGAGTGCGTTTTTACAATGACCCAATTGATAGAAAAAAGAAAAGAATTTAATTTACCCACATATATAGCTTGTGTTTTATTATACTAAAGCATTTGATACTGTAAGTAGAAATAAATTATGGAACATACTAGAAATGAAAGGAATTCCTCAACACCTTATAAGAGTCATTCAGAGTTTATTTATAGAAACAAATTTTAAAATAGACTGCTGAGATAAAATTAGTAAACAAAACATAGAAATAAACCAGGGAGTAAGACAAGGGTATCCATTGTCACCAGTATTATTTAATATATACTTGGACCATGTCATAAATGAATGGCAAGAACAAATTAATATAAATAGCGTATTGACAACTCTGCTTTTTGCAGACGCTCAAGTAATAATTACAGCATCAGAAAATGCTTTACAACAATTCCTTTATATTTTAAATAATATCTCTCTAAAATACAATTTAAGAATATCTACATCTAAAACAAAAATATTAGCTCTGAAAGGAAAAAAGAATAAAAATAATGATAAACACTGCAATTATAGACCAAGTTCAGAATTTTCATTATTTGGGATGTCATTTAGGCAATGACAGAAATTTAGATAAACACACTAAAATACAACAATTCAATTATCTATGTGGCACAAATAAATGCACTTTATTGAATAAGACTAGAAAAGAAACTATTTTGAAATTTTACAAAGTATTGGCAGTTCCATCTCTTATATATGGATGTGAAACCTGGATATTAACAAAGGCAGTAGTAAACAAATAGAGGCTGCTGAAATGAAGATGTTGAGAGCAATAGCAGAATACCAAAGGACCGATAAAAAGAAAAACGAAGATATAAGAACAGAACTTAATATATTTAATCTCTGTGAAAGAATAAAATATTATCAACATGCTTATCTTCAGCATGTATTACGAATGAATAAACAGCGCATACCAAGAAGAATGTATAATTATGAACCAAAAGGGAGAAGAATGTTGGGAAGACAACTGAAGAGATGGAAGGACCAATTTGACCTATAATGAGATCGGAACAGGCCATTGGGCTTAATCCTCGTTGATGATGATGATTAAGTGTTGTGATGTACCAAGGCAGTGTCCAAAAAATTATCTGTCATTTTTAATTGGAAGGCATAAAAATTGAAGCTAGAATCTAACAATGGCAACCCACTATGAGGAGCAAGTGGACATCCCTGGCTCATAGAGCAGAGTGACGTAAGGCAGAGTGCGGCGCAGGGATTAAATGCACTGCACAGGAAATCACTACCACCAGAAGTAAGAAGGTGACTGATATCACGCTTACTTCATTCACTCATCTCTCCCCACTCCACTGTGCAAGTGAACGGCATGCAGATAGTGAGGACTGTACAATCTACCGAGTTTGTATTGTAGTTCAATTACTTGTGTGTAGTTTAAATGAGAGATTTGGCACTGGATTCTAGTGTCTTGCAGTTAAAAACGGCAAATAATTTTTTGTACATCACAATGCTTCTCTGGGAGAAATTTCAAGGTAGGTTTCGACATGCAACGGTTGAAGCTCCTTTGTCAGAAAACTGGGTTTTTGAATAGCTACCAGATGATATGTTCATGTCTACAGAAACTCCTGGTGAGAATCCATGAAAAAACCAACCATTCAGTTCAATGTCTCGCATTAATTATGGTCAAGCACATTGTAACAGAATAATGGGGGAGAGAGTTGTTGAAAAAGACTTTGTAATAAGAAGAAAAAAAAGAGAGGCAAATACAAAATTGTTGTGCTTTACCTGTGTAACTTCAACTTCAGAACATATATGTTAAGATTGTTCACAAATTCAGTTTGCTAAACACTGATGAATGATAAGTATTACATTGACTATTTAACTCATGCCCCAAATGGGAGTCAATGACCAATCACGTTTCAATGATTTCTGTATTACAACCAATCAGAGACGTGTTTCACGAAATAATTATCAACGTTAGGATTATCATATATTAAGCAAAGCTCCTCCTTTTTAATATTCTGAACAGGTCTGACCGTTATTTTGCAGTGACTGAGCCTATAACAAATACGGCTACCAGATTGTATATAATAGTGCTTACATGTCAACATTTGTAGCAATTGATTATACCACCAAAAAAAGAAACCACTGTTTGCACTTTCTTAAATGTATACGACATCAAAAATGAATTAATATACAGATTGATGTGTTTCATTTTTTCTCCACTAGAGAGCATTCTTACAATATTGCGTTCCTTTGGCAATAAATAGTATGATCTGGTTGCAGTGATAAACAAAAGAAGCAGTAGAAGCGTAGGCTACCTATCGTTTCTCATTAGTTTTCAAACATCACCGTTTACTTTAAATATAAAAATATTTTTAAATAACTGTAGTTAAATAATGATTTGTGAGTAAACAGCTTTATTTTATTCGTTAAATAGTCCTAACAAATGCCACTCTTGATTTCCAAATTCTCTAGATAAATTCACTCCTCACTTCGTGAGTCGTGAATTTATCGATAATTTGGAAATCACTCGTGGCATTACTTATGAAAGATTCATTTCCTGTCGATTGTGCAACCAAGTAGGTAAAAATTCTCAACACATTTAACGTGTATTTTTTTTATCCAATGTGTCCACCATTGTGGTCACAAGGCCCAGGTTCGATTCCCAGTCGGGACAGGTTCCTGGGTGAGGTCTTTTTGGGGGTTTTTCCTCACTTGTAAGACAAATGTCAGGAAGCTTAGGGCCCAATGGTCCCCGAAAATCATCCGGCCATCATCATCCTTATCATTATCATCATCATCCTTCACCAGTGTGGAAAGCAATGGGAAGTTACCATACCTATAATTCCCTAGTAAAGCTGCAAAGCATAGCATGAAAATGCTATGATTGCAGAATAAAAGACCTGCCCTCGGGCAGAATTACTATGGATGGATGGATGGATGGATGGATGGATGATCTAATGTGGTGTAAAATTCAGAACCGCTTTCAAACTGAATATTTTTTCTCCTTCATCCATTATTAACATGAACAAAAAATACTGGTAATATAACAATAATAATAATAATAATAATAATAATAATAATGTTAATGAAGCATACATGTTCTTGTTGAAAAAAAATTAATTTTTTTTTAATTTATTTAGAATTTTTAGAATCTATCTTTGTCTCTTTTTTGGGCAATTTTTTGAACCTACTTTGACCTATTTTTCTTGCCTATTTTTATATTTATTTTGACTATTACAGATGGCTAAAACATACTTTTTTCATGCCTAAAATTCCAAGGACTAGTTTTTTGCACAGAGTATATAATTTTAACTATAATACTAAGTAGAATTGATAAAATCAGGGGGAGAAAATTGATAAAGAAGTACATTGGTTGTATAGCATAATTTGAAAAAAAAAAAAAAAAAAAAAAAAGGTTCTGCCAGATGAATGAAAGGAATTTTATTATTGTATAAATCTATAAGAAAGGGGATTAAATGGATTCCAACAACTACAGGGATATAATATGAGGAGAGGTAAGAAACATTTAATTTCACCATAAACTACAGGGATATTTCATAATTTTTAATTTTGTACAAAAGAATGTTATTATTGTATCAATCTATAAGAAAGGGGATTAAACAGATTCCAACAACTACAGGGATGGTGAAATTAAATGTTTCTTACCTCTCCTCGTATAAATTTTTTAGTTGATCGCGATTCCGAGACTATAACTGTCTTATCCAGAGGTTCATCGGTCCACCAACAGAGGGAAGAAGAAGAGTTTCTTCCGATCGACATAACACCAGTCGCCAACAAAGTTCTGATGATGAGACAGTTAAAGTCTCGAAATCACGATCAACTTAAAAAATTTATATAAGGAGAGGAAAGAAACATTTAATTTCACCATAAATTAAACCTCATAGCGATTAATTCCTACAAAAGTTAACTACAGGGATATTTCATAATTTTTAATTTTGAACAAAATCTAAAAAATATATTAGTAACCAGACTAATTACAAAATTATAATAGGAAGTAACATTAAGAGGTTCTTCTTAATAAATGCTGTGTATCTGTTGCAACTAAACCTTATGAAAGTTGAGTTCAATGACATGTTTCAAAACAATTCTGTTTGTCCTGTCTGGACAAGATGAAGACAAAACAAAATTGTTTTGAAACAAGTCTTTGAAGAACTCAACTTTCATAAGGTGAGATGCAACAGACTCACCTTATTTATTAATCATATGTAATCCTCATATTGCCAACATAATAGGTGATAATATGGATTCAGAGGAAACAGGTCTAAAATATATCAGATTTTTAATATGACAGATCCTAGAAAACAAATGGGAATAATTAAGATGCTTCTGTACATTATCATAAGTAATGCCATGAGTGATTTCCAAATTATAAATAAATTCACGACTCACGACGTGAGGAGTGAATTTATCTAGATAATTTGGAAATCAAGAGTGATATTTGTTAGGACTATTTAACGAATGAAATTAAGCTGTTTACTCACAAATCATTGTTTAACTATAGTTATTTTAAAATATTTATTTATTTAATGCAAACGGCGATGTTTGAAAATAAATCAGAAATGTGAGGTCATGTTCATTCACTGCTGCTTGATGATATTATTTATTGCCAAATAAGATCGCAATATTGTAAGAGTGCACCCAAGTGGAGAAATAATGAAACACATCAAACTATATATCATAATCAACATTACGGGTTATTCATTTATTTTTTTAGTAAACAACTCAGTAAAATCAAGGAATCTTTTCATTATTTGCTACATTCAATGTATTTGTTGAAGGAAAATAATGCTTTGACCTGTTCAGAACATTAAAAAGGAGGAACTTCCTTTATCACAAAAACGGAGCTGATAAAGAGAAATCAATAAAGAGCGAGGTGAAACATGATTGTGATTGGTTGAAAAACAACATTCATTGAAACGTGATTGGTCATTGACTAGCATTTGTGGCGTGAGTTAAATAGTCTATATAAAGACTTCAAATTGCACATGATTTAATTAAGAGGGAGAAGATGAATAATATTCTGGTAGAATACAGAATTTTCTAAAAAGTTATTGAATGAGTGAAATTTTGAGATAGTGGCTGAATTTAAATACCTAGGAACAATAATCACAATTAGGAATGAGATGCACAAACAAATTAAACAAATTTATAACATTTTAAAAAATAAGTACGAAATTAAGAAAATTTGGTTTGAAGGAAAATCGGGAGATATGAAACGATTAGGAAAAATTTCTGAAAATCAAGCAATAAACAGTGCTGTATATGAGTGGTTTGTTGGTGTGCGTGTGAAGGGAATGCCCATTTCAGGCCCAATCATTAAGGAACAGGCATTAAAAGTTGCAAAATCTTTAGGAAACAGAAGTCTTAAAGCCTCTAATGGTTTTTTTTATTTTTAACTTTTATAGGAATTAATCACTATGAGGTTTAATTTATGGTGAAATTAAATGTTTCTTACCTATCCTCATATAAATTTTCAAAGTTGATCGCGATTTCGAGACTATAACTGTCTCATCATCAGAACTTTGTTGGCAACTGGTATTATGTCGATCGGAAGAAACTCTTCTACTTCCCTCAGTTGGTGGACCGATGAACCTCTGGATCAGGTCAAAATTTGCGGGAATTTCAAAGTTCATAAGTTTTCCTTTGTTTTTCTAAATGTGGATCTTTTCCCCCAAACCGTGAGTTTCTTTTGTTTGTCTATTTGTTTAATTAGACTGGCTTTTGATTCAATTAAATGTTTTTCAGACCAAGCATGAGCAGCTACTGCTGACTTTTCAACTTCTCCATTTTTGATGTTTCTAAGATGTTCTTTCATCCTTGTTTTCAAATTTCTTTTCGTTTTTCCAATATAAATTTTGTCACAATCCCTGCATTTGATTTGATTTTTGGTGCCATGAAAGAAAATAATGTATGGAGAAAGAGATACAGTAATGAAATGTATAAACTGTATAATTAGCCAGATATTCTGAATTTTGTTAAAATTAATAGATTGGCATGGGTTGGACGAATATCACATTATCCATATGGGCAGCAAAAGGATCACAAAAAGAATTAACAATGAGCAACCTCTATTGGCCAGAAAAGTTGGAAGACCTAAATTAAGATGGGAGGATAGTATAATTCAAGACATTAAGATTTTAAAAATAAAACCTGGTAGAATGAAGCTCAGAACAGGGAAGTCTGGCATAAGCTTCTGAAGGCGGCCAAGGCCCACATGGGGCTGTTGAGCCATTGATAATGATGATGAGTATAGGAGTGGCATGTGATCAGCATGCCGGGTCCCCCAGCCATTATATCAACCTGGAGCCACTATTTATTGTAGCTACCCAAATGCCTCACGATGCTGAGTGGATACTGATCCCATATAGGTAAAAATTCCATGAAAAAATCTTACCCCATGTCGCAGCAAACAACAAACATAGAATTGTGGTTCTAGAAGAAATCCTATACAGTCTTCATGATTGGAATATCTGTGAACACTTAAAAGTCAATGACATGCTGATGGGCATTCAGGGAGATTTCACACAATTCTGCTGCCTTATTTATATGGGACAGCCAAAAAAACAAACAAGCACTACACGAAATATGACTGGAAACCTAGAAGAACATTTGTTGATCCTACCACCTCTCCACATAAATCTCAGCCTGGCTCAAACCTTTGTAAAAACTCTAGGAAAGAGAATTTCCAAGGTACTCCAGTATTTAAGCGAAAAATGCTAAAATTAAATAAGGTATTTCAGAAGGAGCACAAATAAGTAAAGTAAAGTGATCCCACGACAGGCCTCAGGAGGCCCTTGGGGTAGTAGGAGGTTAAGGCTCCCACTTTTTTCTAGACAATCGGCACTTGATGTCAGCCGGGTAGTCAGCCCTGCGTGACGGCCGCCTTTACCCCCAGAACAAGCATCCGGTACTCATTTCCGTTAGAGGCTGAGTCGACCCCAGGGCCATAGTGCCGCCAGAAAGTTTGGGTCAGTTTAAAAATCCTGACCCCACCGGGACTTGAACCAGCGACCTTCTGGCTTGTAGCGCAGTACCTTAACCACTACGCTACGGCGTGCCCCTAGGAGCACAAATAGGGGAATTATTGTAGGATGAAAACTTTGACTAATGCTTAGATGAAATTGGACTGAGAGCTTGGAAAAGCTTCAGATGGTTCTGCATGAACTTTCTAGGGAAAACGAAGTCCCCTGACTACAAAGAAGGAGTTCAGGAATTGCTGGATGCATATAAGGAGATGGTTTGCTGCAGTTCCATTTCTTGCACTCACATTTAGATTTTTCCTAGCTAATCTTGGTGAACTAAGTGAGATAAGTGAAAGGCTTCATCTGGAATTAAATATATGGAAACACATATTACCCTTTTGGATGTTGTTCCAATGATGCTTCAGAAAAAGTGCATAAAGCCAATCTGCTAAGCATTCCTAGGCTCAAATCTATGAATGCATTAGACTGTAAAAGTCGTTCTGTGCCCATATTCTGCTGAGAAAGTTGCATCCAAATACGTTTTTGCATACTCAAAAATCTGTTCATGCGATAATAATTGTTGAAATTCCTAAGCTACCTGGTGAGGTGACTTAGCAGAGAAACGAATCGTGAGCAACCTGATGGGAACCGATGTAGTTTGAAACCTTGCCACGTACCTTGCTGCTTTATCCAAGATGTCGGACCTTTGAAGACTTTGATCATGTTTTCGTTATACGTGGAAAAGAGGAATTTGATATAGTCTACCAAAGAATTCAACTGGAAGAACAGGAGAATCGGCATAATATTGCACGATGCAGACATCGTCATATACGGTATTATTTGCAGGACGCAAGCATAAATGCGTTCCTCTAGCAGACGAAAATAATGGAAGTGGTTTTATCGCTGAGAATTCTGGGTAATTTCTTGCCAATATTACGAAAACGATGACTTTCATGCATGACCAGTTAGTGGATAGCTAATTCGATCTTTGCACTTGCTCACGGAAAGTCAGCTCACCGGTGATTGGAAGTAATTTGAGTAGAGACTAATGTATTTGCATGCGGTCCCTAGCTTCCAGTTCCCTCATTCAATCAAGTGGATGTATTTAAATGCTATTTTGAGTACCATTATCGTTTATATGAATGCAATATAGTGTTTTAAAAAAATAAGTTTAAACATTTTTCAATAGTTAACAAATAGAAATTTACATGGATTTTTTATAGATTTTACTTTTGTGCATAATTTTAAATTTGTACTTTATGGGGGAAACTAAATTTATTTTAGTAATCAGCATCAAAAGTTGGAATAGAAATGTCTAATTTCTTTCTTTTATTTTGTTGACCAATGTTATAATTATAACAATCATTATTATCATTAATGTCCTTAATTTCTATCATCTTTTCTATTAATTAATTTTAAATGAACTTGTTTGGCAAAGAAAGTGTATATAAAGCAACGATATTCATGATTAAAGCTCAAATATTGTAAATAGATCAAACCACATTTTACCCATAACATTTACCCTAATATTGAATAACCCAATTTTGAAACAATGTCACTCTATACATTAGGATATAAAAATCACCGATTCAATTCTCTCCCTTTTTAGCAATTCTCAAAGTTTCGGAATAGTTCATTTTTCGCCTTTCCAGTGAAATTTTGCTTTTTGGACATATAAAACAATTTGTAACAATGCTTCTTACATGTTTTAAGTCTTGACATAGATGATTAATAATATTTTTTTTTTGTCTAATGCCATTTCTGGCTTTCTCTCCTGGCATTGGCAGAAATGTAATCCATTTCTTAGGTTGGGGTACCTGGAAGGTGGAGTTACGTTACCCCAATGGTATATGATGGGTTATAAATGATAATGAAGCTCCAGGAGAGTTCTTAACCTAAGACATTTTGTCTGTACATTCTTACCTCTTATGGTTGTTTTTGTCGAACATATGTTTAAAGACTTCTGTGCCACACCATCAGCGATTACAGACTGAATTTTCTTAAGTTGTCGACTCTGATTCTTGATTCCTGCTCTCTCTGCCTCTGGTCCAATGAATTTACCAATGAGGTTCCTTTCTCCGTTGAAATTCCAATGAATTTATCAATGAAGTTCCTTTCTCCGGGAATTTCAACAGAGAAAGGAACCTCATTGGACCAGAGAGAGTAGGAATCAAGAATCAAGGCCGACAACTTGAGAAAATTCAGTCTGTAATTGCTGAAGATGTGGCTCAGAAGTCTTGAAACATATGTTTGACAAAAACAACCCATAAGAGGTAAGAATGTACAGACAAAATGTCTTACTATTAAACAAAACCTCTTAATGTTACTTCCTACTATATTTTAAAATTCTTAACCTAAACATAACCTAAATTCCAGACCATGGGCAACCACAGGAATAATTCCCTTTAAGGAAAAATTCCTATGGTTTGACCGGGAATCAAACCCAGGGCCTCATGAATAGTAGTCAGGAACGCTGACCACTAGCCCATGAGGCTGGTCATAATATTATTATTATTATTATTATTATGGGGGCACGCCGTAGCATAGTGGTTAAGGCACTGTGCTACAAGCCGGAGGGTCCCATTGAGGTCAGGATTTTTAAACTGACCCAAACCCTCTGGCGGCACTATGGCCCTGAGGTCGACTAAGCCTCTAACAGAAATGAGTACCAGACACTTGTTCTGGGGGTAAAGGCGGCCGTCATGCAGGGCTGACATAAAGTGCCGATTGTCTAGAAAAAGTGGAGCCTTAACCTCCTACTATCCCAATGGCCTCCGGGCCTGTTGTGGGATCACTTTACTTTACTTTTTTTATTATTATTATTATAGTGATGATAATAATAATAATAATAATAATAATAATAATAATAATAATAATAATAATAAAATAAAACATTCAGCAGTTTTCAACAAAAGAATCTACACAAAATGTAACAGTTGATCAAGAGGCATCAAATGCACGATTGACAAATTAGGCTTATAACATCTTCCTTAAACCTAAAAGTTTCATGTTGAATATACAAGACCAAGTGATAAATACGTACTTACCAGAAATACATATTAAATAACAATACTCTAATAATAGATCTCTGCAGACATCAGAGAGCAACCAACATACAACTTCTGCCTTTCTTGATCATGCAGAGACAAACAAATGATCCAAGTATCATAGATCATACAAAAGCTGGCAATATAACACATACAATATACTACACATCAAATATACATATTGCAAGGTTCTAAAAACACAACACACAAGCTTTACCTGCAAAGAATACTTCTCACAGACAAAATGGTACATTACAACATACTATAAATAACATTAGTAAACAGTTATCCCGTCTTCATAAAAAAGTTGTACTTCAATGGATTCCGGCCCATTGTGGAGTGACAGACAATGAAATAGCCAATTTTCTGGCCAAGAAGGGTAGCAAAATTGTTTCAAACCAAATTTCTACTCCAGTTTCTTTTCACTCTATCAAAAGAATTATCTCAAATAAATATATCAATAATCTTAGAGAAGAATACACTACCAAAACATCTGGAAAAATCTACAAGCTTATTACATTACTACATTACAAAGAAAATCTGCAGTAGCAATATTCAGACTGCTAACAGGACATGACTGCCTGAATAAACACCTACATAACAGATTCACCTAAATGCCCTTTTTGCAATTTAAATGAAGATATGGAAAGAAACCATCTCTCCCGTTGTCAAGCTTTTGTAGAAGAGACCAGCCTTTCTGCTAAATATTGGAGTGCAAGAGAGCGAATGATTTCATTATCAAGTGCTCGACATTAGATACCAACCAACATTAGTAGATAAATCGTATGAAATCGATTGATACAACTATGTCTAACACACATGATTAACATCATATTTTAAATGTATAGAATATCTATAAAACAAATTTGATTTCAGTTTGAATCAATAACACACCAACAGAATGGACTGAAATTAATAGGGGCCTCTGCCCTTGCTCTTTGTCATATACATGGATAGAATACTTCAAGATTGGCAACAGATGAGACATGGTTCTACTCGAATTAATAGAAACCTAAAAATAGACTCCTTTCTTTTTGCAGATGATTTGGTATTAATAGCACCAACAGAAACAGATTTACAGTATTCAATACACAATTTTAATATAATTGCAAAAAGGTACAACATGGAAATCAATACAAAGAAAACTAAAGTGATGGCCTTTTGTGGGAAATACCCTATACCTAGCAAAATTGTTTTTGATTATGAAATTTTAGAACAAGTAAATGAAATGAATTATTTGGGTTATAATTTAACATTTCAAGATGAAGCTGAAATATCAAAGAAAATCACAAATTTTACAAAACAATGGGGATAATTAACAGTATAATGAAACTATCTTTAGTACAAAAGAACACAAGACTACAGCTTTATAAGGTTCTTGCATGACCAGTATTAAGATATGGTAGTGAAGCATGGACAATATGAAGAAGAGATGAAAGCCGAATAATAGCAAATGAGATGTGATTTATGTGCCGTACAGCAGGCTATACAAAGTTGGATCATAAAAGAAATGAGGAAATTACGGAAGAGTTGGATGTAGAACCCATTCTTCACCATATACAAAACTACCAGAACAACTGGAAAGCCCATCTTCAACGAATGCCGTCTCATAAAATTCCAAAAGCCATGCTTCGTTACTGCCCCCAAGGCAAAAGATCGCTGGGACATCCAAAAAAGTGCTGGATGGAAAATCGTCCTTGAGACCGTAACAGCCATATGACCTAATACTTGCATGGATGATGATGATATGATTAACATAAAACACAAATAGAGAAAATAGGAAATATACAGATCTACCCACTGAACTGGTTGCTCAACAGAAACTGGAGAAGAGAGGAAATGTTAGCTTCACATATATTATGACTAAGCTACTATACTTTGTTGAATTGTTGAACTTTTACAGGAATAAATCACTAGATGAGGTTTAATTTAAGATAAATTAAAATTATATTTGAAGAAAAATTTTCGCCTAGACCGAGACTTGAACCCGGGACCTTTGGCTTGCCGGGCCAAATGCTCTACCAACTGAGCTACCGAGGTGAGTTACGATATAGATGCAAATTTTTCTCTTATATACGTTGTAATTCCCTCTCGCCAAATGCTTTTGAAACCATTGTTTCTATCTTGCAAATGGCGGCTTCTTAGTTAAGAAGACATTTATTGGGAATTTAACATTACTTTATAAAGCTAGTAAGGCTTCTAATGATGTTTTTATTATTGATTTAACATTTCTGAATGAAAGATAAATTATATTTGAAGAGAAATAGACCGAGACTCGAACCCAGGACCTTTGGCTTGCCGGGCCAAATGCTCTACCAACTGAGCTACCGAGGCGAGTTACGATATAGATGCAAATTTTTTTCTTATATATGTTGTAATTCCCTCTCGCCAAATAAAATAATAAAAACATCATTAGAAGCCTTACTAGCTTTATAAAGTAATGTTAAATTCCCAATAAATGTCTTCTTAACTAAGAAGCCGCCATTTGCAAAGATAGAAGCTATGGTTTCAAAAGCATTTGGCGAGAGGGAATTACAACGTATATAAGGGAAAAATTTGCATCTATATCGTAACTCGCCTCGGTAGCTCAGTTGGTAGAGCATTTGGCCCGGCAAGCCAAAGGTCCCGGGTTCGAGTCTCGGTCTAGGCGAAAATTTTTCTCTTCAAATATAATTTATCTTTCATTGAGAAATGTTAAATCAATAATAAAAACATCATAAATTAAAATGTTTCATACCTCTCCGCATAATTAATCTTCTAAGTAGATCGTGATTTCAAGGTCTTGGAGGGAAGGAGAAGTGGTTCTTCTGATCAACATGACATCAGTTGGCATAAGTGTACTGAGGATGGGGTTGCCAAGACCTTGAAATCACAATCTACTTAGAAGATCTATTATGAGGAGAGGTATGAAACATTTTAATTTATCTTAAACTATGCTTTAGTTTAAATCATTGCAAGTCCATAATTAATTTTTTTTTGTAAGGCCATGTTTTTTCCCTTTACAGAGATTTAGGCGCTCTCCCCCTAAAGGGAAGAATTTGAACCATACTAATTTAGTTACACTTGTTTTCGTATAGATGTCATCTTGAGTGGTCCGTGGTCAGTGTACCACCTCATACAGACATCTAGGAAACCAAGGTAGTACTAGGACGGGAAAATTCGGTAAATTTTACTAAGAGGCCTTTTCATTCAGGCTTAAGGATTTTTTAAGAGCCTAAAAATCTTCAGACTCGGGACCCACGGCTTAAAGTCCCTCCCGGAGGACTTGCTCCTTGGATTTTTCCATCCTAAAAAATCCATATACCCCCGGCTGGGTTGAACCCGCGACCCTCAGGACCAGAGGCAAGGAGCAAAACCACTAGTCCACCGCGGCCGAAAATTAATTACACATGCATTCAATTACAGAATACAACACTGTATAAGGAAATTTCTGAACTATGCATCAGATGCAACACTATAGTGATACAATATGCAGATTTGTACCTGACTATGCTGAATCCAAAGTAAACACCTTCTTCTTGATTTTTATACGCACAGCTGGTATTCTTCTCAGGTTTTAAACCACCTGTAATGTAGTACACACACTGCAACATAATAATGATAATAATATAGCAATTTCATAATAATAATAATAATAATAACTTGCTATTCCGGATGACATATATTTTTTTTGTTGTCACTGCTGCATATCTCATACATAAAGATATTAAAAATGTTCTAATAAGTCTACATTCTGTTCTAATCCTGTATGCTATGCTTTTCTCTCAAATATTTTTCAATAATTTTCAGCAATATCTAGCTTAAAGTAAATGTCACCAGAAGGAAGATATTAATATTAAATTAAATAGATTTTACAGAATGTGTGGCACTATAAGACGGACACTGAAAAATAAAACTTTAAGGGGCACACAACTAAAATTTTACAAAATTATGGCAGTGCCTGTCTTAACATATGCAAGTGAAAATTGGACTCTTAACCGTTCAGACAGAAGGAAAATAGAAACTGCAGAAATGAAGTTCCTACGTTCAGTAGAGGGTGTGACAATTTTGGACAAAAAAAGAAGCGAGGATATTAGGAAGGACTTAAATACTTTTAATTTAACAAATAGAATTGACAACATGAGAAACAACTGGTATGAACATGTCAAGAGAATGCCTACAGATAGAATCCCTCAGCTGTTACTAAAGTACAAACCAATAGGACATAGAAATGTTGGACGCCCATTTACTAGATGGGAGGATTCATTAAATCCCACTTGATGTGAAAATAGGTCAAAAGGCCTAATTTCATGAAGCAGAAGAAGTAAATGTCAAAGTTTTGTTTCCCATACTCAGAGGATCATCAACGTATAATGTAATTAATATTTTTGTATGTTTATACAAACCAATGGAACAAGTATTACTCATCCAAGTGTTTTGTGCAGGTGAAAAATATGTTAACTAACAAACTGTCTTTCTCTTTCTATTCCTTACTATGTTGCCACTTCCTGTCCTTTGTATTATGTTGTTTGATTGGCAGGTAGAGAGCTGACAAATACTATGTATTTTAATGATCCGTCGTTCTGCGCAGTCAGTGGCAGAATGACTAACTTGACAACCCTGTTACTTTTGGGGTTACGTCTAGGAATGAGCTGTCCCTTCCTTGCCCTTCTCATTACATGTTGCCACTTGTGATTTATTGTCAGACTGGTAACAGAGAGATGACAAATACTGTGATTTTAAATGATCCGACCGCTTGAGCGTTCCATGCTTAAATGACTAATTTGACAACCATGTTAAGAACTTTCACACTTTTTATAGATTCTCCCCCCACATTTGAAGTTGAAAATTTTCAATACGTGATCGGATGTACAGTTTTCTCCTACATCCCTTCCACAGATTCAGCAGATCGGCGACACTAGCGCTAAAACTCTTCCCCTCCGCCCGTGAACAGTTAACTTGGATGTGTAATAGTAACGTATAATTCCCAAGTTTGCAAAATATCATACACAACAGAAAGAGATATAAATAACAAAATAAATAAGTTTAATTATATAACAGGTACACTAAAAAGAACTTTGAAAAATAAAGCCAAGAAAGAGACAGTGACAACACAACAATCTGCCAGGATACAAGCTGCTGAAATGAAATTCCTCAAACCAATAGCAGGATATCAAAGAACAGACAAAAAAACATAACACATAAATAAGACAACTAAAAATAGAGGAATTAAACTCAACAATAGAGAAATACAGAACAAACTAGAAAGAACACTTGGCAAGGATGACTGAGAATAGAATACCAAAAGCAGCATACAACTATTCACCATGAGGAAGAAGAAGTTTGGGAAGAGCAAGGAAAAGATGGAAATAGCAGCAATTTGGAGCCGGAACAGGCTAGTAAATAAGCCTAAACCATGAAGAAGAAGTATGTTTTTATATATATATATATAGAGAGAGAGAGAGAGAGAGAGAGAGTATGTGTCTAATTAGCCATGTGCTGCTTGTTTATTACTAAATAGGGACAGAGGAATCTTGTTAATCCATTCACAACAATTGATGCACATTTTGAAGGAATTATAGTAATATTAACGGTAATTAAACTTAGACAAAAATTATCACAGTTCAAATGTAACATAAAACAGAAAGTTCTAATAATATCTTTGAGAGAACAAGAAAAACTCTAAAAGAATACAAATCTTGAAAGTCCCAAAACAATCCCAGAATTATCCAGAAAGGACCTGTGCCACTTTTTTTGTCTTTTCACAGTCATGACTACTTAGGTTAACCAGATGTCCTATGTTTCAAATCTGTGTCTTGAAAAAAGAGCCAATATAGTACTGATTCACTCAACTCACTGACACTATCAAACCCAGAGGTCCCCATGTGGATATGTTCTCTATACATCCCTATACTGAGCTAGTGTTTTCAATCATTCCCTAGATTAACACAGGCCCTGCAAATTTAATTTTTTTTTTTGCAGCACAGGGTTTAACGCAGGGGATGCCGATGCATATGGAAGTACTTGACGCCAGACCTAGTTCCTCCTGGCAATCACTTGGAATGCTGCAGTCACAGGTAATTTCATCTGCTTTAAGTGTAGCCAAGAGACTTGCTAAGTTAAATATTTCCTATTATTTGAAATAATTTGGTTTCCTCTTGATTTTAATAAAAAATTATCATTTCATAAACGTCTGTTTCAATTCAAGCTCGTAATATTAGTTTTGAATCATTTCAATGTTATTATTCATTTTTAAACACCTTAATGATGGACAAATTATATTTGAAAAGAAAAATATACACCTAGACTGGGGTTTGAACCCAGGACCTTTGACTCTCTATGTCACTGCTCTTCCATCTGAGCTACCTAGGCCTCCAATCTAAACGTGTATTTTTCTCTTATACATAGTTAATTCCCTAACCCCAAATGCTACGATTTTTGCAAATGGCGGCTTCTTTATTAAGAAGACTTTTTATTGGGAATTTAAACATTACTTAAAGTCAGTAGTGCTTTTTTCAAACATTTATTAAGAAGACCTTTTATTGGGAATTTAAACATTACTTATAAAGCCAGTAGTGCTTCTTTCAAACATTGTTGGTAACCATCTAACAGAAACTACATTAATCATTAGAGCAATTCGCACTGTGATTCTGTAGAACTTAGAAGAATTCATGGTCGACAAATAGTAGACCTTCCCCCTCATTTTATTTCAGTAGGTGAGAATTTTTTTTTTCCCCTACTACCACTAGGTTGTCTTTTATGACATTTCCAGCTTTCTCCCTGGCATTGGTGCAACTGTAATCTGGTTCTTATGTTGGGGCACCTAGAAGACAGAGTTAGTTACCCTGATAATATGTTGGGTGATAAAATGATAATGAAGTGCCAGAGTTGTTAACCTAAACTTAATCTAAATTCCAGACCACTGACAACCATAAGAATGTATACAGATTAGTTTACAGTTTATTAGATAATCTGGCACCCCTTAAGAATAAATAGACTATTCCATTTGACCATGATTAATGTTTTACATTGTAAATATGGCAATTTTAAGTTAATTTTTCCACAACTTCTCATTCAATGTTAAATGATTTCTCGAATTTTTTACTTGAAAAAAACAAAATTGTTTCATAGAAAATTATTCACATAGGCCCTACTGCTTCAATAATTTGTGATTTTGGTTATTTATTTCAATTTATGTAGGCACACTCCTTGCAGAGTACCTTATTTCTTAAATATAATTTGTGGGGTAAACTAAAATAAAGATCCTGATTTCTTAAATATAATTTGTGTGGAAAACTAAAACAAAGATTCTGATTTTAAAATATTAATCATCTAATTCATGCGTAGTTTGTGATAATTTTAAAGCAAAACATCATTAACCTACAGAATAGGCAAGTTCTACCAGGTAAATAATATGATACTGAAACTTACCTCAAAACAATATATCTTGTAAAAATCAATAACGAACGATATATTGAAAAGGTTTAATAAATTAGTCTTCAGCTGTGGGATTCATAAATAAATTACTACCGCCGAGACGCCATATCATTTATTAAACATAGAGAACATCAGGAGCGATCAGGAGAACATAGGATGTAATTTCAAATTTCGTTCTCTATGTTTCAAATAAAAACGGAAGCCGGAAGTGTATAATTTAGTACAAAACTGGCGCCACTCAACGGCAACAGAATGATCTAATTTGATCCGATAGAAATTTCAACATTTATAATTGGTCACGTTGGCTCAATCGTATGAAAAGTATCCTACCAGTCTCAAATTATTTAAGTAGTCCGTCGCCATCGGTCGCCGTGGCGTAGCCGGTAGAGTCCCTACCTCCCGCTCCGGCGACCCGGGTTCGATTCCTGGCGGGGTGGGGGATTTTAAATCTCCACCTTCGGTCTGGGTGTGTGTGTGTCTTCCTTGTGTCTATGTGAGAATTAAAGAATGTAAACAAACAGGTAAAACAAAAAAAGAAAAAGGTAAAACGAGAAGGAAAACTAATATAAACGAAAAAAAAAGTTAAAAATAGAAAACACATAAATACAATGCTATCTTGTAAACAACTTTATTCTGACTCTCAGGCATTTCCGAACCCAGAAATTCATGGCTGCGCGATCATCAGTTCTCCATACATACCTATCCTGAGTTATAATGTTTTTGAATAAATCACCTCCTTCAAACCGTGGTTAATATTATTCTCTCATCTTATTCTTTGTCTATCTATTGACCACTTTGCTTCTGATTTTCCTACAAGTTTCCATGGTGCTCTATTATTCCCCATTTGTGCCACATATTCTGACAAAAGCTAAGAGTAACTGTAACTCACTGGCACTATTAAACAAGTAGGTTCATGGCTACACAGACATAAGCTCTCCATACATCCCTATCCTGAGCCTATGTTTTCCAATCATCCCCTGTATCATCTACTTCAATCAAATAATGGTTAATGTTATTCTTCCATCTCATTCTTGGTCTACCAATGGAGGGTTTTCATCTGGTTTTCCTACAGTAAGCCTCTATGCCCCCCTTTCATTCCCCATTCATGCCACATGTCCTGCCATTTCAGTCTACGAGACTTAACTGTTCTTAATTATATCTGGTTTCCTATAAAGATCATGTAACTCAGTGTTAGGTAGTCTTCTCCATTTGCCTGTCTCATCTCTCTTTGGTCCAAAAGTTTTTCCTAAGAACTTCATTTTCAAATTCTCGAAATATTTTCTACTCCCTTAAACTAAGTGTCCATGTTTCGCATCCACTGGGAGAAATAGTAGTTTTATATATTTTCATTTTAATGTTTTTTGAGAAAACTTGGGACAAGAGTTCTTGTAATACATAACAGCATGCATTTCCAAAATTGAATCTATGTTTAATTTCTTTGTGCATCTCACTCATATTTGTAAATATTGTGCCTAGGTATTTGAATTCAGTCGAGACTTAACTGTCTTTATTACATCTCATTTTCATAAAAATCAAACGTTCACTGTTATGGAATTTTCTCCATTCACCTGTTCTCTCTTTGTCAAACATTTTTCCTAAGAACTTTATTCACAAATACTTGTAATATATTCTCCTCCCTTAAAGAAAGAGACCATGTTGTGCACCCATATAATGTACCACTAACTGAAAGAATAATTATTTTATATTTTCTTATAACCACGTAAAACTACAGTAGCAAAATTTAGACTGCTTACAGAACATGACTATTTGGCCAAACATTTATATAAAATAGGAATCTACACGAATCCAAATTATCCTCTATGCAATAAAGATGAAGAAATGAATGAAGAACACATACAAACCTATGAAGTATTACCTGTTGGATCCACCATAGAGAAATATTGGAGAGCAAGAACGCTAATGGCTTCGGTACCAAGGCCCAGCATTTGAAAACAACAACATATTTTCTTATAATCTGATTATATTTTTTTTCTTTGTAGACTTGAGAGCAATTTCCTTTCCCTCCGATAGTTGCAGACAAGGAGAAGAGACTTGAGCTCCTGGAGAAGTTATGTATAGATTAGCATTTCCTCTACATATATCACTAACAGAACTGGCATCTACATTTTTTTTTTCATCTTTTGCCAACATTGAGATGTCTCTAACAATTATTTTTAATTTCTCCCCAAAATTCAATATAATTTTTCTTCAAGTATTAGATCTTAGTGGGTCCATTACAGTCTTATGCACTTGTTAGATCTCTCTAAATATTGATATCGTTTTCTGAGTTAAGGCAGTATAACTACTGTATCACATATGGAGGAAATGCCATATTTATATCAGTGGTGACTCATGCTTTGAAGTTAGGTAAAGAACTAGTAAGAAAAATTATTTGTAAACTTGCTTATCTTAATTATTATTAAACTCAACTATTTCTTGTATATCAAATCATTCCTTCAGTCCTTTAAAGCTGCAAACCAGGGTTTAAAAAACCCGGTTTTAACAAAAAAAAACCCACCCCATGAGGGTTATTTGGGTTTTTTAATATAACCAAAAATAGAAAACAGGTTTAATCCCATATCTTTCAAATAAGACAATCCTTGGATATTTTCGCAACTGCCACCAGCCTCATGGATAGCTGAAAGAAAAAGAGGGTTTAATGCCACAGATCCCAAATGCTACACACTGGAATTCCCAGCTTGACTGTTTAAACATATTTGTTAAAAATTACCCTAAATATGAAGAAATACATCAAGAGCAACATTCTGAAATTCCAGAAAATATTACCCGAATTTTTGAAAATGTACTTATTTACAAAAATGTTTTGCATATACAAAAACAGCTGATATTTATTGGAAAAATATTTGATCGTATGCAAGCTGAATAAACTAATATTTCTGATTCTGTGGAACTTTGGATAGATTTAATAATATGTGTTGATCTTCAAAAGCATAAAGATAGTATTCAACATAGGATGAGTGAAGCTGTTTTGTCAATGCACTATTTTGCAAATATGATGAAAATCCTAAATATATAGGAAAACGCTTATCTTCTGATCAAGAAAATCAGGCTGAGTCTTGGTTGACAAGAAAACACCCAAATTGGCTTGTACCATTTTTAGCCTTTAAAATTAAAGATAAATATATTGTCATGGTGGAGTGGCTTGCATGCTTAAATGATCCTGAGAGTTATGCCGGCAGTAGCATTGCTGCCGATAGGGTTACCCATGCCGGACTGGTCGACGGTGATAAGCCAGACAAAAAAAGTACCTTGGTCGAAAGAGTGACGATCTTTCACCGTAAAAATACAACTGTCAAGAAATGCGGATTATACAGGGAATGATTGGAAAGCTTTAGCTCAGGATGGGGATGTATGGAGAGCTTATGTCTGTGCGGCCATGAACCTACGGGTTCGATAGTGCCAGTGAGTAAGTAAGTATATCCACCATCAATTTTTGCGTATGATGTAATAAAGAGCTTTATTTCTATCCAGTGGTGGAGTATTTTAGAAAACGTTCTACAAATGAGAACATTAAAGCTTTCTGTAACTTTATGAATGGACTGATTAGTTGCCCAGCTCATTCAGCATCAATAGAACAAAAGTTTTTCAACATTTGGATTAATATGGTCAAAAATGCATAATAGGTTGGGTTGTGAAAATGTTAAAAAATTAGTAAAAGTGCACAGATATCTTAATAATAAGGATGAATTAAAAGAATATGATGTTGAAGAGTATGATTCTGATTTAGAAATTTAAGTATTTGTTATTACTACTTTTAATAACAATTGTATATTGTGAATTAAATATAGTGGTTGAAAGAATAATTTATCTTTATTATTTTGTTGGTCTATTTATTTATCTTTTTAGTATCTTGACTAACAATTATTTTTTTACAAACAGTGTTAAAATAAAGTAAGTTCAGAAGTGGGTTTTTTTGGGTAGCTGGGTGGGTTTTTAAGTGAGCTTTTTTTTTAAAAAAAACCTACTCAGGTTTTTTTTAGTAAACCCTGCTGCAAATGTCATGGTGTTATCTTCATGGAAATGTGTCTTTGTTAATGCTGTAGAAGTTCTTTCTGAATTATATTCCCCAAAGAAGAAAGTCTCTCTTCTGAAACTGCTTTCCTCAGGTATGTTTTTATACAATTCTAACAAGAAAAGCTTTTTTCCACAGATGTTGTAGAAGGAGAGGAGCATAACCATGAAAGTTCCTTAGTGAACCATAACCATTTGAAATTAATATAAAATTATGGAATATTCACCTGAAAGGTCCGTCTCCTCAACTTAATTAATCATTTAACTGTAGCGCTTTTGGGACTTGTCCCATCATTGGCAGGATTCAAAACTGGTGTTTCACTGAAGATCTGGTAGAGGGGGTTGCATGTATTGGGTTTGTTTTCGTTTATCAGGCTGTCGTTGTTGTGAGCTGCTTTCATGATTTCCATGTACTTGAAGAGATGGAAATCATGAAAGCAGCTCACAACAACGACAGCCTGATAAACGAAAATGAACCTAATACATGCAACCCCCTCTACCAGATCTTCAGTGAAACACCAGTTTTGAATCCTGCCAATGATGGGACAAGTCCCAAAAGCGCTACAGTTAAATGATTAATTAAGTTGAGGAGACGGACCTTTCAGGTGAATATTCCATAATTTTATATTAATTTTGAATAATACCTCAATGGAACACATCATGAATCTTATAAAAGTTAACCATTTGAAACTAAGATTGTAGCGATTAACTAAAAGTTTAAATTCTTTTGTACCACATATTTTTAAAAATTCAGTAGGATGCCCACAATTTAAAACTTCCTTTTTATTTTCATATCTGCAACGTCAAAAAGATTTTTCATAAGTAATGCCACGAGTGATTTCTAAATGATCTAAAGAATTTGGAAATGTAGAGTTTCATTTGTTAGGACTATTTAACAAATAAAATTAAGCTGTTTACACAAATCATTATTTAAATATAGTTATTTTAAAATATTTATATATTTAACGTAAACGGTGATGTTTGAAAACAAATGAGAAATGTTTGTTATGTTTCATTTGTTCATCCACTGCAACCAGATCATATTATTTTATTGCCAAATAGGATTGCAATATTGTAAGAATGCACCCTAGTGGAGAAAAAATGAAACACATCAAACTGTATATTATAACCAACAATATGGGATATTAATTAATTTTTGATGTCCTATGATGTGAATATGTCAATTATTTTAAAATCATTAGGAAGTAACATTATGAGGTTTTATTTTAATAATTGAGTTTGTATTTTTTAACATTCTTACCTCATATGATTGTTTAGTTGGACATATGTTTCAAGGTGTTGCCCCATCGTCAGTTTTTCACAAACTGATTTTTTCTTTTCTTCAAGTTGTCGGCCCTGGATCTGTGTTCCAAAGAACTTTGTAATGAGGCTCCTTTCTCTGAGAATTTCAAAGTTCATAATTTTCTCCTTGTTCTTCTGTATATAGATTTTTTCCCATATTGTGAGTTCATTGGTATTTTCTAACGCCAAGAGATGGATAGACAGTGAATGCACATCCAATACGTCTTCCTCCGAGGAGTGATTTTGGAAATAAACAGGATGAAAATCCTACAGATTATGATTAAGAAGAAGAAGATATTTTTCTGGAATGAAAATACCTGAGAAATAATACGTTTAAGAAAGTGCAAACAGTGGTTTCTTTTTTATTGTGGTATAATCAATTGCTACACATTTTTTTTCTAATATATCACACAAATGGTATCTGATTACGTTCGTTCGTGCACTATATATATATATGATATGAAAAGAAAAATGAGTGCTTGAGTCGGGACTTGAACCCGAGTGCCTAAACTATGTACGTTTAGCACTCTAACCATCTGAGCCACTTAAGTATCCTAACACAAACATACATTTTTCTTATATATGTAGTATTCTCAATTCACACCACAAGAGGTAGTGGGAAGTCGTTCCAACTGCCATCTAGAGGCCACCAAATGTCAAAAATATAGTTATAACATCTAAATATATATATACATATACACAATCTGGGAGCCACATACATTCTAGTATTGTTATATCAGTGCTATGTGAATATAATATATATAAATTGCCATATTCAACGTATTTGTTAGAGTCAGTCACTGCAAAATAATGCTCTGACCTGTTCAGAATATTAAAAAGGAAGAGCTTTCTTTAATATGATAAATTTAATTGATAAACATCGAGGTGAAGCACGATTGCGATTGGTTGTAAAACAAAATTTATTGAAACGTGATTGGTCATTGACTCCCATTTGATGCATGAGATAAATGGTAATTTTAACTTTACGTTGTCAATATATTACTGTACTTTTACTTTTAATGAATCAATTACTTAGTAAAATCTTTAAGGCTTTATTAGTCAGAATAGTGAAAAGTTGACTTGGTCTAACTATGGCTGTGATGAACCTTCATATAAAATTACAATTTTATATGTTAAATAACCTTTGTTTTATTCTTATGCATGTACTATGCAGAATATGTTGGGATTACAATTGTTTCAAAATGGCAAAATTTCTTAAACAATGGAAAGCAAAGCATTTGAAAAGCGGAGAAAAATTATTCAGAATGTTTTTAAACTAACTAACTCACTGGCACTACCAAACCTGTAGCTTCATGGCCACACGGACATAAGCTCTCCATATATCCCTATCCTGAGCTAATGTTTTCCAATCATCCCATGTATAATCTACCTCCCTCAAATCATAGTTAATGTTATTCTCCAACTTCATAGTTTAGTGAAAAAATATCCCACGTAGCCACTGAGGATAGAGTGAAAATAACAGCGGAATTTATAGGTGAGTCAGCATGGAACATGTATTCTGCTTATTAAATTGTACCTGTGAAGAAAGGATATCTGTCGACATTATGGAAAGTCCGTAAATTAATGAGTCATTCTTACATCTTACCTCACTACCCCATAATAACTGGACCCAAAGAAAACCACAAGTATGTTTAAAATGTCACCAAAGCTTCCTAAGCATTGTACAAGAAATCAAACAGAAATTGCAACTTCCACATTCAAAAGAAAATATGCAGATGAGAAACAACCCTCTAGAATTTTTGGAAATCGAATATAACCTTCATTTAACAGAAGACATCAAGAAATCTGAAACTCCTCCATATATTTTAAAACAAATGTCACTGGAAATAATAAATCTAAGATACCCAGCTCCTGAATGGATACATATTTTTACAGATGGCTCCAGCCTACCAAATGATGGTGGCACTGGTGCTGGTGCAGTATGTCCACTTTTTTCCTTTTATCGTAAACTAAACACAAATTCAACAAACTTTGATGGCGAAATTCTAGCAATTTTCTTAAGTTTACAAAATCTTTTATATCACATCCAAAAATTTACAAAAGTTGTAATTCTATGTGACTCCAAAGCAGCCATTCTTGCTATAACACAAGACACAACACCCAAAAGCATCAAAATTATCGAATGTCACAAAATGATAAAACAGTTATCCCGTCTACATAAAAAAGTTGTACTTCAATGGATTCCGGCCCATTGTGGAGTGACAGGCAATGAAATAGCCGATTTTCTGGCCAAGAAGGGTAGCAAAATTGTTTCAAACCCAACTTCTGCTCCAGTTTCCTTTCACTCTATCAAAAGAATTATCTCAAATAAATACATCAATAAACTTAGAGAAGAATACACCACCGAAACATCTGGAAAGGAATGGGAAAATCTACAAGCTTATGACATTACTACATTACAAAGAAAATCTGCAGTAGCAACATTCAGACTGCTAACGGGACATGACTGCTTGAATAAACACCTACACAGAATTGGCATAACAGATTCACCTAAATGCCCTTTTTGCAATTTAAATGAAGATATGGAAAGAAACCATCTCCTCCGTTGTCCAGCTTTTGTAGAAGAGACCAGCCTTTCTGCTAAATATTGGAGTGCAAGAGAGCAAATGATTTCATTATCAAGTGCTCGACATTAGATACCAACCAACCAACCACATCTTACCTCATATTTTATGTTTCTTTAAACATGGGAACTAGTTTTCATCTCTCTCATTTTCAACCGACATTATGAAAATTGAAAATGAAAGAGATGGTTCTCTTGAAAACTAGTTCCCGTGTTTAAAGAAACATAAAATTTGAGGTAAGATGTAAAAAATGACTCATTAATTTGTGAATTAAGAATCTCAATGTTATGTCCCAAATTTAACTATGTTATGGAAATCTCTAATTAGGTAGGTCTATATAGAATTTTTAATCATAAATAAATAAAAAATGGTGGAAGTTTTTAATTATTGATACTATCTTACTTTGTATTTAGTCTTATTTCCCATTAAAGTAGATGTTGCTAAGAACAATGTTTCTATTGACGACAGTTCTGTACACAATTCAGTCACATTGGCACGATTCCCCCAACAGACGGAGTCGGCAAAGTAATACCTTATGCAAGTTTGTTTACAGTACAACTGGAACATAACTCGAATACAGTATAGGTACATGTTTCGGAGACTTTCTTCCGCACTCTTAATAAAATTTTGAATATTTGAGTTCATTCTCCAATCTCTACTCATTTCCATTCTGTAATTATTGATTGGATTCACTCTATCACAGAGGTCTGAAGCACTGAAACATTGTACATGTTGCAAGTAGTAAGGGTAGTGGGAACTGCAATGTAAAAATCTCTATACACTAATGTGGCTCAGTACATGCAACTGTCTTCGTTGAGGGAGTTTGCTGCCTCCAATACTACATACTCAAATTCAGGCACAACTCAAATATCAACACACAAACTGAAATGAATATTTGAAACTTGGCTGTTACTTTGTGAAAGAATTTTAGTTTTAACATGAAATTTGAGCATTCATGAACTTCATAATATTTTTTTTATTAGTATACCAAAACCAAAATACACTCTAGGTGGCAATTAGAAACCACTTTTGAGGAATTTCAATTTCTGGTAATTATGTTTATGACTTTCATCAAAACCACTGATACCACCAACTATCCGGAGCTTAGGGCAATGATCAATCAACTTTTGTACAAGTTCATTCTCTCTTCTATAATCACTAGATTCACAGACACTTCTAAAATATATTTCTTCCACATTTTTTATACATTCGGTTTGAATCACATTGCTTATTAACTCATATTTATTTAAGGAAACTAAACAACCAGTTATTTTTAATTTCTTCACATTGAGAAATGAGAAAGTATAGCAAATCTTTATGTGGAGAAATATATATACATTTAGAATTATGTGAAAGCATCATTTCAACTGATTCAGCCTTTACATATAAACATGTAATTGTCTGGAAAATAGGCGGGTGTCTCACGTAATCTTACAGTGATAGTGATGTATTTACACAGCCTGAAAAGTGAAGACACTGTAGAGATGTGCAATATTGTCCAATTAGTAACACATCTTCAGCATTAGCATTGTTAGAGATAAACACATGGAGATAAACCAAATGTCTACCAATGTCCCTAAGAATTTTATGTGAATCTGTCAAACTGGTATCTACATTAAGACCATGTACATTCTTTAAACTACTGAGGTCATGCCAATCTTCACAATCAAGCAAAAGACTGATTTTCAATCTTGGGAGAGCTTCAAGAATTCTAAAAATTTCTCCATTACATTCTGACAATACCAAACATTTCAGCGTTGATGCTTCTCCCTTCTTGATCAAACCCTTCAATAAATCCACATAGCCTTCTTCTGTGATGGCTGTATTTGCTATATTCAATTTCTCTAAATTATCCATCAGTAGAATTGAAGCAATGCTACAATCAGTAATATCCATTTTGACCAAACAGATTCAGAGCCTTCATAAATCTAAAAGATCTAGCAATTTCTTTTAGACTTTCATCATTACAAAATCCACAAAATTCTTCCAGAAAAGGGGGGAACTCATCATAAGTAAAGTCATATTCCTGATGTAAATAATACTTCAAATTCAGAGACTTTAAATTGTTCAGACAACTGACATTCTTCACTAATAACTGCACTAATACTGAACTATCGAATTCACCTTCTAGGAAAATATTGGAACAAATCCAGTTATGTGGGAAAGTATCGGAATCTCCTAGTAAATCCATTTTTGGAGCAATTCTTGTTACTCCTGGATGAATGACACATTTTATTAATTCTTCATAAATTTCTTCTTCTAATTCATGTCTATCAATCATTATTTCTAAAGAGTCAATACATGAAAGTAGTTTGTTAGTTACATCATTTGCAAGAGTTATTGGAACATTTTCTGCAAGAAGACGATGAAAATTCCTGTATGTAAATTTGAGTTTCTGTACATGTACAGAGAGGGTTTGTTCTTCCTCCTCGCTTCTATCATCATTCAAGTGTGGTTCAAAGTTATACCAAAGGTCACAAAAATACTTTCCAATTGCTTCCAGACACAGTTTCTCAAGATTTTCAGGCTGAGCCATTCTGAAATACCAATTAAATAAAATATGTATTATTAATTTTTTTAAAACAATGAAATGAAAAAAAAAAATATATATATATATATATATATATATATATATATAAAGAAAGAAAGGAAAAAAATAATAAAATAGAAGACAATATAAAAAATTGCTGCAATAGTTATTTTATTTAACAGCATTCTTTATTACCAAATTCATGTCAGCCTTTTGCGACGGCTGCCTTTACCACCCAATCAATACATCTGGTACTTGCTTATTTTAGAGGATGAGTCGAACCCAATTCATGGTGCTACCAGCATTATTTTCCTGATACTGCCTTTTCTTAAATGCCAATTTCCCATTTCCAAGTTCCTGAAGAAACTTTACTGAATTTCAGTTATGTTTACAATATTATGTTGTTTTCAAATGCTGGACATTGACAATGAAGCCATTAGTGTTCTTGCTCTCCAATATTTCTCTATGGTGGATCCAACAGGTAATACTTCACAGGTTTGTAGATGTTCTTCATTCATTTCTTCATCTTTGTTGAATAGAGGTCAATTTGGATTCGTGTAGATTCCTATTTTATATAAATATTTGGCCAAATAGTCTTGTTCTGTAAGCAGTCTAAATTTTGCTACTGTAGTTTTACATGGAATTTCTGGAATAATATCTGGCTTCTTCACTAAAATATTCAATTTTTTTGTCTTTGGCTTTATTACATGGGTCTTGGTTTTGTTTGATTTTATATTTGTTTTTAATTATTCTTTTATGGATGCAAAAGGTAAGCTTTTAGTAGTATTCTGAATTAAATTGGAGTCTTTTTTTGTATGAAAATCAGCAGTGTCATTTCCAGCAATTCCACAATGTGCAGGTATCCATTGCAATTGAATTCTTTTCTGTAGTTTTTGGAGTTGTTGAATCATTTTGTAGCACTCTTTAATTTGTTTTGAGTTCATTTTGTGTAAATTTATGCATATATTGCTGCCTTAGAATCAGAGAGTATGACAACATTTTGAAATTTATTTATTCTGTATAGTAATTGTTGGAGTGAAATATGAATTGTCGTTACTTCTGCATCAATATTTGTTGTGTGGTATAAAATGAAAATAATGCACATGTAATTCCTGATCCTGAGTTATCAATAGTAGATCCATCTGTGTAGACATGTAACCATTCTTCTGGTGGATATCTCTTACTCACAGCTTCTAACGCTAGAGCTTTTAGTACAGATGTGGGAGTTTCAGATTTTGTAACTAGTTCTTCTAGATTTAGCTGAATGTTAATTGATTCAAAAGTAAGAGGGTTTTCTCTGATCAAAATATTTTCTTTAGATTTAGGAAGATTCAAATCTGTTTTTATTTCCATTATTTTGGACAAGAAACTTGTTTGTGTTTTCAACTTGATTGGTTGTAACTGTCTTTTTTCCCATTTTGATGTTGTTAATTGTAACATTTTTTCGTGTTGTGTTATTGCTTGTTCCTCTAAAGATAGACATTTGGAGGGTTCTGAGTTAGTGCTTGCATTGCTGTGATTGGAGTTGATTTTGCTGCACCGGTTATAAGTCGTAAAGCCTGATTTTGGCATATTTCTAGGCGATTCAGGTTAGAGTTATTTGCTGTGATTTTTACCTCCCCATTGTATAGAAGTATTGGTCCCGCGCCGTAGCCGAGTGGTTAAGGTAGGAAGCCTTGGCGCAGAGCTACGGGACTTGCGCTGGTTCGAGTCTCCATGGGGGAAGAAATTTTCTCATGGTATTTCGGCCAGTATGGGACCGGTGCCCACCCAGCATCGTGATGCATTTGGGTAGCTACAATTAGTAGCGGCTCCAGGTTGAGAAAACCAGCTATAACGGCTGGGGGATCGACATGCTGACCACATGTCACCCCTACACTGGCTGTTGATCATCTACCTCTGTGACTAACACATGTGGATGTGAAGCCAGCAGCCGGCTGGTAGGTTAAGGGCCTTCTAGGCCTGTCGTGCCAGGAGAGTATAGAAGTATTGGCTTGATTAATGTTTTATACGTAGTGTTCAGAGTCTGGTGATTACTACCCCACTTTGCTCCGGCTAATCTTTTTAAGATTGAAAATCTTTCCTTTGCTTTGTTTACTACTGCTTCAATATGTTTTCATCCTCGGCCGATATTATGACTACCAGATTTTCATTTGAATCTTCACCTATAACATTGCCATCTGGTACTGATTTGATGAACCTAGATATCAAGTCCTGTCATCGGGCATTTCAAAATTCATGGAAATTCAAATTTCAAAATTCAAACGAAAATCCGGTAATCATAATATCAGCTGAGGATGAGAGGGACTCCTCTTGAAAACTGCAGTTCCTGTGTTTAAAAAAAACATGAAGTATGAGAGAAGATAGGAATTGACTCATTTGTTCATTGACTTAAGAACCTCAATGTTATTTCCCATATTTAACTTATGAATGTTCACATTACTTATTGAATGACTTGGTGATATCAAAATGTGAAATATGTTGATAAAAAATAGAGTAAATATAATGGAAATAGTAATAGCAGTAGTAATCTATTTCCTAGCAACTTGGATGAATTCCATTCTCCTTCTTGCTTCTGAATAAAGCTTTGATGTTGAGTTCAGATGTGTTGTAGTCAGGACGGGGTGCTTGTGCAGGTGTTCTGTTGTCATTATTGAATTATTCTCATTTTAAAGTACACATCTAGGTAATCTATAGATGGAAATCCTGTGGAGTTGTGCAGCTGAACAATCATGTCCTGTGATGATGGAGAACATTGGTATTGTTTCATATCTGGAGAATGTGGAATTGATTAATTATTTTCAATCAAAATTACAGTACGAACAGTAACACTAAGGCTCGTATCTATGAACACATTAGACTGTAAAAGTCGTTCTCAACATGTACTTAGCTGAGAAAGTTGTATTCAAATACGTTTTGCATGCTCAAGACTCGGTTCATGTGATAAATAATTGCCAAAATTCTGTAAGCTACCTGGCGAGGTGACTTTGCAGACAACGAATCGTGAGCAACCCGATGGGAACCGATGTACCTGAAACCTTGCTGCCTGCCTTGGCTGCTTTATCCAAGATGTCGGACCTTGAAGACTTCGATCATGTTGTCGGTATAACACGGAGAAGAGGAATTTGATACAGTCTACCAAAGAATTCAACTGGAAGAACAGGAGAATCAGCGTAATATCGCGCAATGCAGATGTCATTGTATACGGTTTTATTTGCAAGGACACAAGCGTAAATGCATTCCTCTAGCAGACGAAAATAACGGAAGTGGTTTTTATTGCTGAGAATTCTGGGTAATTTTCTTGCCAATATTACGAAAAAAAAACTACTTTCATGGATGACCAGTGAGCGACTCGCTAATTCGACACTTTGTACGTTCTCACGGAAAACTCAGCTCACCAGAGACAAAGTTATTTGCATGCGGCCCTAAGAGCAAATTTTTCATGTATAAATGAGTTGGAGAAAATATGATAAATAAGGTGAGTCTCATAAAACATGTCCTAAACAGAACTCACTTTTATCAGGTAAGATGCAACAGATTCACCTTATTTATTAAGAAGAAGCTTTTAATGTTACTTCCTATTGTAATTTTATAATGGATAGAATATTTTTACATCTCACTTTTACGAAGTTTACATGTATTCACGATACCGGTTTCAAAGGCATTTGCCTTCATCATCTGTCAAATTGCAACTGTTGAAATTTAACCATTTCTACCATTGGTATCAGATGGCAGTTTGAAAGATGGTCGGAACAGCAACAGTTGGTGTTTGACTGAAGATGAAGGCAAAAGGCCTTTGAAACCAGCATCGTGAAAACATGGAACCTTATGAGGTAAGATGTAAAAAAACGTTATCCAACTCAATTATAAGTTCATGAATTACTGTTAAAGCCAGCATATGGCTTGAATTTTAAAATATTTGTCTGTTTTTTTCTGAATTTTCTATTAACTATTATTTTAGCTGATTGATAATTTAGTTTGATGTGTGATATTTTTGGACTTTTTTTTTGGTCAGAAAGTCAGTGATTCCATTACTGTGGTGGCCTACAACAGTATAGTCCTGAATGTTTTGCTAATTACTCTTGGTGTCCAAATCTTTTGGTTTTCAACATCAAGTTATTTTTTCCGGCAGAAGAAATACAGTAAACTAACAAGGGAACTACCTGTCAACCATTGCATATCGAAACTTACCTGGAAATGTCTTCTAGAGAAGCATTGTCATGTACCTGCCATTTTAACTGCAGGCACAGAAATTGAAACCAGAAGCCAGAAATGGCAACCCACTGAACAGAGCAAATAGACTCCCTGGCTGATTAAGGGTCGTATGCAAATACATTAGTCTCTACTCAAATTACTTCCAATCACTGGTGAGCTGAGATCGAATTAACGGCCGCCTTACCGGTCATGCATGAATGTTGACGTTTTCGTAATATTGGCAACGAATTACCCAGAATTCTCAGCGATAAAACCACTTCCGTCATTTTTCGTCTGCTATAGAGGAATGCATTTATGCTTGCATCCTGCAAATAATACCGTATACAAACACGTCTGCGACGCGCAATATTACGCCGATTCTCCTGTTCTTTCCAGTTGAATTCTTTGGTAGACTCTATCAAATTCCTCTTCTCCGCGTATACCGTAAACATGATCGAAGTCTTCAAGGTCCGACATCTTGGATAAGTTTCAAACTACAATCGGTTACCATCTGTTCCCTTTGGGATTTTCACATAAGTTTATATCTTGAGCTACAATCTTAAGGTACCTTGTCTGGTTGCTTTACAATTATTACCGTGTGAATAGATTTCTGAGTAAGAAAAATGTGTTTGGATAAAACTTTATCAGCAGAGAACGCCTTTTACTGTCTAATGCGTTCAAACATTCGACCCTAAGAGTGGAGTGGAGTATGGTAGAACATGGCATGGATGGCAGCTATTGAAGGTTACCCAATCTATCAATTTGGGAGTTGTATTATTCCCCTATAATTTAAACGAGAGATTTGGCACTGGATTTTAGTGCCTTGCAGTTAAAAACGGCAGATAATTTTTTCGACACGGTCTTGGTATGCCACAATGTCTCTAGAGGAGAAATTTTAAATAAGTTATGGTATGCAATGATTGACAGTTACCTTGTGAGATAGCTTGGGTAGCAGCTAATGAGTCACTGAGTATATCTGCATTTCAAAATTCTTGTATCCTATACAGAAGTTGGGTGAAAAGAATATCATGGAAATATGTAATATTAATCTTTAACATAAGGGATTCTGAAATGCCTGTTACCACCCAATTGCCAGAATTTAAAAGCCCTTAACATTCTTTTTGCAGGGTTTTGAATAAAAAATTATTATTATTATTATTATTATTATTATTATTATTATTCTAGATGCAATAGAAATACAGAGTTGTAGCTATGATATCACTGTTTGTTCTGACGAGTTTTCATAGTTATACAACTGTTATATTAAGATATATGATAAAATTCACTTTAATTTTCATGCATATTGAACTGGTCAGTTAATGACAAATGAGGGAAATTTTGAAAAAGTGACTGAATTCAAATACCTAGGAACAATAATTACAAATAGAAATGAGGTGCTCAGAGAAATTAAACATAGGCTCAATTTTGGAAATGCATATTATTATGTATTACAGGGACTCTTGTCGTCCCAACTTCTCTCAAAAAATGTCTAATTGAAAATATATAAAATTGTTATTCTCCCAGTTATATTATATGGATGTGAAACATGGACTCTTACTTTAAGGGAGAAGAAAAGATTACGAGTATTTGAGAATAAAGTTCTTAGGAAAAATTTTGGACCAAAAAGAGATGAAAAGACAGGTGAATAGAGAAGACTTACATAAAAGTGAAAGCTACATGAACTTTACGGGAAAGCTGGTAGTGTAATAAGAACAGTTAAGTCTTGTAGACTGCAATGGGCAGGACATTTGGCATGAATGATTTGACGGAAGTACAGGATACAGTAGATGGATTGGAAAACAATAGTTCAGGTTATGAATGTATGGAGAGCTTATGTCCAAGCAGTCATAAACATACAGTTTCAATATTGCCTGTTAATTAATTGTATGTATGAATTTTTGTCATGGTTATTTTTTATATTTTCTAGATAGAATTGGTGAAGTTTTGTACTTTTTTTTTTTTTTTTTCAAATTTCATCACAATTTGTTGATACAGTGTGTACAGAACAAAAAAGAGAATACACAAGAATGTTTCAAATAAACACCATGATTGTATTGTTATTACGTAACTATAGAAACAAGAAAATCAAGATTCTTTAAAGAAAATCTTTATCACAAAAATATTTTCAGCAATTTTATCATGTTTGCGTATAATCGTCGTAATAGAAATTTTATTTCTGCGATGCAGAATTTTACAGATGAGTATGCTGCTATACCTCCACAACCACCACGTGAGTTGCAGAACTGAATATTTACATTTTTTAAAATATATGTATACAACTGTCATTCTTTGTTTCACAAAACCCAGTCACAGCGCAAATATTGAACATTCGAATTTAGATGTAATTTTGATTTTAAAATTAAGCTTAAGACCACTGAAAATAAATAATTGCGGAACATCCAGAAACATTTTATAAGCACTACAAAATTCACATTTCACTACACGATATAATTTTGCTATTAAAATGAAGTTTAGGATATCACCAAAGATGAAAACACTGAATTAAGTTAGTTTGCTTTCAGTTTCTTATACATATAGTATAGTTTATTTACATACCTGTAATTTAATATTATCGACATGTCATTCTATTTATTACCTTTACAGGTTAGATTAATTGAAATAAGTTAGGTTAGGTTAGCTTATAGGTTTATACATATATTCCAATAAATTGTATTATACATAGAAGATTACGTTACAAAGAAGTGGCATCTGTTTGAGGACATTTTCAAATCGTCGCACCAAATCCTGCTTCGTGAGTTTCTGCATTCATCTTAGACTCCTTTATGTACAAATGTCATAATTTAGCTTCAGAACGTTCTTCACGACTAAAAACGTATGTAAAATGTAGTTATTGGAATCTATCAAAATCATAGAGAACGATCAAAATGACTCCTTACTTCTCTATGCCTGAGCACAGCAAAATGGCGACCATAGATTAGTTGCAAGCAGAGATAAGAATGCAGGTTTGAAAACTTCGTTCTCTCTGTTTGAAAACAAAATATCTAATGCCCTTTTATTTGATGGCATGATATGCACCTAGACTCTGGTTTCAAACTGTCCCACACAAAGATAACGCACTGTAGTCCCACGCCCATCTACTGAGTATTTTTACAATCTCATAAAATAACATGTTTTCTGCTATATTTCGTGTACTGGACAATTTTATTTTGAAAAGAGAATATAATAAAATTGTCCAATATTGGAAAGTATTATTATATCCATCCATCCATAGTAATTCTGCCCGATGGCAGGTCTTTCACTGCAATCATAGCATTTTCATGCTGTGCTTTGCAGCTTTACTAGGGAATTGTAGGTGTGGTAGCTTCCCGTTGCTTTCCACACCAGTGAAGGATGATGATGATGGCCATATAATTTAGAGGACCGTTTGACCTTAAAGTTTTCCTGACATTTGTCTTGCAGGAGAGTAAAAACCTCACCCAACAAAACTGTCCCGACCAGGAATTGAACCTGGGCCTGCTGCATGACAAGTCAGCATCCTACCTTGAGACCACAGCAGTGGACTATTATTATATAATATATGTCATATTTATAATATAAAAATAGAGTATCACAACAACATTGGCCCACATTCAGTGTTGAGGAAGACTGAGATCTCAGGTACTCTATTTTTATATTATAAATTTTACATAGTAACCTCAACAGTGTTATGTCATGAATTTTAAAAGTATCAATAATATATGTCATTGAAATATTAAACTTTACTGTTTAAGAAGGTACGTAATGTAAAATGTATCTCACAAGATCTAATATTGAATTCTGGACTTTCATTTGTTGTGTGATGATTGTATTGCTGATTTTTTTCCAATTTAGAATATCTAGTTGAGCGTCTCAAACAATCCATTTCAGTAGACATAAGCTTCAAACTTAAATGCTTATTCAACTCCCAAGTTCCTGCACCGTATGTTAGTGTGCTTCGAATTATGGATTTATAAATTTCTAATTTGGTATCTATTCTTATGTTCTTATCCCACAAAACTGATTAACATTGTCATTACCGATCTGCCTTTTCAAATTCTATATTTTATGTCATTTTCTTGGGTACATTTTGAGTTAATTTGGATCCCCAGGTAATTACATTATTCACATCATTTGATACATCCCATTATTATTATTATTATTATTAGTCCACTGCTGTGGTCTTGAGGTAGCGTGCTGCTTGTCACGCAGCAGACACGGGTTTGATTCCCAGTCAGGACAAGCTCCTGGGTGAGGTTTTTTTCGGGGTTTTTCCTCATCTCTAAGACAAATGTCAGGAAGCTTAGGGCCCAAAGATCCCCGAAAATCATCCAGCCATCATTATCATCATCATCCTTCACTGGCGTGGAAAGCAATGGGAAGCTACCACACCTATAAATCCCTATAACCGGTAGTAAAGCTGCAAAGCATAGCATGAAAATACTATGACTGTAGTGAAAGACCTGCCCTCGGGCAGAATTACTATGGATGGATTATTATTATTATTATTATTATTATAGATGATGGATAATAATAATAATAATAATAATAATAATAATCATCATTTTTTAATTAATGTCCATCTATGGGCTATAATTATGCTGGACTTGACATATATAAACTAAATACCAGTATTTTAATTGAAGGGTGAAACTTTTTCATCACTAATATGTAATAAATAAATAAACTCATAAATATATGAAGCTATATTATATTTTATTACATAAATCTATAGCATTATTATAAGAAGGTTTACTGCATACACAATTAATTTATACTGGTAGCTAAATAGTGTTACACAATTTACGAAGGCAGGAATATTACTTAATATAGTGTAAAGTGGACGTAGATTATGTGGCAGGAATTAAATATTATAGGATATATTTTGCAAAAATACATACGAATAAAAAAAATTGACGAAGGATTCAAACCCTGGCTTTTACATACATTTCATGTTGTTGTAAGTAGTTTAACGGTCTTCGCTACTCGAACATCGGATACTAGTTGCCTTGTTAACTTTTACACTATGAACAAGAGTTGAACTTTATTTAAAATGTCACAATTTGAGTAATATTGCATTTGTCGAACACTCGTAAATATCTAGAAATATGTCTCCTTCACTGTTCTTTAACTATTTAAGACTATTAAAACTAAATACAGCGTATTTAAAACATTTAACAATGCGTTACCTCGTGAACCGCAGCTATGGCTTTTCGAGCATGTGCAGTGGGCCATAACAAAAACTCTGCTTTTTGAAGCAGCTCATTCTTTTTGTCACTAAGTGTACATAACTAAACTATTGTAAACAATGGTAAAAGAAAAAAAATGATTCCCTTTACCACTGATTACAATAGTACAGTGGTGTACATTAATTTACTTATTTCAATCATAGTAATAGCTTTAGCTTCTTAATATTAATTTAATAATGGAATATGTAGACTAAATTAATAATACATAATAAGTTTACACAAATACAGATAGATCATCAAGCAGTCAAGGATAGAGGCCTGATACCTGTTCTGATCTTGTTATCCATTAAGTGCTTTCTAAGTGGTCAACCTTGGCTTAATTTTGCAACTGGGTAGTTTTTTAATACTAAATTAGGCACTCTTTAGTTAATATTTTTCTCTCCAAATATAATTTGTCATTCAGTGAGAAATGTTAAATTTAAAACAAATACAAAAAATGTTTACTAATTTCTCCATTTGACTGTCTTTTCATCTCTCTTCGGTCCTAAAGACTTTATTCTCAAATACTCGTAATCTATTCTGATCGCTCATTCGGGGAGGCCCTCCATGTCCTTGTGTGGTCACAAAATTAGGGTAAAGATACCTATTTTTGTGATATGCCTAATTCTGTGATAAAATTTCAATTCAATGTCTCGAAATTATTTTAAAAAGTAGTTTCAAGTTACTCTAGACATGGCATAAGCTTTTGTCTTTCCATTTTATTGATTTGCCCGCCTTTTGAGAAACCAATATAAAGCCTCAAAAGCCATCCTGTAGTTGAAAATGATTTAAGAAACAATTTTTCCTCCGTGACTGTCCTTGAAGATTCTGTATTTTGGGGAAAGTGCTTTTTATATACTCTAATCTCTCATATTTAACTTTGTGAATGCAGACACTAAGAAGAAAATTCTTAAGAATATTAATAAGCTTTCATATTATTACACCACGTAGAAATCAGTTATATTGAAATTATATATGTTTACTCATTAACAGGCGTATAGTAATTAAACCTATAGGCAAAGTAGGCATTTGAAACCAATTTCCTAAAATAATTTCTTCATTTGATAACTTATGAGATTTTTCTTTATTTTCAATTTTTATTATTTCTCTAAAATAATTTTATTATTATTGTCCTGCACCATAGCTGAGTGGTTAACACAAGATGCCTTGGCACAGAGCTATGGGACTTGCAGGGTTCGTGTCCCTATGGGGAAAGAAATTTTCTAATGAAATTTCAGCTAGTATGGGACCAGTGCCCACCCAGCATTGTGAGGCATTTGGGTAGCTACAATAAGTAGCAACTTCAAATTGAGAAGACCAGCTACAACGGCTGGGGGCCGACATGCTGACCACATGTTACCCCTACACTGGCATGATGATCATCTACCTCTGTGATTAACACATGTGGATGTGAGGCCAGTACCCGGTTGGTAGGCCAAGGGCCTTCTAGGCCTGTTGTGCTTGGAGTTTTTTTTATTATTTCATGATTATGTTTGTAGAGGACAAGTACATTTTTTTGCAGACATTTTATCACCATGTGTATTGTTAATATTATTATTTAATGTTAAGTTTATTTTTAGAGGGAAATAGGCCTAAATATTAAATGCAAGTTTCGTATTTACCCTCATATAGCTTCTAATATTGATTATCAACCTTAATAAACACCTAATTCAGATTTATTTTTAATTTATAAGCTTCTGTTTTAATATCACTCAATTAGGAATTCACTAGCGGACCACTCAAATGACATCTATAAAAAAACAAGTGTAACTAAATTAGTATGGTCCAAATTCTTCCCTGTAGGGGGGGAGAGTGCCTAAATCTCTGTTAAGGGAAACATGTGCTTACAAGAAGAAGAAGAAGGAATTCACTCACGGTGTTAGGATACCACTATCAAGGATTTAGGAGCCGTATCATGGATTTAGGAATCTTTGTCTTGGAGAAAAAAATAAGGAATTTGGGGACAATTGAACATGAGTTTGGAGTGAATTTGGTAAATAATCTCATGGAAGATTCATACACTCTTCCTGTATTCATATTTTGTCACCATTATCTAAAATGTTACACTTGCACAAAAATGTAAAATGCTATCTTGGAATTAGGCAACTGTGTGATCCCTGTCCCTACAGGTTGTGCAGACCTATTAGCTGAGAAGGTAAGCTACAATGTTGCACTTTAGCCTCTTCTTTGTTAGGAGTTACTAGACCAAATTAATTTAGTTACACATATTTTTCCACAGATGTCATGAATGATATGTGGTCAACATGAGACATCTAGTAGGCAACTGAGGTATTACTAGGATGAAGAGGTTGGTCAATTTTTCTTAATGGCCTCTTTATTCAGGCTTAAGGATCCTGCAAATCTTCAGACTTGGATCCCACGGTTTAAAGTCCCTCCCAGAGGACTTGCTCCTGGATTTTTCCATCCTAAAAATCCATTGACTCTGACCAGGTTTGAATCTGGGACTCTTGGACCAGAGGAAGGAGCATAACCAATAGTACCTTGGCTGACTTATAAGTCAATTTAATGGAATAATTGGATGGTGTTATGCATCAACCTGCTAAAAAAGTGTGATTTGGATGTCATCTGTTGCACTGGCTCATCAGGTAAGTTATGCACACTTTTAGTGCCAACTTATTATTAAAGAAAATTTTAAACACCATCAGTCCTATCAGAGATTCTGTTTTGCAACAAATGGCTATGAAACCAGATGTCATAAATGCTAATCTAAATTTTGCATCGTGCAGCTAAGTTCTAAATGTTTCCTCTCTTAGATTGTTGATGCATAACTGACAAACAAGGAAAATAACTTGGAATATCCAGTATTGTTAGTTTGGCACTACAATAAATAGTGAAGATTGACTTAAACTTTAAAGATTTTTTCTCAAAACTTAGATAATGTCATTTAGCCAATTAATGCATAATGCCATCCAATTGTAATTTGTAAAATTTCATTTTGTTATTTTGTTTTATTTCCAGAGGAGGAAATTCCAGCTGAAGCAGCAGGCGAACCAGGTAATTTTGATGTGTACTCTAACTATAATCTCAATTAAGGGATAAATTATAAACAACAGAAATGAATGGAGACAGAATGTTGATAGACAGAAGAGAGTGTTATACTATAAGGGAAGAAGAAATCCAGGAAGACCAAGAAAAATATGGTTAGACATGTTTAAAGACGAAATAGGAAATATTGCCATCTATATTGCCTGGAGTGTACAAAAGAATAAAATTCCTTTCTGATTAGCTGTGAAAGAAAAAATTCAAAGAGATTTATCACACCAATATCAGACTCAAGTCCCACAAGGGAAGTCTCAACCATTGCATCAATTTTATTATTTCTTGTAAGACATGTTTCAAAGCATCTTTGCTCCATCTTCAGATGGATTTAAAATGCTTTTTAGACATGTCTTACAAGAGTATGAGGTAGGATGATGGGAGACCCAACTTATTTATTAAGTAGAATCTCATAAGGTTACTTCCTATTATATTTTCATAATAAATTTATAAAATTGTTTAACTTTGCACTTAAAAGCGATGAATTTAGAAATTTAATCATTCTGAACTGAAAATTCTAACCTAAAATACAGGAAAAAAGATCTATTGAAGAACGATGACTGTAAGTTTCTTTCCTCATAATTTAATGTAATTAGAACTCTTCATTGATGAATCTGGGAAAACAATAGACTGTGTATTATTATGTTTAAATTAATATCTGATTTGACTAATTAGTGTTCATTAACATTATTTTCATTTTAAATTCCTCAACTCATTGTTCTGTGTCTGCCTCTTTTCCAGGCAACCCAGGACCTGGACTGGCTATGGCTGGTGTAGTAGTGCCCTTTGCAGTACCTGGAAGACGACAAGCAGTCCTTCACAACATGGTAGCCACACCTGCAGATCGTCAAAGAGAAGAAGTAGTGATGCACAATTTCATGTTCACACCCTTAACATCTTTCAGTAAGTTAAATATTTGTGAACATAAAAACAAAAAATATATAATTAAGTCAATATGCTACAAGCCGGAAATTTAGGGGTACAAATTTTTAAAACCAGCTTAAACATTCTGGCAGCACCAAGGTACTGGGGTTAACTTGCCCTCTAAAAGAAATGAGTACCAGATATTTGTTCTGGGGGACAAAGTGGTTGACAACCTAGTTGACATCTAAAGAGGTGGGAAGCCCTAACCTCCTACTACCCCAAGGGCTCAAGGCCTGTAGTGGTATCACTTAAAATTGAATGTTTTTCGATGTTTTTATTATTAATTTAACATTTCTCAATGAAAGATAAATTAAATTTGAAGAGAAAAATTTTCGCCTAGACCGGGACTCGAACCCGGGACCCTTGGCTTTCCGGGCCAAGTGCTCTACCAACTGAGCTACCGAGGCGAGTTACGATCTAGACGCAAATTTTTCTCTTATATACGTTGTAATTCCCTATCGCCAAATGCTTTTGAAACCATTGTTTCTATCTTTGCAAATGGCGGCTTCTTAGTTAAGAAGACATTTATTGGAAATTTAACATTACTTTAAAAGCCAGTAAGGCCTCTAATGATGTTTTTATTATTAATTTAACATTTCTCAATGAAAGATAAATTAATATTGAAGATAGAAACAATGGTTTCAAAAGCATTTGGCGATAGGGAATTACAACGTATATAAGAGAAAAATTTGCGTCTAGATCGTAACTCGCCTCGGTAGCTCAGTTGGTAGAGCACTTGGCCCGGAAAGCCAAGGGTCCCGGGTTCGAGTCCCGGTCTAGGCGAAAATTTTTCTCTTCAAATTTAATTTATCTTTCATTGAGAAATGTTAAATTAATAATAAAAACATCATTAGAGGCCTTACTGGCTTTTAAAGTAATGTTAAATTTCCAATAAATGTCTTCTTAACTAAGAAGCCGCCATTTGCAAAGATAGAAACAATGGTTTCAAAAGCATTTGGCGATAGGGAATTACAACGTATATAAGAGAAAAATTTGCGTCTAGATCGTAACTCGCCTCGGTAGCTCAGTTGGTAGAGCACTTGGCCCGGAAAGCCAAGGGTCCCGGGTTCGAGTCCCGGTCTAGGCGAAAATTTTTCTCTTCAAATTGAATGTTTTTGTTCATTTTTTATCATCAACTAATGATTTTGCTCAAATGAACAATCAAAGGTGAACTATTGTTCACTAATAATAACCATGGCAATATTAATAACAAATGGGATGCTTGGAATTACATTTTCTGAAAACTTCTTGTAGAAAAGCCAGATGGAAAATGAATGAATGATATGAGAGAATAAAATTAAATCTGATTTGAGGGAGATAATTTATATAGAGAATGATTGGAAGACATATAGGGATGTAAGGAGAGCATATATATATATGGCTTAGCTATGAACCTTGAGGTTTGATAGTATTTAATCTACATCTTCACTACCAGCTAAGGAAGAAGCTAAAGGCAATACCTGGAAGTAACTAACTCATTGGCAGTATCGAACCCTTAGGTTGATAGCCACGTAGACATAAGTTCCCTATCCTAAGCTAATGTTTTCCAATCATTCTCTGTATAATCTATTACCCTCAAATCATAGTTAATGTCATTCTCCCACTTAATTCTTGGTCTACTAACTGGGTGTTTTCCTTCTGGTTTTCCTACAAGAAGCTTTAATGTACCTCTTTTATTCCCTATTTATGCCAGAGTCCTGCCCATCGCATTCTATGAAATTTAACTTTTCTTATTACATCTGGTTTCCTATAAACAACATGTAACTAACTGTTATGTAATCTTCTCCACTTGCCTGTTTGTTCTCCTCTCTTTGGTCCAAAAATGTTCCTAAGTACTTTATTCTCAAATGTAATCTTTTACCCTGCTTTAAAGTAAGCTAACATGTTTCACATCCGTATAATATAATTAGGAAAATATCAGTTATATATACTTTTAGTTTAACGTTTTTTGAGAGAAGTTAGGATGACAAAAGTCCCTGTAGTATAATAGCATGCATTTCTAGAATTGAACCTATGTTTAATTTCTTTGTGCTTCTCATTCCTATTTGTAATTATTGTTTCTAGGTATTTGAATTCAACCACTATGTAAAAAAGTCCCCTCATTTGTTATTAACTGCCCATTTTCATTATATAATGTATTTCTATGTATGAACATATTGATGTTTGATATTTATATTATTATTTTAACACTTCTCACTGAAGGATAAATTATATTTGAAGAGAAAAATTTTCGCCTAGACCGAATAGACTTCAAATATAATTTATAATTAACTAACTAACTAACTAACTCACTGGCACTATCGAACCAGAAGGTTCATGGCCGCGCGGACATAAGCTCTCCATACATCCCTATCCTGAGCCAATGCTTTCCAATCATTCCCTGTATAATCTACTTCCCTCAAATCATAGTTAATGTTGTTCTCCCACCTCATTCTTGGTCTACCAACTGGGCGTTTTCCCTCTGGCTTTCCTACAAGAAGCTTCCATGCACGTCTTTCATTCCCCATATGCGCAACATGTCCTGCCCATCGCAGTCTACGAGACTTAACTGTTCTTATTATATCTGGCTTCCTATAAAGACCATGTAGTTCATTGTTAAGTAGTCTTCTCCATTCACCTGTCTATTCATCTCTCTTTGGTCCAAAAATTTTCCTAAGAACTTTATTCTCAAATACTCGTAATCTCCTTTCCTCCCTTAAAGTAAGAGTCCAGGTTTCGCATCCATATAATATAACTGGTAGAATAATAGTTTTATATATTTTCAGCTTAACGTTTTTTGAAAGGAGTTGGGACATCAAAAGTCTCTGCAATGCATAATAGCATGCATTTCCAGAATTGAGCCTATGTTTAATTTCTTTTTGCATCTCATTCCTATTTGTGATTATTGTTCCTAGGTATTTGAATTCAGCCACTTCCTCAAAATTCCCCTCATTTGTCATTAGCTGATATAATTTATAATTATAATTTATTAATATTGAGGTAAGATGTCCAGACTGAAAATAATATAATTAAAATAACCTCAAAATATAACTTCCTAAAATTAAATATAATTTATCCTTCAGTGAGAAGTGTTAAATTAATAATATAAACATCAATAGGAGCCCTACTGGCTTTATAAAGTAGTGTTAAATTCCCAATAAATGTCTTCTTAACTAAGAAGCCGCCACATGCAAAGATAGAAGCAAAGTTTTCAAGCATTTGGCGCGAGGAAATTACAATGTATATAAGAGAAAAATTTTCCGTCTAGATCACAACTCGCCTCGGTAGCTCAGTTGGTAGAGCACTTGACCCGGAAAGCCAAGGGTCCCGGGTTCGAATCTCAGTCTAGGCAAAAATTTTTCTCTTCAAATATATTGATGTTTATTTCAAGCCTCAATTTGTTAGTATTACTCACTAGAATGTGCATGTATCACATCCTGAGTTCTAAGCTTTAAGCAACTTGTAATGATTTGATGGCATCCTCTAGTACAAAATTGAATTGTAGATGAGATAGTGTAACCAATTGTGAATTTCAAAAGTTCCTGAAAACTGTAAAATTCCAAAAAGTGCAGTCTCCAGAGAAGTAAAGATGAAGAGCCAAGAGAAGTAGAGTGGCAAACAACATAAAAGTGTAATTTCACAGAATTTTTTCCCATCAGTAGTTTACAGAATAAAAATAAAATTCAAATTAACACCAACATGCCATCAAATCTTTGGAGGATGAAGAAGGCATACAACTCAATGGTACTAATAAGCTCTCAGTTCATGCTGATGATGTAGTATTATTAGGGAATAGCGAGGAGATACGAAGAACCGACATGAACACTCTATTGAGTAACACTAAGAAATTAGAATTGGAAGTAAACATCTATAAAACTAAATACATGGTCTCAGATAGGAATACATTATATAATGGAAATGGAGAGTTAATGAAAAATGAGGGAAATTTTGAATTCAAATACCTATGAACAATAATTACAAACAGGAACCATATGCATAAAGAAATTAAACATAGGCTCAATTCTGGAAATGCATGCAGGGACTGTTGTGATCCCAACTTCTCTCAAAAAACATTAAACTGAAAACGTATAAAACTGTCATTCTCCCATTTATATTACATGGATGTGAAACACGGACTCTTACTTTGAGGGAGGGGAAAAGATTACTAGTATTTGAGAATAAACTTTTAAGAAAATTTGGACCAAAGGAAGGTGAACAGACAGGCAAATGGAGAAGACTACATAACAGTAAGCTACAGATATAATAAGAAAAGTTAAGTTTCGTAGACTTCGATGGATGGGACATGTGGCATAAATAGGGTATGAAAGAGGAGCATGAAATCTTCTTGTAGGAAAACTAGAAGGAAAATGCCCAGTTGGTAGAACAAGAATGAGGTGGGAGAATATCATTAACTATGATTTGAGAGTGGTAGATTATACAGAAGATGATTGGAAAACATTAGCTCAGAAGAGGGATGTATGGAGAGCTTATGTCCTTGTAGCCATGATCTACAGGTTTTATAGTGCCAGTAAGTTAGTTAGTTAAACTGAGAAATGGTTAATTGTGTGAATGTGTGAACTGATAGGATTGACGACAATAGTTGTTAAAAATGGAACAGGTCAGTGATCCCCAGATCCTATTGTATAGTCAACTATAGTCTGTAAGGGAGATTGAAAAGAAATTCACAATCAAACGTAAAAATTCCATACTGCTACTTGCTATGGTACTTTTGGAAAACATTATTCATAGAACAATAAATGTGGGTTTTTCTTGATAGTTTAAATATGATTAGAACAGGAACGGTGGAAATTCAATGATAAAACCAAGAACGATAAATTGAGTTTTCACCGTGTATTTTTATTATCTTTATATTAATGTTACTTTTTATCAATAGTTTAGCATTTAAATGTTTTGTGTCCTTTTGTTTTCCAGTCACCCCTATATTTGAAGAAGATGAGGACGAGGCAGAAACATCCGTACAAGATCTAAATATTGGAGGTAAGTTTAATATTTGTGAATATAAAAACACAAACATACAAATAAGAAATACGCTACAAGCCAGATGTTCAGGATAAGAATTTATAAAACTGGTGTCAACATTCTGGCAGTACCGATGCTCTGGTGTTGGCTCATCTTCTTTCGGAGATGAGTACCAGATTGTTTGTTCCAGGGTTAAGGTGACCGTTGTGGTATCTTGTGGCGATTGTCAATAAACGGTGGGAGCCACAGGCCTAAGGGCTGCAGTGGGATCACTTAATTACTACTGTACTTCAAGTGAAAGAAAGTACATGGACTACGAAGTAGTGCAAAACAGATGATTTTGAGTTTTTTTTATTTAGAATAGGGATAAATCTTATACACAGTACTGACACCTGAATGAGCAAGTCCTCGTGCTCAGTTACATATATACATTACAAAGGAAGAGAGAAAACAAATATATAAATTTAGGAGACAGTTTCTAGACGTAAAATAAATTCTAACACATAAACAATTAAGAGATAATACACTACACTCCATGGCATGACAGGGCTAGGAGGCCCTTGGCCTACCAACAGGCTGCTGGCCTTACATCCACATGTGTTAATCATCCAGCCAACATAGGGGTGACATGTGGTCACCATGTCGGGTCCCCCAGCTGTTATGCTGGTTTTCTCAACCTAAAGAAATAATACAAGGGGAAATAAAATAAAACAAAATAGAATATATATATATTAATATTTAATTTTAGGAAGTGATATTTTAAGGTTATTTTAATTATATTATTTTTAGTCTGATCATCTTACCTCAATATTGTTGTTGATTTGTTCTTGTTTAAAAACATGTCCAAGAACAAATCAACATCAATATTGAGGTAAGATGATCAGACTAAAAATAATATAATTAAAATAGAATATTTTAATACCAGGCTGAAGAATGTAATTAGGAAATAATAATATAAACAAAAATAGGTTACTGTTTATTTATCATTTTAAAATATAATAATTTTTCAGTTAATTAATTTAAATAAAAGTAAGTAAATATCCTCAACTCGTGTCCAATTCAGGGTCAGGTTGAGATTTGAGATGAGATGAGAAGCCCCTTTATAGAGAGATCTATGAATGACAAGGGAGTCGGCTAATAATGCCTGATGCACCATCACAATTGCTTAATGAATGAAATTAAACGAAATGTATGAGATAAGTATGGAGAAATGTTGGAATAAAATTGTGGCAGGGGAAAACGGGAGAAAAACCTGCCCAAGCTCCATTTCGTCCACCATGAAACCCACATGGAGTGACCGAGACTCGATCTCAGGACCCCAATGGTGAGAGGCAAGCATCTAATCACTTGTGCCTAATTAATTTAATTGCTTTCTTAAATCTGTCTGTGTTTAGTTTGCTCAGCTCTGGATTGGATCTAATTAATTGGGTCCTATGTTATCTACAATGTTGGTCATGCAGTTGTGTTAGAATTTAGGAACATGTAGCAAAAAACCATGGAAACTTATCAATTAATTCTGTTTTAGTTCCTGGCCCTTCATGGAGGGATGACAACCAGCCTGGCCCTTCGTGGAGGGACGATAACGAGCCTGGTCCTTCCTGGAGGTTAGATGCACCGGAACCTTCAAGAACATCAATGATTTCAATCAGATCATCATCCCTGTCAACACCAGATGGACAGTTTAATAGGAGAAGTGCCTTGAACGTCCCCCTTAGAAGGAGATGTCACAGCCATCATGATAATAGTGGTAAGTTTAACATGTCTGTAAATATTGAGACTTGACGCTACAAGTCAGAAATGCAGGTGTTCAAATCCCGGTGGGGTAAGAATTTTGAAAACTGGCAGTACCAAGGCCTTGTGGTTGACTCATCCTCTAATGGAAATGAGTACCAGATGTTTGTTCTGGGGTTAAATGCGACTATCATCTTGTGGAGATTGTTTTAATCTGCAAGGGCCTAGTGGGATCACTTTATTACTACTGTACTCCCAGCGAAAAAAAGTACCTGTGCACAGAACAGGTGGTGGTGAGTTTACATGCAGGTGGATTCCTCAAATACCATTGGTGACGATGATGTGGTACCATTGTACTACACATAACAAATTAGATTAGTTTCCTGCTATCAAGCAAGGTGATATCACACTAGTTTTAAATGTTATATCATCATGAACTTGTTTAGGTTTAGATCATATGAGCCTGTTCCTATGAGTCTATTTTAACTACTCATAACTTACATTAGTTTTATATGTTAGTTTTTAATTATGCTTATAGCACATTGCCAAACTATGTTTTCAATGTGTACAATACAAGCTAGACTCACATGGCATTCGGCTTAACCCCACTCCTTCTTGGGATTTTCTTTCTGTGAGAGTACAATCTATTGAATGCTTGTTTAATTTTTTTTTTATCACCCAACAATTTCTTTCAAATGAACCATTAGTTTGAGAATAAAACTATTGTAATATAAAATATGTATGATAGCTGAACAGTAGTAAACAACCTTCTGCTGAGGATGACACTTGTCCCAAAACGCCTACAATGTTTTAATCTTGTAACAGTTGAAGAAATTGCAAACCAAGATATAATTTTAGGCTGAACTATATTTTTTCCTCACTATGCTATGCAATACAATAGTCATACGACTCTGTTGCACTATTTACTTTTTCAATTTCTACTAACTTTATATTTTATAATATTCCTTTTTTTTTTTTTTACAATTCCTATACATTTATCTCTGAATCATTTCTTGTTAGTTCTACAGAACTCCATTGTACACATGCAAGGTTTTGTCAACAAATGCTAGGACCAACCTTCACATTAAGAAATTATACTAGTTTTTTTACTTTTTTACATTAAGAAGGGATAAGTTAGTGTACACTATATTAGTTTATTGAAATACTATGTAAATGATTGAGTTGGTGTTTACGTGATGAAAATCCATATTTATTAATTAAATAAAAATATATTAATTAAATAAAAATATATTTAATATTGAGTTGGTGTTTACTTGATGAAAATCCATATTTATTAATTAAATAAAAATATATTTAATATTGAGTTGGTGTTTACTTGATGAAAATCCATATTTATTAATTAAATAAAAATATATTAATTAAATAAAATATATTTAATATTGAGTTGGTGTTTACTTGATGAAAATCCATATTTATTAATTAAATAAAAATATATTTAATATTGAGTTGGTGTTTACTTGATGAAAATCCATATTTATTAATTAAATAAAAATATATTAATTAAATAAAAATATATTTAATATTGAGTTGGTGTTTACTTGATGAAAATCCATATTTATTAATTAAATAAAAATATATTTAATATAACTGGGAAAATAACAGTTTTATCTATTTTCAGTTAATGTTTTTTTTAAAGGAGTTGGGATGACAATGGTTCCTGTATGCAAAATAGCCTGCATGTTTAATTTCTTTGTGCATATAATTCCTATTTGTATGTATTGTTCCTAGGTACTTATTGTATATTAGGAAACAAAAGTTGATGTTTGTATCAAGTCTTGAATGATGTAATGAATTGAACCAGAGGTCCAGGGTTTGAGACTTGGTTCAAACAATAACTTTTCTTTCAAAAATAATTTTGAACTTCATTTTTTTGGTGTAGGGAGAAATTTGAAGATACGGCAATTAAGTGTAGAGACCTTTACATTAAAGTCTAATTTAACATTTATAATAATTTTTACATTTTAAATTGTTCTACATGATTGGTGATGTGTTTCAGATCGCATAGAGAACGAGCGCCGCCTGCTGCCCCATGCTTCTGTGGGTAAGTTCAACATGTTGTATATCTAGAAACTTAAAAAATCATATATCCAGAACAAGGTTGTAATTCCAATTGGGGCTGTTCCCGTGAAAAATGTCTTTATATAATGTCTAACAATATTGACATGTTAGTTGAAATCGATGAGAAATTGGCTTCTGGTAACAGAATTGAACAAAATTATAACTTCCATCTAATAAAATCAACATAAGACTTTACAAAACAATAATTTAACCTATTGTGGTATACGGTAGCAAAACTGGATACTAATAGAAAAACCTATAGCATGTGTGATTATATGGTGATTTTAGGTTACTTATAGCTCAGATTCTCACTTCATTTTAAGGCATTTCTCACTTTTTTTTTTTGGAAATTATTCACATACTGCAACAATAAATTGTATTTTTATTTTAATTTATGTGGCATAGATGGTGAGAATAACAAGTGAACTAGCAGTAATTCAATGCTAAGTGAAAGTTTTCAGCAGTTTAATCCATCTATTAGAGTTGACATTAAAAAATACAACTTATTTTTGTGAATAAGGATTGTTTAACTTAATTTCAGTGTAAACACCCTTTACATTAAGGTCTAATTTAACATTTCTAATTATTTATCTGACTAGTGGGCTTGAGTTCAATACCCACAGGTTATATTAATTGTAAAATTTTCAATCTCGGAGAGGTGGTGGTGAACAATTTTTAATCACCAGATTCCTGCATTAAATTGAAAACTTCTCTGCAGTGCATATGTTGAGAAACATGTGATACTGTTGGAAGTGATTCGTCCATCAGATGTTGGTGCTATTCGATATGTGCTTCTCCCTTCTCTTCATCTTCATGTGTCATACAACACACTACACTACACTCCTCTCTGTACACAATACTAGAACACATTAATGCCAACTGTCTGTCCACTGTGCATGTAAAGTGCAGTGGGTGGCATTTTAAATTACTGAACTCATTGTTGATCTGTTTCTGTGCCTTTTTCAGGTCTTCTGGATATACCCAATGCGAGAGACATTGAGGCGATGAGAAGTAAGTTAAATATTATATATATCTAGAAACTTAAAAACGTAACAATATCATTTCAAATTTAATAGATGACCAGAACAAGGTTGTAACCCTCCAAAGGAATTAAACTATTGAAGTTGTTCTCATAAAAGAATATATATATATATATATATAATGTTTGTTAACACTCTAGCAATTATAATTTTTTTGGAACCAAGCTTTGAATATAGCATCCGATTAAAAAAAAGTAAGGTCATTAGGTGTAGGAATTCACCAGAAATTAAAAAAATTGTTATAACAGCTGGAATGTTTTACTTTTTGCAATGAAACTCTGCATATACTATTACAATAAAACAAGGAAAGTATTTTCAAAAAATCACCAAAATGTGGCCATTAAAAAAATGGAGGTTTACTTGAAACCTTAAATTTAAAAGGTCACTCTTTGTTTTTCATGCAGTCTTAACACATTTAAGAGATGTCAATTGTGAATGAAGGTAACATCTCTGTGAAAATTGTACAAAATATGAGGTGAGGTGTAAAATATGATTCATTTAATGATTATTGAATATTTAATTTTGTTTTCCAGTCACTGAATTGTTACATATGTGCTTCTTTCCAGGAATGAGAGACGACCATCTACGAATTGAGGCTGAAGATCAGGAGGCACACGAAAGAGCGCAGATAGAAGCTGGTGAAGGCAGAGGTAAGATGTGGATTCATCATTTAACATCTTGTGTCAATATATGACTTAAGTTCCAGTTTTAATGTAAACAATGCATTATCTATTGTCTATTAGTGATTTTACCTTTAAGGCTAGGGGACCCATCATGGTCACCACTTGTCACCCTATACTGGCAGCATGATCGTCTACCTCCATGAATAACACATGTGGATGTGAGGCTAGCAGCCGGCTGGTAGGTCAGGAGCCTTCTAGGCCTGCCACATCATAGAGCTTTTTTAGTTCAGTTTTGGCACACAACTCAAGTAAGTATTTTATGGAATGCTATCTCAAAGCCTCTGAGGAAACCCTTTTATTCCATCTAAGCCCTTTGTGCACAGATAGTTGAGTTTTATCATCTCACAATTAATTTAATTTGATACCTGGCTGTTTGTTCTTTTTTCCAGATCCTGAAGAACGACGTCATTTCACAGCCCTACGTGTTGTCCAATACGTGATCAACAAGCTGTGTCAACTAGTGGACTCCTAACATTTTAAAATCAGGAAGTTACATTATGAGGTTTATTTAATATTTGAGTTTGTATTTTTTAACATTCTTACCTCATATGTTTATTTTGTTGGACGATCGTTTCAAAGGTATTGCTCCATCTTCAGCTTGTCACAAACTGTTTTATTTTCTTTTCTTCAAGATCTATGTTCCAAGGAACTTGGGAATGAGGCTCCTTTCTCCAGGAATTTCAAAGTTCATAATTTTCTTCTTGTTCTTCTGTATATAGATTTCTTCCTATATTGTGGTATTTTATAACTGTTTTAATAATTTTTTTTTAATCTATTTTGTGTTTCTCTGTCCAAAAATAAGCTGCTACTGCAGATTTTTCCACTTCTCCCTTTTTTAAATTTCTTATGTGTTCTTTAGTTTTAATGTTTAAATTTCTCTTTGTTTTCCGTATGAAAACTTTTCAAAATCTGCACATTTTATTTGATTATTCCTGATTTTTTATTATCTTCAATTTTTTCATTCTTGTTGCTTTTCATAAGTTTTTTAACTATTATCATTCTTTGGCGCTAATTTGATGTTAAATTTTCCAAAAACATTTTGGAATTTATTGTTTGCCCCGGGTGATATGTAAATTTCTTGTATCTCCTTTCCTTGGCTTTTCTATCTGAAGAGCGCTTTCATTTCTCAATTTCTGTTTTTCGAATTCAGCATTTAACAGAAAGAAACACACACAGATAACTACATCAAATCAAGATAGAAAAACCAAAGGAAAGGAGATACAAGAAATTTACATATTACCCTTGGGCACATAATAAATTCCAAAACTTTTTTTGGAAAATTCAACAACAAATTAGCACCAAAGAATGATTATAGTTTGAAGAACAAGGAGAAAATTATGAAGTTTGAAATTCCCGGAGAAAGGAGCCTTGGTACACAGATCCAGAGCCAACAACTTGAAGAAAAGAAAAAACCAGTTTGCGACAAGCTGAAGATGGAGCAATAGCTTTAAAACAATCGTCCAACAAAATAAACATATGAGGTAAGAATGTTAAAAAAATGAAAACCAAATATTAAACAAATAAAACACAGAGAGACGGCAAATCCATCGCCTGCATATTAAACAAATAAAACACAGAGAGCAGGCAATTCCATCGCCTGCATATTAAACAAATAAAACACTGAGAGCCGGCAATTCCATCGCCTGCATATTAAACAAATAAAACACTGAGAGCCGGCAATTCCATCGCCTGCTTGGTAAAAGTAAACAAATACAATTTTGATGTCATGTTAATTAACATGTTTCATTCAGAATTGGATTTGGTTTTTATTTTAGAAAGAAAAATTAACGCTCGGACTGGGATTTGAGAGATCCGGGTTCGAATCCTGGTCCGAGAATTAACTTTTCTTTGTAAAATAAAAATAAATAAAACACTGAGAGCCGGCAATTCCAACGCCTGCTTGATAAAAGCAAACAAATTCAATTTTGATGTCACGTTTCAATCAAAATTGGATTTGGTTTTTATTTTAGAAGGAAAATTAACGCTCGGACTGGGATTTGAGAGATCCGGGTTCGAATCCCGGTCCGAGAATTAACTTTTCTTTGTAAAATAAAAAGAAATAAAACACTGAGAGCTGGCAATTCCATCGCCTGCTTGATAAAAGCAAACAAATTCAATTTTGATGTCACGTTTCAATCAAAATTGGATTTGGTTTTTATTTTAGAAAGAAAAATTAACACTCGGACTGGGATTTGAGAGATCCGGGTTCGAATCCCGGTCCGAGAATTAACTTTTCTTTGTAAAATAAAAATAAATAAAACACTGAGAGCCGGCAATTCCAACGCCTGCTTGATAAAAGCAAACAAATTCAATTTTGATGTCACGTTTCAATCAAAATTGGATTTGGTTTTTATTTTAGAAAGAAAAATTAATGCTCAGACTGGGATTTGAGAGATCCGGGTTCGAATCCCAATCCGAGAATTAACTTTTGTTTCTAAAATAAAAAGAAATAAAACACTGAGAGCTGGCAATTCCATCGCCTGCTTGATAAAAGCAAACAAATTCAATTTTGATGGCATGTTTCATTCAGAATTGGATTTGGTTTTTATTTTAGAAAGAAAAATTAACGCTCGGACTGGGATTTGAGAGATCCAGGTTCGAATCCCGGTCTGAGAATTAACTTTTCTTTGTAAAATAAAAAGAAATAAAACACTGAGAGCTGGCAATTCATCGCCTGCTTGATAAAAGCAAACAAATTCAATTTTGATGGCATGTTTCATTCAGAATTGGATTTGGTTTTTATTTTAGAAAGAAAAATTAACGCTCGGCCTGGGATTTGAGAGATCCGGGTTCGAATCCCGGTCCGAGAATTAACTTTTCTTTGTAAAATAAAAAGAAATAAAACACTGAGAGCTGGCAATTCCATCGCCTGCTGATAAAAGCAAACAAATTCAATTTTGATGGCATGTTTCATTCAGAATTGGATTTGGTTTTTTTTTAGAAAGAAAAATTAACGCTCGGACTGGGATTTGAGAGATCCGGGTTCGAATCCCGTCCAAGAATTAACTTTTCTTTGTAAAATAAAAAGAAATAAAACACTGAGAGCTGGCAATTCCATCGCCTGCTTGATAAAAGCAAACAAATTCAATTTTGATGGCATGTTTCATTCAGAATTGGATTTGGTTTTTATTTTAGAAAGAAAAATTAATGCTCGGACTGTGATTTGAGAGATCCGGGTTCGAATCCCGGTCCGAGAATTAACTTTTCTTTGTAAAATAAAAAGAAATAAAACACTGAGAGCTGGCAATTCCATCGCCTGCTTGATAAAAGCAAACAAGTACAATTTTGATGACTTCTTTATATCATCTCGATCTGACAATAAAAAAAGACCAAGATCACACCAACCCATTAGTGTCAAATATAGGACACTACCACATAACATGGGATAAAGATAAAATAACCACATCCATAGTCACAGAGGCTTGGCATGCTGACCTTGCCCAAAATGACATGAGAATATAAGGTGAGTCCGCCGGCTATGCACCACAAGAGTCGATGAAATTGACTACTATTAGCGAACACAGGCATACACTCGACGTATGTTCCTGAAAATCGCTACATCTGAATGCAGGAAAGAAAGGGTGACTCCGCCAGCTATTTGCAAGGGCCGATCAAAGGAATACCAAATATTTAGTAAATTCACTCCACTCTGACAAGGCAAATGCCAGAGTGGCTCCTTGTTGCACCAAGTAACTTCAAAACACCCCCAATCTTTTCAAAATTTATGCCGGGTGAGCAGGGTACTAAAACCATTATCATTCCCCTGAAATCGACTCCGGATGTGATACAACACAACAACACACAACACATTGAACACCAGCTGCTCGCCGTCTCCATCTTTAACAACATTCATCTTATACTTTTTCAAAATTAACAGGGCTAAAAGCCTAAGCCTTGGAACCCGCAGGAGTCTAATAAAGCTATTAGTCTCCCAAAAGGGATGTTGTAGCTGCCCAGTCAGGGCTGCATTCAACTAATAACACTGATAGATAGGCATTACCCTTTAATTAAATTTAATTATTTTTAATTTTTGGGGTTAATTGACTCAGTTTTCGTCGTCTTGCCAGCATCACCTAAATTTGGCCAGCAATGCATTCTGCATTGTCCATCTTGTTTGCTCTTTCAGTGTTTGACAGTTTACTTTATTTATGCAAACTGCAAATTATTTAGATTTTATTTTAAATTTTAATAAGGACATTTTTATAAACAACAATGTTTTAATAAAAGTTTTGGGAGTAATTGAATCGCTGAGTTGAAAAGGGAAAAAATTCCAAGTCCCTACTTTTGAGAAAACTTTAAAAAAAAACCTCGTAACTTCTTACAGTTGATTTGATGTAGTTATCTGTGTGTGTTTCTTTCCTATAAATGCTGAATTCTATTTCTTTTCTCTTCTTTGTGTTTTTCTTTCATTATAGCCATAACATCATCAACATATCTACCCCAAAATTTGAACATCAGTGGATGTTCTTTGGTTGCTTTACTTTCAAAATCACTCATAAGTAAGTTAGTCAAAAAGGAGATAATGGGCTACCCATTGATAGTCCAAGACTTCTGTTTGTAGAAATTTTATATATATGTAAAAAAAACATTTCATTGATGCACAGTTAAGTTAATTTCAAATATTCTTCATTGCTTTCCTTGTCAATGTTGTATTCAATTAACCAATTTTTCAAAATTTTTAAAGTTTCTTCTTTTGGGACACTCATGAACAATGCTACTGCATCAAAGGAAAACCATTCTATCTGCCGATTCGATTTTATCTTTTTTAACCTTTCTACCAGTTGGATAGAATTTTCAATTGATACATTTTCACAATTCTTCATTCCGTTGTATTCACGGCTTAGCCATTTTGAAATTTTGTATGTGGGAGAACCTATATTATTTATGATTGGTCTCATTTTATTTCCTGTTTTATGTACTTTAGGTAGACCATGAATATTGGGGTTTCTGGGGTTGGCTATTTTTAATTTGATTTTATCTTTTTCATTAAAATTTTTTTGATGGACTTCTACCTTTTGATTATTTTTGGAAAAGGGTCAATTCTGATATTCTTCTCCATTTAAAAGTTCTTCCATTCTGTTCTGATAATCTTCTTTATCTAAAATAACTATGTGCTTCCCCTTATCTGATTTTGTGTAACCACATTTTTACTGTTTATGTTTTTAAATGTTTTCATTCTTCTTGGCATCTTCTGTTTTTGATTTTTTCTAAAATCTTCTCACATTCTTTCCATATAATTATTTGATTTTCAGTTTCTACATCCAAAATTGTAGTTTCAATGTCAGCTATGCATTCTTCTATATTATTTGAATAACTGCAGTCTTCAGACCTCTTTCCAGTAATTGGTTTTCTGCTTCATTGAAGGTTTGTTTTGAAAAAAATTTTACATGGCTCTCTGGTTTTTCAATTTTAGATTTTTATTGTTTGTTCTGTGTATTGATATTTTCTTTCCTTGATTTTTGGGTTAAATTTTTAATTTTCTTTTTCAATCTTCTTACTCATTTTTATGTTTACTATGTTGTAAAAGTTTTTTTTAAATTTCCCACATGATTTTTCCTAAATATTTTGAAAGTTTTATATGTAATAAATAAATTTCCATATCTAAATTATTTATTTTAGCGTAATGTTTGTTTCTTTCAATTTTGAGTAATTTCTCTTCCAATGTTTATGTTTCTTGTTTTTGTCTTCTTTAATGGCTTTCCTTATGAATTTAGGTGTTTGATCAAATTTTAAGCATTGATTAATAAATGTAATATCAGCCAGTGTTTTGTTTTTATTTTCTTTTAATTATAGAAACTTTTTAATTTCACTATTTAAATTGGAAACAATTTTATTAAACCGTTGAAAGTAGGAGCTGCCATCTTGTTTGGTTCTTATTTGTAAAAATCAATTTGTGTTTTCCTTCTGTAGACTTGAATTGTCAGATATATTTTAAAATCATTAGGAAAGGTTAAAAAAGATGAAAAGTTGAACTGGCAGATAGAATGGTTTCCTTTGATGTCATAGCATTGTTCACGAGTGTCCCAAAAGAAGAAACTTTAAAAATTTTGAAAAACTGGCTAATTGAAAACATCATTGAGAAGGAAAGCATTGAAGAATATTTTAAATTAACTGAACTGTGCATCAATGAAATGTTTTTTTCTAAAGAAAATTAAAGAAAATTTCTACAAACAAAAGTCTGGACTATCAATGGGTAGCCCATTATCTCCTTTTTATGGCTAACTAATTTATGAGTGATTTTGAAAGTAAAGCAACCAAAGCATATCCTCTGATGTTCAAATTTTGGGGGTAGATATGTTGATGATGTTATTGCTATAGTTAAAGAAAAACACATAGAAGCTGCTTTAAAATGCTTAAATTTGCAGAAGAAAACGAACATGAGGTGAGAACGTTAAAAAAATACAAATTCAAATAATAATTATATTTCTTTCTTGTAGAGCAACAGTATACATTAATAGGCCTACTACAGTACGTTGATATAGCTGGTTGGTTAATTCTTAGATGTGGCTACTTAATATTTTATGGTAAAATTCCTGGTACTGTAGGAATATATTTTATGATTTTAACAACATTATGCAATTTTCTGATATTTAGAGGAAAATTTGGTTTTCTATTCCCCTAATGTGGTAAGAGGGAAGAAATTCTGGAGATTCTTTGTTATTTAACTCAGTGCTAACTTTACTGAAAGCAGAAAAGTCAGAGTTTCACTACACGAAGATTCGAAGCAAGATTTACAATTTGTATATCTTAACTCATTAAAAAAAATGGGAGTTTCATCCCTCTAAACTCAGTGATTCAATTGTTAAGAATTTCCATCTATCAGAAAAATTAAAATTATCGAGATGTTATTTTTATTATAACTTATTTACTTTAATGTTAAATTTGTGCGATAAATATTTTCAGAACATAAAATTATTTAGTTATTGTAATTTTATTACTTACTCTTTATTTTCCAGCTTTAACTCTTCACCATTTGGGCCCAACTTGAAGAAATAAAAAAAAAGCAGCAGATCATTTTAATTCTAATTGGACTTTAGTGTTCCATCAGTAGGAGGTGGTGAAAATTTTCAAGTGAGTTCCGTCCGGCATGCTGTGCTTCTTCTGGTTTCGTGACCATTATATTTTTATGGGATAGGGATGTCAACCCTATGCCCAACTCCCAGTTATCCTGGAGGACAGATGTTTTCTGTCAGGGTTGTCTCCCTTAGTTAGCCAGTCCTGAATTTCAAGCGTTCTTGACAGAAGTTAAAAGCAAGTCATTTGAGGAAAATTTTAAGAGTGACGATTGTCACTTGAAATTAGTTTGAGTGAATATAAAAAAATACAGTGTTTAAATTTTTTGTTTTTTATTTTGTAATTATTTTGTAATTATTTTGATCGTTAAAAATAAATTATCCTTTTTTAAGAAATCCTATTGTGTTTCTATATTAATTTATTTTAACTTACTAGGAGATAATTAAATTCTATAATGTCACCATATATTTTGTCTTCTTTTTAGACCATTTTCAAATTTATTCCATCTTCAGTATAGTCATGATAGAACAACTCACGTGAAAATAATGAAGAAGGAATGATTGCGAAACCAGTCTAAAAAGAAGACAAAATATGAGCAGAGGTGATAATTTTAATATTATGAAGGGTCCAGGGGAAAAACGATGAATGTCACAAAATCACAAAAACTGAGGTTTCATATTCTTAGTGTTTGTACTGTTCCCTAGTAACATTTAAAGGCGAAAACTGTTTACAGAAGCTATGGGTTACGTTTTATAAGGCTTTGAAAATAATGTGTACAGGGAAACGATATAGCGTTTCAAAACTTAAAATTCATTTATCTCAGTTAGAGTTTAATGTGACATTCATCGTTTTTCCCCTGGACCCTTTTTTTAATAAATACATTTCTTGATAAATAGCTAAATTTTTAGAACTCACCTCATAATTGTTGATTTCTTGAAGACTATAGTTTTGATACACTATGTATCATTATCAATTCTATCTAACTGTTGATTCCTGCTCCCTGTGACGGTAGACTGATGAATAAAATGTTGTAAATAATAATATAGTACCTTTTTAATAAAAAAAATCAATTCTAATTGAGGAAGGCGGGTAGAATTTTATTACATAACTTAAAAGAACATTAAGAAAATTACTTATTTTACGAATATTGATGACTGATGAATTTCCAAATTAAATTTTTTTCCCTGGGAATTTCAAAATTCATGATTTTCCTTTTACTTTTGTGGGTGTGAATTTTCTCACCAACCACCAGTTCAACAGTTAGATGGAATTGATAATGATACGTATCGTATAGAAACTTAGTCTTCAAGAAATCTACAATTATGAGGTGAGTTGTAAAATCTAACTATTCATTAATTAAAATAAACCTCATAGCGTCACTTTCTTTATATATTAATGGAAAAAAAAAAGTCTTGAAATATCACTATGAGGTTCAATTTAAAATTAAATTCTTTTTACCTCACCTCGTATGCTGTCTTCTAATTAGACCTTAGCTGTTAAATCTTCAAGAGACGGCAGAACATTGGTCATGTAATGACTGAATACGGTGACCATTTCTAAGATTATGAAACCATTTTAATACAGAATATGAGGTAAGGTAAAAGAATTTTATTTTAAATTTTAAGTAAATTTTTCTTTGATTCCTGATTCTGTTTCAGTATTATGATTTAATTCATAGTTAAATTGGGAAATAACAGTATGAGGTATGTCCACTGCTGTGGTCTCAAGGTAGCATGCTGCCTTGCCACGCAGCAGGCCCCAGGTTCGATCCCTGGTCGGGAGAGTTTTTCTGGGTGAGGTTTTTATCGGGGTTTTTCCTCACCTGTAAGACAAATGTCAGGAAAACTTTAAGGCCCAAATGGTCCCCGAAATCATATGGCCATCGCAATCATCATCATTCATATTCATCTTAGATTAAGCTTAGGATTAGGGACTCTCCTGGCACACCACTATCATCATCGGGGCAACATAACCCCGCCTTCCAGGCGCCCCAACCTCAGAAGTGGGTTACAAGTACGCCATGCCAGGAGAGAACACCAGGAATGTCGAAAGACAACCTAAGGCATAGAGAAATATTGGAGAGCAAGAACACTAATGGCTTCATTGCCATTCATTTGAAAACAACAACAACAACATTGCCAATTATATAGTGAATAACTGAACAGTGACCTCTATTACTCCATGTGTATTTATGTATTTCTTTGTTCCTGAAGAAGGTGTTCATTACCTTTAGTTTATGATAGGTGTAGGATTGTCTGAGTAATTCACCGTTATTATTGAGGGTCTCTTCTCCACATGTACCAATTACATCTTTTATGGGCAGTTTTCCTACTCTAGCATTTAGATCCCCAGCTATATATATATATATATATATATATATCTGTTTTGTTAATTTCATTCTGCAATTTTTCATAGAATTCTTCTGTATCTCTCATTCTTCCTTCTTCAGGACTGTAGACTCCTATAACTGTAAGGTGTCCTCTTGGTATTTTAAATCTTACTACCTTTATTCTTACATTTACAAATTTATATGATATTATTTTGTTTTTCCATTTCTGATCAATCATCATAGCTACTCCAGCATGTCCATGTACATGTTGTTCCACCCCACTGTACAAAATTGTATATTCTTCAAGATCTTGACTTCCTCTCAACTTCTTTTTTGTTTCTGTCAAGACTGCTATATTCATTCGTTTTTGTTTTAGTTCTAACTGTATTTCCTGCTCTTTTGTATGGAGTTCTCTCACATTCCAGGTTGCAATATTGATCATATCCATTATTCCAAATCGTCTAGCCTTTTCATTGCGTAAGTTGTATCCATTGAATCTGTCTGGGTTTCGTATTCGCACTTGAGACTTCTGAGTGATTTTTTTTTTACTTGGGTGGGTTACCAGCCCACCGCAAAAGCCCCAACCTGGAGGACCAGAGTTTAATTTCGGAGGTCTTTCTCCTAGACAGACTGCCTTACAAGGCTACAAAGCTCTGTCTGCCCCGAGCAATTGGTTTTATGGTGCCAGAAACTCACCATTCACCCTCCATCTTCAGTAAAAACAGTCCCACCACGTGAAGATAAATGGAAGGGTTTGGTAGAGAGAGGTTATATTTTGCGCCGACTATTTGGAGCCTTTTGTAGAGTATGAGATCTCATCCTCAGATCCGCTCCAGTCACTCTACCCTTTAGGGACATAGTTTATTTATAATAAAAAAATATATATACTAGCGGACCTGGCAGACATTGTCAGTTCCCTGAAAAATATAAGTTGCTTTCTTACCATAAAATTCACTAATTAATAAGTTTGCAAGAAAACTCCTCACTGCCATCTGTTGTATCTCAAGAAAAGTGCATTATGACTATACATCTGACATTAACCTTTTCACTGCTGAGATATATCCAGCCTTTAAAACCCTCCTTGCTCAATGCAGGGAGAAATATGGAAAAAGTTTATTTAGGTTGCTAAGAGATGGCAGTATATACCTGCTTAGTTTGAAAGCAATGCAATACGTATTATATAACTAGCAGGCGTTTGAAGTTGAGAATGGATATACACACCCATAGCACGGCAAGCATTCTCTTTGCCAATGCATATACCCGTTTGTAGCAGTGTAAAGGTTAAAAAATTCCTATAACCTGATCTTAGCGAGTCAAATTGTGAATCTAAACCATCCAAGTACCCACTCAAGCACATAAAAAATTTCATCAAAATTGGTCCAGTTTAGGCAGTTTTTAATTTTGGATTTCAAGTAGTAACCTCCACATCTAATTGTTGGATTTCATTCATTTTCGGACAATTCCTAATTTGGTTTATTTTAATAGGATATACTGAGTTTCTTTGTGAAACATAGAAAATTGTGACTGCTAGAGCGATTTTTAAATTTTCACTTCATTTGAACTCCTACACCTAACGGTTTTAGAGGGTCCAATTGACACCAGTATTTATAAAGCAAGAGCTGTGCAATAAGAACTCAGAGGTAGAATATAACAAAATGAATATCTGTATAATTAAATTTAATACTAGTACTACATGTATAACTAACCAACCACCAACTCACTGACACTATCAAACCCGTAGGTACATGGCTGTGCAGACATAAGCTCTCCATTCATCCCTATCCTGGGCTGACATTTTCCAATTATATGTATCTGTATAATCTATTTCCCTCAAAATAATGGTTAATATTATTCTTCCATAGGAATTAAACGAATCGTGATTTTTTTCTTACCTCATACTTCTATGTTTTTTTAAACATAGCATTGCAGTATCAGCGACCATTGTCACCATCTTCAGCTGTTTTCACGACTGTCAATTTTTTCTTTTTGCCGGTAATTATCCAAACTGCCGTCTGGTGTTCTTTTGAAGGAATTATTTTCTAAACTGCCATCTGGTGTTCTTTTGTTCTTCAAAAAGTACAACAGATGGCAGTTTAGAAAATGATTCCTTCAAAAGAACACCAGATGGCAGTTTAGAAAATAATTCCTTCAAAAGAACACCAGATGGCAGTTTGGATAATTACCGGCAAAAGAAAAAATTGACAGTCGTGAAAACAGCTGAAGATGGTGACAATGGTCGCTGATACTGCAGTGCTGTGTTTAAAAAAAACATGAGGTAAGAAGAAATCACGATTCATTTAATTCTTATGAATTAAACCTCATAATGTTAAAAATTCCCAATATAAAATTATTCTTCCACCCCATTCTTTGCCTGCCTATAGGATGCTTTCCCTCCGGTTTTCCTATAAGGAGTATCTATGCTCTTTTCTTCATTCCCCATGTTCTGCCCATCACAGTCTACGAGACCTAAGTCTCCTTATTATATGTAATTTCCTATAAAGATCATATAACACAATGTTATGATATAAAATCAAACAAAACCAAGACCTATGTAATAAAGCCAAAGACAAAAAATGGAATATTTTAGTAAAGAAGCCACATATTATTCCAGAAATTCCACGTAAAACTACAGTAGCAACATTTAGACTGCTTACAGAACATGACTATTTGGCCAAACATTTATATAAAATAGGAATCTACACGAATCCAAATTGTCCTCTATGCAATAAAGACGAAGAAATGAATGAAGAACACCTATAAACCTGTGAAGTATTACCTGTTGGATCCACCATAGAGAAATATTGGAGAGCAAGAACGCTAATGGCTTCGGTGCCAAGGCCCAGCATTTGAAAACAACAACAACATGTTATGTGGTATTGTTTATTTTTTATTATTTCACTCACCTCATACATATGAAGTATGAGGTGAGTGAAATAATAAAAAATAAACAATATTAAAGAACCTCATAGTGTTATTTCCTATCTACATAACTTAATGTTATGTGGTCTTTACCACTTACCTGTCTGTTCATCTCTCATTGAATAATGGTAGATTCTGGTTCACAGGAAATATCATTCTTATCTTCACATCCTGAATACATTCCTTGGATTCCTTTTTCCTCAACTGACACAGAGAATTGAATGTGCAAACAATAAACAGTAATAACACAAGAAATATTGAAAATTAACCATTAATACACTTCAACTCCAAGTGCAGCAAGCCTAGAAGGCCCTTGACCTACCACCCAGCTGCTGGCCTCACATCCACATGTGTTAATCATAGAGATAGACGATCATTTAGCCAGTGTAGGGGTGACATGTGGTCAAGCATGTCGGGTTCCCAGCTGTTATAGCTGGTATTCTCATCCTGGAGTCGCTACTTACTGTAGCTACCCCACGATGCTAGGTGGGCATCGGTCCCATACTAGTCGAAATTCCATGACAAAATTTCTTCCCCCATTGGGACTCAAACCAGTGTAAGTCCCGTAGCTCTGCACCAAAGCTTCTTGCCTTAATCACTCGGATACAGTGCGGGACAGCCATTAAAACACTGGGTACAGTAATTCAATTCTAAATTCATATCAAATTTAATTTGATTCTAAAATGGTCAAGTTGAAAATGGCACATTCATTTTTTATTCAATGACTTAGTAAGATGTGTGCACAATGTGAGAAGTCTATTAGGTTGATATTAATCATATAAAATAAATCCACAGCATGACAGCTAGACCAAAGCAACTGAATTGTGTCCTTTCACTTCAATATCTAGATATAACATTTCAGTGATTATATATTTAGGGTTGCATGCAAATACATTAGTCTCTACTCAAATTACTTCCCATCACTGGTGAGCTGACTCACCGTGAGCAAGTGCAAAGATCGAATTAGCTACCCACAAACTGGTCATGCATGAAAGTCGTCGTTTTCGTAATATTGGCAAGAAATTACCCAGAATTCTCAGCGATAAAACCACTTCCATCATTTTCGTCTGCTATAGAGAAATGCATTTACGCTTGCGTCCCGCAAATAATATCGTATACAACGTCTGCGTTACGCAATATTATGCCGATTCTCCTGTTCTTCCAGTTGAATTCTTTGGTAGACTCTATTAAATTCCTCTTCTCCGCGTATACCGAAAACATGATCGAAGTCTTCAAGGTCCGACATCTTGGATAAAGCGGCAAGGTTTCAAACTACATCGGTTACCATTGGTTCCCTTCGGGATTCTCACAATAAGTTTCCATCTTAAGCTATGATCTTAAGTTACCTCGTCAGGTAGCTTACGAATTTCAACAATTATTATCGCATGAATAGATTTCTGAGTAAGCAAAATCATATTAGGATAAAACTTTCTCAGCAGAGAACACCTTTTACGGTCTATTGCGTTCAAAGATTCGACCCTTAGTGTGTTGCAGTCCTCAAACTTAGATACACCCAATAAAAATTGATTAAATGAGTCGTATCTCACCTTGTACTTCTTGTTTTTCAAGCACAGAAACTGCAGTTTCAAGAGGAATCCCTCCCATCTTCAGCCAACATCACAACTGTCGAATTTTGGTCTATATTTTCATCTTCAAAGTTGCCATCTGGTGTTGAATTGATGAACCTTGAGATTCAGCACCAGATGACAACTTTGAAGATGAAGATATAGATTGAATTAAGTTATGTAGATAGGAAATAACACTATGAGGTTTTTTTTAATATTGTTTGTTTTTTATTTCACTCACCTCATACTTCATAACTCCTAGCATACCCAGGGTTTCATGACATCCTTTGTGACATTCTCAATGCTGTGTCACAAAAGATGTGATGAAACCCTGGGTATGCTAGGAGTTATGAAGTATGAGGTGAGTGAAACAAAAAATAAACAATATAGATTGAAATTCGACATTAATGATGTTGGCTGAAGATGGGAGGGATTTATATTTAAATTAATATTGGGAAGTAAACATTATGAGGTTATATAATTAATAGTGAGTGGAGAACATATTTTTAACGACTCACCTCATATAATTTCAAATTTCTCCCTCTTCAGTCATGGCTTCCACTAATGAAATTCTCTGGTTGTTGATTTCTCTAAGGGCATCACCTCTTGTGCTGCCATCTTTGGTTGGGATTATAAACTTTGTAATTAAATTTTTATCCACCGGAATATCGAAGTTCATAGAGCGATATTTATTCTTCTGAATGAATATCTTTTCCCAAATTGTCAATTCCAACCGTTTATCCAATTGTTTAAAAATGTTTGCTTCATTTTCAATTTTATGATGTTCTAGCAAACTATGTGCAGCAATTGCTGATTTTTCACTTTCACAATTTTTCTTCTTCTTCTTCCTTCCAAGTATTAGGCCAAGGCCTGTTACGATCCTATAGAAAATTGATCCTTCCGGAAAATTCTCGTATAAGACTTGAAAGCATAATAATAGTCCCTTCGATTGGTTGCTGGCCAAAGGAAGGCAAGACCAGTGATGGGGCTGCCATCTTATAGCCTCTGGTCAGGCTTTTCTGGAGAAGAAAATAAAATAAAGGAAAGAAGAAATGGAAGAAAGGAAAGACTCCCTAGCCCTTTAATATTTCTAAAATGTTCTTCAGTGCGTGTTTCCAAATTCCTTTTTATTTTTCTTATGTATACTTTGCTACAATCATTGGGTACAGCAAAGTATACTTAGGAAAAACAAAAAGGAATTTGGAAACATGCACTAAAGAACATTTTAGAAATATTAAAAATTGTGAAATTGAAAAATCAGCAATTTCTGCACATAGAACATCATAAAATTGAAAAAGAGGCAAAACTTTTGAAACAATTGGATAAACCGTTGGAATTGACAATTTTGGAAAAGATATTCATTCAGAAGAATAAACTATGAACTTCGATATTCTGGTGGATAAAAATGTAATTACAAAGTTTATAATCCCAACAAAGATGGCAACACAAGAGGTGATGTCCTTAGAGAAATCAACAACCAGAGAATTTCATCAGTGGAAGCCATGACTGAAGTGGGACAAGATATTGTCTGAAATCGCCAGTATCAAAAAAATTTGAAATTATATGAGGTGAGTCGTTAAAAATATGTTCTCCACTCACTATTAATGGGAGGGATTTCTCTTGAAAACTGCAGTTTCTGTGCTTGAAGAACACGAAGTATGAGGCGAGATACGACTCATTTAATTAATTTTTATCAATAGAAAATCTCATAAATCAATGGTAAAGAGAAAATTTTTTGCCTGAACCAGGAATCGAACCCCGAACCTTTAGCTTTCCGTGCTAATGCTCAGACCACTGAGCTAATCCAGGCTTCATTCCCATCCAAGCAAGAATCCTTCCTTTACCTTTACTCTACTGGCCCCACATTCAATTGCAATGAATCATCATTCACAAATACACAATGAATGGCTTCCACCTGAAGAAGACATGAAGGGACTCCACACAGCTATAGCATTATTTATTAAATTAATATTGGGAAGCTAAAGCTATTACTATGATAGAAATAAGTAAATTAATAAACACAATTAAATTATTGTAAATCCGTTCCAGAAAGCTAAAGGTTCGGGGTTCGATTCCCGGTTCAGGCAAAAATTTTTCTCTTTACCATTGATTTACAATAATTTAATTGTGTTTATTAATTTACTTATTTCTATCATAGTAATAGCTTTAGCTTCCCAATATTAATTCAATGAAAATCTCATATTATTTCCCATAATTCATTTATGAATTAAGGCGGTTCCGTAGTGCAAGTGGTTAGACGCTTGCCTTTCACCACTGGGGTCCCAAAATCGAATCTCAGTCACTCCATGTGGGTTTCGTGGTGGACGAAACGGAGCTTGGGCACATTTTTCTCAGGGTTTCTCCCATTTTCCCTCACCACAATTTCATTCCACAACTTTCTTCATTCTCATCTCATCCATTTCATTTAATTTTGTTGATCTGCTCCTGTGATGGTGCATCAGGTGTGATTGGCTAGCACTCTTGTCATTTACAGACCTCTATATATAGGGGCTCATCTCATCTCATCGCTTGACCCGACCCTGAGTTGGACATTAGTTGAGGATATTTATTTTATTTATAATTTATGAATTAGATACACCGATTGAGGGTCTTTCCACTTTTCAGCGGTTGCCCTTTTACCAGCCGGCTGCTAGCCCTTCACATCCACATGTGTCAATCACAGAGGTAGATGATCAACAGCCAGTGTGGGGTGACATGTGGTTAGCATGTCGAGTCCCTCAGCCATTATAGCTGGTTCCTTAACCTGGAGCCGCTACTTATTGTAGCTACCCAATTGCCTCACGATGCTGGGTGGGCTGGCCGAAATACCATGAGAAAATTTCTTCCCCATGGAGACTCGAACCAGCGCAAGTCCCGTAGCTCTGCGCCAAGGCTTCCTACCTTAACCGCTCGGCTATGGCACGGATACACACATTTTGAAAATGCAGAGAGCTTAACCTTTTCACTGCTGAGATATTTCCAGCCTTTCAAACCCTCCTTGCTGAGTTATTTTTCAATTATTAAAATATTTTTAAATATTATTTTAAATATTATCCTACTATGCTGAAAGTAATAAATATATTTAGAAGACTCACCTTACATGATGTAGATGGTTATATATTTTCCAGAAACACAGAAATATCAATTTTAAATTGCAGGGGAAAATACCACATGCAATACATCATGAAGGGTTGTCCATAACTGGCCACAAATGTACACAAAAAAATCTACCCATTCAAGTTTTATAAATTTTTCAACTGTTTTCTTCTTAAACTAATCATACTTTAACACATTTTTCTTAGCACATTTAAAATTATTTTATAATAAAATTATTTACGAGTGTCAATTTTTAATTGGGGATATACAAATATATAATGAAAGTAATTTTCTAAATCATATTTTGTGACTTAAAAATAAATAATATTTATTAATTTCTTTTGAAATAAGCTGCATAATACTTAGAGGAAAAAAATTATTCAAAATAACTAAATACTTTTGAATCATCACTTAGGGTCGTATGCAAATACATTAGTCTCTACTCAAATTACTTCCAATCACTGGTGAGCTGAGATCGAATTAACGGCCGCCTTAACCGGTCATGCATGAATGTTGACGTTTTCGTAATATTGGCAACGAATTACCCAGAATTCTCAGCGATAAAACCACTTCCGTTATTTTCGTCTGCTATAGAGGAATGCATTTATGCTTGCATCCTGCAAATAATACCATATACAAACATGTCTGCGACACGCAATATTACGCCGATTCTCCTGTTCTTCCAGTTGAATTCTTTGGTAGACTCTATCAAATTCCTCTTCTCCGCGTTATACCGAAAACATGATCGAAGTCTTCAAGGTCCGACATCTTGGATAAGTTTCAAACTACATCGGTTACCATCGGTTCCCTTCGGGATTTTCACATAAGTTTATATCTTTGAGCTACGATCTTAAGGTACCTTGTCAGGTAGCTTACAATTATTACTGCGTGAATACATTTCTGAGTAAGAAAAATGTGTTTGGATAAAACTTTATCAGCAGAGAACGCCTTTTACTGTCTAATGCGTTCAAACATTCGACCCTAAGAGTGGAGTGGAGTATGGTAGAACATGGCATGGATGGCAGCTAGTGAAGGTTACCCAATCTATCAATTTGGGAGTTGTATTATTCCCCTATAATTTAAACGAGAGATTTGGCACTGGATCTTAGTGCTTTGCAGTTAAAAACGGCAAATATTTTTTTTCGACACGGTCTTGGTATGCCACAATGTCTCTAGAGGAGAAATTTTAAGTAAGTTATGGCATGCAATGATTGACAGTTACCTTGTGAGATAGCTTGGGTAGCAGCAAATGAGTCACTGAGTATATCTGCATTTCAAAATTCTTGTATCCTATACAGAAGTTGGTTGAAAAGAATATCATGGAAATATGTAATATTAATGGATAAATTAATGAGTCATTTTAACATCTTACCTCATATTTTATGTTTTATCAAACACGGTAACTATAGTTTTCAAATGATCTTGTCATTCATTTTCAACCGCCATTATGACTACCGGATATTCGTTGGAATCTCCCTCTATATTTGCCATCTGGTGTTGATTTGACGAACTTCGAGATATCGTTGCCATCTGGTGTTGATTCGATGAACTTCAAGATGAGGTCACGTTCATCCGGAATGTCGAAATTCATAGATTTAAATTTGTTCTTCTGTATAAATATTTTCTCCCAAACTGTCAAATCCAAAGGTTTTTCCAAATGTTTTAGAAGTTTAGCTTCTTTTTCAATTCTATGACCTTCCAACAAACTATGTGCTGCAATAGCTGATTTTTCAATTTCACCATTTTTAATATTCTAAAGTGTTCCTTTGTGCGAGTGTCCAAATTTCTTTTTGTTTTTCCTATGTATACTTTATTGCAATCTCCACAATCAATTTGATAAATTCCAGATTTTTTACTATCTGGGGTGTTCATTTTCTTATGGTTATTAATAAGTTACCAAGGCTAAATTTATTTATCGGTGCCAATGTAATATTGAATTTCTTGAAAATTTTTTGAAATTTGTTATGTATTCCAGGATGATAAGTGATTTTCTTAAATTGTTTTCCTTTCTTTGAATCAGATTGCAGGGTAGTGTATTCTTTTAATCTCTTTTGTTGTCTGAATTTCTTCAATTTAGTTATAATTATTTCCTTTCCAAAACCATTTAAATTAGCTATGTCCAAAATGTGATTGTATTCTTTCTTAAAATCCTCTTCATTTAGTGGAACATTCAATAATCTATATATCAAACTGTTGAAAATTGCATGCTTATGCGCAATATGATTGAAACCTGAAGACTTTATGTAATTGTCAATATGAGTATCTTTTCTGTATATATTGAATTCAATTCTTTGTTGTTGTTCATTCCTTCTTATGTAGAGGTCCAAAAATGGGATTTGGTTATTATTTTCTAATTCCATAGTAAATTTCACAGATTCATCCTGGAGGTTGAGTAATTTTAATGCATCTTCAATATATTTAGAATTTATCACAGAGAAAATATCATCCACATATCTATACCAACATTTGAACATCCAGGGATAAGCATTGGTGATATAACATTCTAAATAACCCATAATATTAATCTTTAACATAAGGGATTCTGAAATGCCTGTTACCACCCAATTGCCAGAATTTAAAAGCCCTTAACATTCTTTTTGCAGGGTTTTGAATAAAAAATTATTATTATTATTATTCTAGATGCAATAGAAATACAGAGTTGTAGCTATGATATCACTGTTTGTTCTGACAAGTTTTCATAGTTATACAACTGTTATATTAAGATATATGATAAAATTCACTTTAATTTTCATGCGTATTGAACTGGTCAGTTAATGACAAATGAGGGAAATTTTGGAAAAGTGACTGAATTCAAATACCTAGGAACAATAATTACAAATAGAAATGAGGTGCTCAGAGAAATTAAACATAGGCTCAATTTTGGAAATGCATATTATTATGTATTACAGGGACTCTTGTCGTCCCAACTTCTCTCAAAAAATGTCTAATTGAAAATATATAAAATTGTTATTCTCCCAGTTATATTATATGGATGTGAAACATGGACTCTTACTTTAAGGGAGAAGAAAAGATTACGAGTATTTGAGAATAAACTTCTTAGGAAAAATTTTGGACCAAAAAGAGATGAAAAGACAGGTGAATAGAGGAGACTTACATAAAAGTGAAAGCTACATGAACTTTACGGGAAAGCTGGTAGTGTAATAAGAACAGTTAAGTCTTGTAGACTGCAATGGGCAGGACATTTGGCATGAATGATTTGACGGAAGTACAGGATACAGGAGATGGATTGGAAAACAATAGTTCAGGTTATGAATGTATGGAGAGCTTATGTCCAAGCAGTCATAAACATACAGTTTCAATATTGCCTGTTAATTAATTGTATGTATGAATTTTTGTCATGGTTATTTTTTATATTTTCTAGATAGAATTGGTGAAGTTTGTACTTTTTTTCAAATTTCATCACAATTTGTTGATACAGTGTGTACAGAACAAAAAAGAGAATACACAAGAATGTTTCAAATAAACACCATGATTGTATTGTTATTACGTAACTATAGAAACAAGAAAATCAAGATTCTTTAAAGAAAATCTTTATCACAAAAATATTTTCAGCAATTTTATCATGTTTGCGTATAATCGTCGTAATAGAAATTTTATTTCTGCGATGCAGAATTTTACAGATGAGTATGCTGCTATACCTCCACAACCACCACGTGAGTTGCAGAACTGAATATTTACATTTTTTAAAATATATGTATACAACTGTCATTCTTTGTTTCACAAAACCCAGTCACAGCGCAAATATTGAACATTCGAATTTAGATGTAATTTGATTTTAAAATTAGCTTAAGACCACTGAAAATAAATAATTGCGGAACATCCAGAAACATTTTATAAGCACTACAAAATTCACATTTCACTACACGAGACATATCGATATAATTTTGCTATTAAATGAAGTTTAGGATATCACCAAAGATGAAAACACTAAATTAAGTTAGTTTGCTTTTAGTTTCTTATACATATAGTATAGTTTACATACCTGTAATTTAATATTATCGACATGTCATTCTATTTATTACCTTTACAGGTTAGATTAATTGAAATAAGTTAGGTTAGGTTAGCTTATAGGTTTATACATATATTCCAATAAATTGTATTATACATAGAAGATTACGTTACAAAAAGTGGCATCTGTTTGAGGACATTTTCAAATCGTCGCACAAATCCTGCTTCGTGAGTTTCTGCATTCATCTTAGACTCCTTTATGTACAAATGTCATAAATTAGCTTCAGAACGTTCTTAAGGGTTCTTAACGACTAAAAACGTATGTAAAATGTAGTTATTGGAATCTGATTGGAATCTATCAAAATCATAGAGAACGATCAAAATGACTCCTTACTTCTCTATGCCTGAGCACAGCAAAATGGCGACCATAGATTAGTTGGAAGCAGAGATAATATTGCAGGTTTGAAAACTTCGTTCTCTCTGTTTGAAAACAAAATGTCTAATGCCCTTTTATTTGATGGCATGATATGCACCTAGACTCTGGTTTCAAACTGTCCCACACAAAGATAACGCACTGTAGTCCCACGCCCATCTACTGAGTATTTTTACAATCTCATAAAATAACATGTTTTCTGCTATATTTCGTGTACTGGACAATTTTATTTTGGAAAGAGGAAATAATAAAATTGTCGGTGGGGTTGTACAAGACCAGCTTTTTAGTTACGCGACTTATGCCATTTTTGATGTAATTTAAAGTATTACGAAGTGTTGATGATACCATTTACCTCTGGGATTTTACCATCGTAAAAATATTGAAACGTATCATGAAATGAAGTGGAGGAAATATGATTTTACGTTGTAACCGTCAGACATGTTGAATGTTCCATAGAATAACAGATATGAAGAGGTAATTTATGTTACGTATTGAATCAGATTTAAAACGCAAGGAAACTAAAAGCTAACCAAACCTAAATCATTGAATAGAAACTAAATCAATTACTCTAACGTAGGTGAATTCCAGTGAACATCCTTTTTATTATTTTACGCGGTTATATATGTAAAAGACAAATTCGGACATAATTTGTTGAAGCCACAGATATGTTGAATCCCATGATTAAATGTACACAATGTGGTTTACACATTGTGGTCATATGTGTTTTATCGCTGTTCATCGGTGCTCATTGGTGTGATAATCGGTGGTTTATCGCTGGTTAGAAGTAAGAACTGTTGTAACCTTCGTGGTCATGATAGGAAATAGTCCCACTTTATTTTCATATTTACGAGAAAATAAAGAAATGATAATAACTTTCCCAGATTGAAGTACGTTAAATATAGTATTTGATTAATATGTATGCTAATTATGTACTGTTAAAGTGCGTAAATAAAAAGGCACTGTTCTCCCACCCGGCCAAATTGTCCAATATTGGAAAGTATTATTATCCATCCATCCATAGTAATTCTGCCCGAGGGCAGGTCTTTCACTGCAATCATAGCATTTTCATGCTATGCTTTGCAGCTTTACTAGGGAATTGTAGGTGTGGTAGCTTCCAGTTGCTTTCCACACCAGTGAAGGATGATGATGATGGCCATATAATTTAGAGGACCGTTTGACCTTAAAGTTTTCCTGACATTTGTCTTGCAGGAGAGGAAAAACCCCGATAAAAACCTCACCCAACAAAACTGTCCCGACCAGGAATTGAACCCGGGCCTGTTGCATAACAAGTCAGCATCCTACCTTGAGACCACAGCAGTGGACTATTATTATATAATACAGGGCAAGTCAAAATGTGTGTGCAGGTTTTCAGAAATTTATTATGTGAAATGTAATGAACATATAATATTGTGAGACATATTGTATGAAAGGTAAACTCTCAAAGTTTTTTTTTAAATATTCACATATGTTCTATGTGAGCGCCTTTTGTTACACGACAGATGTCAAGCCGATATTCAATCTCCTGCCAAACTTTCTGTAGCAGTCCGCGGTCGATATCAGCAATGGCTGCTGTGATGCGGGCACGCAGTTCATGCAGTGTTGTTGGAAGTGGTGGTACGTAAACATGATCCTTTACAAGATCCCACATGAAGAAATCACACGGGGTTAGATCTGGTGAACGAGGTGGCCAATGAATGAGTTGTTGATCACCCTGAGATGCACGGCCTATCCAGCGTTGTGGTAAAGCCGTATTCAAATGGTCTCGAACACTGCCATGGTAATGTGGAGGGGCACCATCCAACTGCAGAATGAAATCTGGACTATCCGCTTCAAGCTGCGGAAGGAGTCATTGTTGTAGCATATCAAGGAAAACATGTCCGTTCACAGTACGTTCATGAAAGAAAAAGGGGCCCATAAACCTTTGCATGGGAAATGGCACAAAAGACATTCACTTTCGGAGAATCGCGTTGATGTTCCAGAGTTGCATGGGGGTTACCAGTTCCCCAAATCCTAACATTGTGTCTATTCACTTTTCCTGAAAGGTGGAAAGTCGCTTCATCACTGTAAACTACCCTCTCATGGAACTCATTCTCTTCCATTAATGCGAGAAAATCAACACAGAAGGACGCTCGCAAAGCATAATCGGCGGGTTTTAAGGCTTGAACCAGTTGCAAGTGGTAGGGTTTCATCTGTAAACGTTTCCGGAGAATCCGCCATACAGTTTTTTGTGGTAGTTGAAGTTCTGTCGCTCCCCGGTAGGTGGATTTCTGTGGACTCCGCACGAAGCATGTGCGAACGCGTTCGACTGTCTCTTCACTCGTCGACGGACGGCCAGTCGATTTTCGTTTACAGATACAGCCTGAATCCCTAAATTGTGTGTACCACTTACGAATGGATCTCCCATCCGGCGGGTCTTTATCGTATCTGGTACGGAAATGTCGTTGAACACTAGTCACAGAGTTGTTTACATGGTAATCAAGCACACAGAAAGACTTCTGATCCCCAGTCAACGCCATTTTCCTTTACTGCTCTGCTGTTGACATCTTGCGGGTGAACGCGGAACTTTAGAAGTGGACAACTAAACTTTGAGAGTTTACCTTTCATACAATATGTCTCACGATATTATATGTTCATTACATTTCACATAATAAATTTCTGAAAACCTGCACAACATTTTGACTTGCCCTGTATATGTCATATTTATAACATAAAAATAGAGTATCACAACAACATTGGCCCACATTCAGTGTTGAGGAAGACTGAGATCTCAGGTACTCTATTTTTATATTATAAATTTTACATAGTAACCTCAACAGTGTTATGTCATGAATTTTAAAAGTATCAATAATATATGTCATTGAAATATTAAACTTTACTGTTTAAGAAGGTACGTAATGTAAAATGTATCTCACAAGATCTAATATTGAATTCTGGACTTTCATTTGTTGTGTGATGATTGTATTGCTGATTTTTTTCCAATTTAGAATATCTAGTTGAACGTCTCAAACAATCCATTTCAGTAGACATAAGCTTCAAACTTAAATGCTTATTCAACTCCCAAGTTCCTGCACCATATGTTAGTGTGCTTCGAATTATGGATTTATAAATTTCTAATTTGGTATCTATTCTTATGTTCTTATCCCACAAAACTCTGATTAACATTGTCATTACCGATCTGCCTTTTCAAATTCTATATTTTATGTCATTTTCTTGGGTACATTTTGAGTTAATTTGGATCCCCAGGTAATTACATTATTCACATCATTTGATACATCCCATTATTATTATTATTATTATTAGTCCACCGCTGTGGTCTTGAGGTAACGTGCTGCTTGTCACGCAGCAGACACGGGTTTGATTCCCAGTCAGGACAAGCTCCTGGGTGAGGTTTTTTTTCGAGGTTTTTCCTCATCTCTAAGACAAATGTCAGGAAGCTTAGGGCCCAAAGATCCCCGAAAATCATCCAGCCATCATTATCATTATCATCATCATCCTTCACTGGCGTGGAAAGCAATGGGAAGCTACCACACCTATAAATCCCTATAACCGGTAGTAAAGCTGCAAAGCATAGCATGAAAATACTATGACTGTAGTGAAAGACCTGTCCTCGGGCAGAATTACTATGGATGGATTATTATTATTATTATTATTATTATTATAGATGATGGATAATAATAATAATAATAAATGTTTTTATTAATGTCCATCTATGGGCTATAATTATGCTGGACTTGACATATATAAACTAAATACCAGTATTTTAATTGAAGGGTGAAACTTTTTCATCACTAATATGTAATAAATGAATAAACTCATAAATATATGAAGCTATATTACATTTTATTACATAAATCTATAGCATTATTATAAGAAGGTTTACTGCATACGCAATTAATTTATACTGGTAGCTAAATAGTGTTACACAATTTACAAAGGCAGGAATATTACTTAATATAGTGTAAAGTGGACGTAGATTATGTGGCAGGAATTAAATATTATAGGATATATTTTGAAAAAATACATACGAATAAAAAAATTGACAGAGGATTCAAACCCTGGCTTTTACATACATTTCATCTTGTTGTAAGTAGTTTAACGGTCTACGCTACTCGAACATCGGATACTAGTTGCCTTGTTAACTTTTACACTATGAACAAGAGTTGAACTTTATTTAATATGTCACAATTTGAGTAATATTGCATTTGTCGAACACTCGTAAATATCTAGAAACATGTCTCCTTCACTGTTCTTTAACTATTTAAGACTATTAAAACCAAACACAGCGTATTTAAAACATTTAACAATGCATTACCTCATGAACCGTAGCTATGGCTTTTCGAGCATGTGCAGTGGGCCATAACAAAAACTCAGCTTTTTGAAGTGGCTCATTCTTTTTGTCACTAAGTGTAAATAACTAAACTATTGTAAACAATGGTAAAAGAAAAAAAAATATTCTCTTTACCACTGATTACAATAGTACAGTGGAGTACATTAATTTACTTATTTCAATCATAGTAATAGCTTTAGCTTCTTAATATTAATTTAAATGGAATATGTAGACTAAATTAATAATACATAATAAGTCTACACAAAATGCAGATAGATCATCAAGCAGTCAAGGATAGAGGCCTGATACCTGTTCTGGTCTTGTTATCCATTAAGTGCTTTCTAAGTGGTCAACCTTGGCTTAATTTTCCAACTGGGTAGTTTTTTAATATTAAATTAGGCACTCTTTAGTTAATATTTTTCTCTCCAAATATAATTTGTCATTCAGTGAGAAATGTTAAATTTAAAACAAATACAAAAAATGTTTACTAATTTCTCCATTTGACTGTCTTTTCATCTCTCTTCGGTTCTAAAACTTTATTCTCAAATACTCATAATCTATTCTGATCGCTCATTCGGGGACGCCCTCCATGTCCTTGTGTGGTCACAAAATTAGGGTAAAGATACCTATTTCTGTGATAAAATTTCAATTCAATGTCTCAAAATTATTTTAAAAAGTAGTTTCTAAGTTACTCTAGACATGGCATAAGCTTTTGTCTTTCCATTTTATTGATTTGCCCGCCTTTTGAGAAACCAATACAAAGCCTCAAAAGCCATCCTGTAGTTGAAAATGATTTAAGAAACAATTTTCCCTCCGTGACTGTCCTTGAAGAAATATTCTGTATTTTGGGGAAAGTGTTTATTTAATGGTTGTATAAAATTCTAATATTTTTTCTAATATCAATTCAACCAACTGATACATGAGTATTAACAATAAAAAGCACGATGATGATAGAGCAGCTTCTGCATTTTCAATTTTTTTTATCATTTTTCTTTTTATATACTCTATCTCTCACTTTGTGAATGCAGACACTAAGAAGAAAATTCTTAAGAATATTAATAAGCTTTCATATTATTACACCACATAGAGGTCAGTTATATTGAAATTATATACGTTTACTCATTAACAGGCGTATAGTAATTAAACCTATAGGCAAAGTAGGCATTTGAAACCAATTTCCTAAAATAATTTCTTCATTTGATAATTTATGAGATTTTTCTTTATTTTCAATTTTCATTATTTCTCTAAAATAATTTTATTATTATTGTCCTGCACCATAGCTGAGTGGTTAACACAAGATGCCCTGGCACAGAGCTATGGGACTTGCAGGGTTCGTGTCCCTATGGGGAAAGAAATTTTCTAATGAAATTGCTGCTAGTATGGGACCAGTGCCCACCCAGCATTGTGAGGCATTTGGGTAGCTACAATAAGTAGCAACTTCAAATTGAGAAGACCAGCTACAACGGCTGGGGGCTGACATGCTGACCAAATGTTACCCCCTACACTGGCATGATGATTGTCTACCTCTGTGATTAACACATGTGGATGTGAGGCCAGCACCCGGCTGGTAGGCCAAGGGCCTTCTAGGCCTGTTGTGCTTGGAGTTTATTTTTATTATTTCATGATTATGTTTGTAGAGGACTAATACATTTGTTTGCAGACATTTTATCACCATGTGTATTGTAAATATTATTATTTAATGTTAAGTTTATTTTTAGAGGGAAATAGGCCTAAATATTAAATGCAAGTTTTGTATTTACCCTCATATAGCTTCTAATATTGATTATCAACCTTAATAAACACCTAATTCAGATTTATTTTTAATTTATAAGCCTCTGTTTTAATATCACTGAATTAGGAATTCACTAGCAGACCACTCAAATGACATCTATACGAAAACAAGTGTAACTAAATTAGTATGGTTCAAATTCTTCCCTGTAGGGGGGGGGGAGAGTGCCTAAATCTCTGTTAAGGGAAACGTGTGCTTACAAGAAGAAGAAGAAGGAATTCACTCACGGTGTTAGGATACCACTATCAAGGATTTAGGAGCCGTATCATGGATTTAGGAATCTTTGTCTTGGAGAAAAGAATGAGGAATTTGGGAACAATTGAACATCAGTTTGGAGTGAATTTGGTAAATAATCTCATGGAAGATTCGTACACTCTTCCTGTATTCATATTTTGTCACCATTATCTAAAATGTTACACTTGCAGAAAAATGTAAAATGCTATCTTGGAATTAGGCAACTGTGTGATACCTGTCCCTACAGGTTGTGCAGACCTATTAGCTGAGAAGGTAAGCTACAATGTTGCACTTTAGCCTCTTCTTTGTTAGAGTTACTAGACCAAATTAATTTAGTTACACATATTTTTCCACAGATGTCATGAATGATATGTGGTCAACATGAGACATCTAGTAGGCAACTGAGGTATTACTAGGATGAAGAGGTTGGCCTCTTTATTCAAGCTTAAGGATCCTGCAAATCTTCAGACTTGGATCCCACGGTTTAAAGTCCCTCCCAGAGGACTTGCTCCTGGATTTTTCCATCCTAAAAATCCATTGACTCTGACCAGGTTTGAATCTGGGACTCTTGGACCAGAGGAAGGAGCATAACCAATAGTACTTTGGCTGACTTATAAGTCAATTTAATGGAATAAAAAAGAAATGGAATAATTGGATGGTGTTATGCATCAACCTGCTAAAAAAAATGTGATTTGGATGTCATCTGTTGCACTGGCTCATCAGGTAAGTTATGCACACTTTTAGTGCCAACTTATTATTAAAGAAAATTTTAAACACCATCAGTCCTATCAGACATTCTGTTTTGCAACAAATGGCTATGAAAACAGATGTCATAAATGCTAATCTAAATTTTGCATCGTGCAGCTAAGTTCTAAATGTTTCCTCTCTTAGATTGTTGATGCATAACTGACAAACAAGGAAAATAACTTGGAATATCCAGTATTGTTAGTTTGGCACTACAATAAATAGTGAAGATTGACTTAAACTTTAAAGATTTTTTTTCTCGAAACTTAGATAATGTCATTTAGCCAATTAATGCATAATGCCATCCAATTGTAATTTGTAAAATTTCATTTTGTTATTTTGTTTTATTTCCAGAGGAGGAAATTCCAGCTGTAGCAGCAGGCGAACCAGGTAATTTTGATGTGTACTCTAACTATAATCTCAATTAAGGGATAAATTATAAACAACAGAAATGAATGGAGACAGAATGTTGATAGACAGAAGAGAGTGTTATACTATAAGGGAAGAAGAAATCCAGGAAGACCAAGAAAAATATGGTTAGACATGTTTTAAAGACGAAATAGGAAATATTGCCATCTGTATTGCCTGGAGTGTACAAAAGAATAAAATTCCTTTCTGATTAGCTGTGAAAGAAAAAATTCAAAGAGATTTATCACATCCATATCAGACTTAAGTCCCACAAGGGAACTCTCAACCATTGCATCAATTTTATTATTTCTTGTAAGACATGTTTCAAAGCATCTTTGCTCCATCTTCAGATGGACTTAAAATGCTTTTTAGACATGTCTTACAAGAATATGAGGTAGGATGATGGGAGACCCAACTTATTTATTAAGTAGAATCTCATAAGGTTACTTCCTATTATATTTTCATAATAAATTTATAAAATTGTTTAACTTTGCACTTAAAAGTGATCAATTTAGAAATTTAATCATTCTGAACTGAAAATTCTAACCTTAAATACAGGAAAAAAGATCTATTGAAGAACGATGACTGTAAGTTTCTTTCCTCATAATTTAATGTAATTAGAACTCTTCATTGATGAATCTGGGAAAACAATAGACTGTGTATTATTATGTTTAAATTAATATCTGATTTGACTAATTAGTGTTCATTAACATTATTTTCATTTTAAATTCCTCAACTCATTGTTCTGTGTCTGCCTCTTTTCCAGGCAACCCAGGACCTGGACTGGCTATGGCTGGTGTAGTAGTACCCTTTGCAGTACCTGGAAGACGACAAGCAGTCCTTCACAACATGGTAGCCACACCTGCAGATAATCAAAGAGAAGAAGTAGTGATGCACAATTTCATGTTCACGCCCTTAACATCTTTCAGTAAGTTAAATATTTGTGAACATAAAAACAAAAAATATATAATTAAGTCAATATGCTACAAGCCGGAAATTTAGGGGTACAAATTTTTAAAACCAGCTTAAACATTCTGGCAGCACCAAGGTACTGGGGTTAACTTGCCCTCTAAAAGAAATGAGTACTAGATACTTGTTCTGGGGGACAAAGTGGTTGACAACCTAGTTGACATCTAAAGAAGTGGGAAGCCCTAACCTCCTACTACCCCAAGGGCTCAAGGCCTGTAGTGGAATCACTTAAAATTGAATGTTTGTTTACTTTTTGTTAATTTTTTATCATGAACCAGTGATTTTGCTCAAATGAACAATCAAAGGTGAACTATTGTTCACTAATAATAACCATGGCAATATTAATAACAAATGGGATGCTTGGAATTACATTTTCTGAAAACTTCTTGTAGAAAAGCCAGATGGAAAATTAATGAATGATATGAGAGAATAAAATTAAATCTGATTTGAGGGAGATAATTTATATAGAGAATGATTGGAAGACATATAGGGATGTAAGGAGAGCATATATATATGGCTTAGCTATGAACCTTGAGGTTTGATAGTATTTAATCTACATCTTCACTACCAGCTAAGGAAGAAGCTAAAGGCAATACCTGGAAGTAACTAACTCATTGGCAGTATCGAACCCATAGGTTGATAGCCACGTAGACATAAGTTCCCTATCCTAAGCTAATGTTTTCCAATCATTCTCTGTATAATCTATTTCCCTCAAATCATAGTTAATGTCATTCTCCCACTTAATTCTTGGTCTACTAACTGGGTGTTTTCCTTCTGGTTTTCCTACAAGAAGCTTCAATGTACCTCTTTTATTCCCTATTTATGCCAGAGTCCTGCCCATCGCAGTCTATGAAATTTAACCTTTCTTATTACATCTGGTTTCCTATAAACAACATGTAACTAACTGTTATGTAATCTTCTCCACTTGCCTGTTTGTTCTCCTCTCTTTGGTCCAAAAATGTTCCTAAGTACTTTATTCTCAAATGTAATCTTTTACCCTGCTTTAAAGTAAGCTAACATGTTTCACATCCGTATAATATAATTAGGAAAATATCAGTTATATATACTTTTAGTTTAACGTTTTTTGGGAGAAGTTAGGATGACAAATGTCCCTGTAGTATAATAGCATGCATTTCTAGAATTGAACCTATGTTTAATTTCTTTGTGCATCTCATTCCTATTTGTAATTATTGTTTCTTGGTATTTGAATTCAACCACCATGTAAAAAAGTACCCTCATTTGTTATTAACTGCCCATTTTCATTATATAATGTATTTCTATGTATGAACATATTAATGTTTGATATTTATATTATTAATTTAACACTTCTCACTGAAGGATAAATTATATTTGAAGAGAAAAATTTTCGCCTAGACCGAATAGACTTCAAATGTAATTTATAATTATAATTTATTAATATTGAGGTAAGATGTCCAGACTAAAAATAATATAATTAAAATAACCTCAAAATATAACTTCCTAAAATTAAATGTAATTTATCCTTCAGTGAGAAGTGTTAAATTAATAATATAAACATCAATAGGATCCCTACTGGCTTTATAAAGTAGTGTTAAATTCCCAATAAATGTCTTCTTAACTAAGAAGCCGCCATATGCAAAGATAGAAGCAAAGGTTTCAAGCATTTGGCGCGAGGGAATTACAATGCATATAAGAGAAAAATTTTCCATCTAGATCGCAACTCGCCTCGGTAGCTCAGTTGGTAGAGCACTTGGCCCGGAAAGCCAAGGGTCCCGGGTTCGAGTCTCAGTCTAGGCAAACATTTTTCTTCAAATATATTGATGTTTATTTCAAGCCTCAATTTGTTAGTGTTACTCACTAGAATGTGCATGTATGACATCCTGAGTTGTAAGCTTTAAGCAACTTGTAATGATTTGATGGCATCCTCTAGTACAAAATTGAATTGTAGATGAGATAGTGTAACCAATTGTGAATTTCAAAAGTACCTGAAAACTGTAAAATTCCAAAAAGTGCAGTCTCCAGAGAAGTGGAGATGAAGAGCCAAGAGAAGTAGAGTGGCAAACAACATAAAAGTGTAATTTACACAGAATGTTTTCCCATCAGTAGTTTACAGAATAAAAATAAAATTCAAATTAACACCAACATGCCATCAAATCTTTGGAGGATGAAGAAGGCATACAACTCAATGGTACTAATAAGCTCTCAGTTCATGCTGATGATGTAGTATTATTAGGGAATAGCGAGGAGATACGAAGAACCGACATGAACACTCTATTGAGTAACACTAAGAAATTAGAATTGGAAGTAAACATCTATAAAACTAAATACATGGTCTCAGATAGGAATACATTATATAATGGAAATGGAGAGTTAATGAAAAATGAGGGAAATTTTGAATTCAAATACCTACGAACAATAATTACAAACAGGAACAAGATGCATAAAGAAATTAAACATAGGCTCAATTCTGGAAATGCATGCAGGGACTGTTGTGATCCCAACTTCTCTCAAAAAACATTAAACTGAAAACGTATAAAACTGTCATTCTCCCATTTATATTACATGGATGTGAAACACGGACTCTTACTTTGAGGGAGGGGAAAAGATTACTAGTATTTGAGAATAAACTTTTAAGAAAATTTGGACCAAAGGAAGGTGAACAGACAGGCAAATGGAGAAGACTACATAACAGTAAGCTACAGATATAATAAGAAAAGTTAAGTTTCGTAGACTTCGATGGATGGGACATGTGGCATAAATAGGGTATGAAAGAGGAGCATGAAATCTTCTTGTAGGAAAACTAGAAGGAAAATGCCCAGTTGGTAGAACAAGAATGAGGTGGGAGAATATCATTAACTATGATTTGAGAGTGGTAGATTATACAGAAGATGATTGGAAAACATTAGCTCAGAAGAGGGATGTATGGAGAGCTTATGTCCTTGTAGCCATGATCTACAGGTTTTATAGTGCCAGTAAGTTAGTTAGTTAAACTGAGAAATGGTTAATTGTGTGAATGTGTGAACTGATAGGATTGACAACAACAGTTGTTAAAAATGGAACAGGTCAGTGATCCCCAGATCCTATTGTATAGTCAACTATAGTCTGTAAGGGAGATTGAAAAGAAATTCACAATCAAACGTAAAAATTCCATACTGCTACTTGCTATGGTACTTTGGAAAACATTATTCATAGAACAATAATGTGGGTTTTTCTTGATAGTTTAAATATGATTAGAACAGGAACGGTGGAAATTCAATGATAAAACCAAGAACGATAAATTGAGTTTTCACCGTGTATTTTTATTATCTTTATATTAATGTTACTTTTTATCAATAGTTTAGCATTTAAATGTTTTGTGTCCTTTTGTTTTCCAGTCACCCCTATATTTGAAGAAGATGAGGACGAGGCAGAAACATCCGTACAAGATCTAAATATTGGAGGTAAGTTTAATATTTGTGAATATAAAAACACAAACATACAAATAAGAAATACGCTACAAGCCAGATGTTCAGGATAAGAATTTATAAAACTGGTGTCAACATTCTGGCAGTACCGATGCTCTGGTGTTGGCTCATCTTCTTTCGGAGATGAGTACCAGATTGTTTGTTCCAGGGTTAAGGTGACCGTTGTGGTATCTTGTGGTGATTGTCTATAAATGGTGGGAGCCACAAGCCTAAGGGCTGCAGTGGGATCACTTAATTACTACTGTACTTCAAGTGAAAGAAAGTACATGGACTACGAAGTAGTGCAAAACAGATGATTTTGAGTTTTTTTTATTTAGAATAGGGATAAATCTTATACACAGTACTGACACCTGAATGAGCAAGTCCTCGTGCTCAGTTACATATATACATTACAAAGGAAGAGAGAAAACAAAATATATAAATTTAGGAGACAGTTTCTAGACGTAAAATAAATTCTAACACATAAACAATTAAGAGATAATACACTACACTCCATGGCATGGCAGGGCTAGGAGGCCCTTGGCCTACCAACAGGCTGCTGGCCTTACATCCACATGCGTTAATCATCCAGCCAACATAGGGGTGACATGTGGTCACCATGTCGGGTCCCCCAGCTGTTATGCTGGTTTTCTCAACCTAAAGAAATAATACAAGGGGAAATAAAATAAAACAAAATAGAATATAATATATTAATATTTAATTTTAGGAAGTGATATTTTAAGGTTATTTTAATTATATTATTTTTAGTCTGATCATCTTACCTCAATATTGATGTTGATTTGTTCTTGGACATGTTTTTAAACAAGAACAAATCAACAACAATATTGAGGTAAGATGATCAGACTAAAAATAATATAATTAAAATAGAATATTTTAATACCAGGCTGAAGAATGTAATTAGGAAATAATAATATAAACAAAAATAGGTTACTGTTTATTTATCATTTTAAAATATAATAATTTTTCAGTTACTTACTTACTTACTCACTGGCACTATCGAACCCGTAGGTTCATGGCCGCGCGGACATAAGCTCTCCATACATCCCTATCCTGAGCTAATGCTTTCCAATCATTCCCTGTATAATCTACTTCCCTCAAATCATAGTTAATGTTGTTCTCCCACCTCATTCTTGGTCTACCAACTGGGCGTTTTCCCTCTGGCTTTCCTACAAGAAGCTTCCATGCACGTCTTTCATTCCCCATACGTGCAACATGTCCTGCCCATCGCAGTCTACGAGACTTAACTGTTCTTATTATATCTGGCTTCCTATAAAGACCATGTAGTTCATTGTTATGTAGTCTTCTCCATTCACCTGTCTGTTCATCTCTCTTTGGTCCAAAAATTTTCCTAAGAACTTTATTCTCAAATACTCGTAACCTCCTTTCCTCCCTTAAAGTAAGAGTCCATGTTTCGCACCCATATAATATAACTGGTAGAATAATAGTTTTATATATTTTCAGCTTAACGTTTTTTGAAAGGAGTTGGGACATCAAAAGTCTCTGCAATGCATAATAGCATGCATTTCCAGAATTGAGCCTATGCTTAATTTCTTTGTGCGTCTCATTCCTATTTGTGATTATTGTTCCTAGGTATTTGAATTCAGCCACTTCCTCAAAATTTCCCTCATTTGTCATTAGCCGTCCATCTCCATTATATACTGAATTTCTACCTGTGACCACATATTTAGTCTTACTGATATTTACTTCCAGTCCTAATTTCTTAGTGTTACTCAATAGTGTGTGCGTGTTGGCCTTTAGTATCTCCTCGCTATCGGCCAATAGTACTACATCATCAGCATAAACTAACAGCTTATTAATACCATTCAGTTTGTAAGCCTTCCTCATTCTCTAAAGATTTAATGGCATGCTCTAGTACAAAATTAAATAGTAGAGGAGATTAGTGCATCTCCTTGCTTCAACCCATTCTGGATTTCAAAAGTGTCTGAAAACTGTTTGCCTACACGCACCCTACTCGTTGAGCCATTTAGACACATTCGTATAAGTCTAACTAACTGTTTAGGAATTCCGAACTCCAGCAGGATACTATATAACTTCTCCCTCTTAATTGAATCATATGCTTTTTTGAAGTCTACATATATAGTTGATGTACAGTGCCATTATATTCCCATTTCTTTTCTAAAATCTGTCTTATACTAAAAATCTGATCTGTTGTAGACCTGTTTCTTTCTAAATGCACATTGATGATCTCCTAGAATGTCATCAATGTAGGGGAGTAAGTCTGCTTACTAATATATTTGTAAGAATTTTGTATGAAGTTGAAAGTAATGAGATGCCCCTGTAGTTGTTGCAATCAGTTTTATCTCCTTTCTTATAAATTGGTACGATAATTGATTCCTTCCATTCATCTGGAAGAGCTTCTTTTTCCCAAATCATACTAAGCAACCAGCATATCTTGTCCATCAATTTTTCTCCCCCTGATTTTATCAGTTCTGCTGGGATCTCATCTGAACCTGATGCTTTATACATCTTCAATTTTTCAATCGCCATTTCAACCTCTAATGCACTTGGCTCTGAGACTAGCATTTCTGCTGTCTGTAACTTATCCTCCTCAATGTCCTGTTCTGTATGTACATTTAATAGCTGATTAAAGTAACTTTTCCATCTATTTAATATACTCCTAGAATCTGCAATCATATCCCCATTTTCATTTCAAATTATGTTTGTTCTAGCCTGAAACCCTTTCTTCTCTATACTAATTCCCTGATATAATTCTCTAATGTTCCTATTTTTTGCATTCATTTCAAGATCATTAATCTTCTCTCTCAAATATTCCCTCTTTTTACTCTTTAGTAACTTAGTGGTTTCCCGTCTAATACTACCCAATTGCTCTAAATTTACCTGTTAATTAATTTAAATAAAAGTAAGTAAATATCCTCAACTCGTGTCCAATTCAGGGTCAGGTTGAGATTTGAGATGCGATGAAGCCCCCTTATATAGAGATCTATGAATGACAAGGGAGTCGGCTAATCATGCCTGATGCACCATCACAATTGCTTAATGAATGAAATTAAACCAAATGTATGAGATAAGTATGGAGAAATGTTGGAATAAAATTGTGGCAGGGGAAAACGGGAGAAAACCTGCCCAAGCTCCATTTCGTCCACCATGAAACCCACATGGAGTGACCGAGACTCGATCTCAGGACCCCAATGGTGAGAGGCAAGCATCTAATCACTTGTGCCTAATTAATTTAATTGCTTTCTTAAATCTGTCTGTGTTTAGTTTGCTCAGCTCTGGATTGGATCTAATTAATTGGGTCCTATGTTATCTACAATGTTGGTCATGCAGTTGTGTAGAATTTAGGAACATGTAGCAAAAAACCATGGAAACTTATCAATTAATTCTGTTTTAGTTCCTGGCCCTTCATGGAGGGATGACAACCAGCCTGGCCCTTCGTGGAGGGACGATAACGAGCCTGGTCCTTCCTGGAGGTTAGATGCACCGGAACCTTCAAGAACATCAATGATTTCAATCAGATCATCATCCCTGTCAACACCAGATGGACAGTTTAATAGGAGAAGTGCCTTGAACGTCCCCCTTAGAAGGAGATGTCACAGCCATCATGATAATAGTGGTAAGTTTAACATGTCTGTAAATATTGAGACTTGACGCTACAAGTCAGAAATGCAGGTGTTCAAATCCCGGTGGGGTAAGAATTTTGAAAACTGGCAGTACTAAGGCCTTGTGGTTGACTCATCCTCTAATGGAAATGAGTACCAGATGTTTGTTTCTGGGGTTAAATGCGACTATCATCTTGTGGAGATTGTTTTAATCTGCAAGGGCCTAGTGGGATCACTTTATTACTACTGTACTCCCAGCGAAAAAAAGTACCTGTGCACAGAACAGGTGGTGGTGAGTTTACATGCAGGTGGATTCCTCAAATACCATTGGTGACGATGATGTGGTACCATTGTACTACACATAACAAATTAGATTAGTTTCCTGCTATCAAGCAAGGTGATATCACACTAGTTTTAAATGTTATATCATCATGAACTTGTTTAGGTTTAGATCATATGAGCCTGTTCCTATGAGTCTATTTTAACTACTCATAACTTACATTAGTTTTATATGTTAGTTTTTAATTATGCTTATAGCACATTGCCAAACTATGTTTTCAATGTGTACAATACAAGCTAGACTCACATGGCATTCGGCTTAACCCCACTCCTTCTTGGGACTTTCTTTCTGTGGGAGTACAATCTATTGAATGCTTGTTTAATTTTTTTTTTATCACCCAACAATTTCTTTCAAATGAACCATTAGTTTGAGAATAAAATATTGTAATATAAAATATGTATGATAGCTGAACAGTAGTAAACAACCTTCTGCTGAGGATGACACTTGTCCCAAAACGCCTACAATGTTTTAATCTTGTAACAGTTGAAGAAATTGCAAACCAAGATATAATTTTAGGCTGAACTATATTTTTTCCTCACTATGCTATGCAATACAATAGTCATACGACTCTGTTGCACTATTTACTTTTTCAATTTCTACTAACTTTATATTTTATAATAATTCCTTTTTTTTTTTTTTTTACAATTCCTATACATTTATCTCTGAATCATTTCTTGTTAGTTCTACAGAACTCCATTGTACATATGCAAGGTTTTGTCAACAATGCTAGGACCAACCTTCACATTAAGAAATTATACTAGTTTTTTTTACTTTTTTACATTAAGAAGGGATAAGTTAGTGTACACTATATTAGTTTATTGAAATACTATGTAAATGATTGAGTTGGTGTTTACGTGATGAAAATCCATATTTATTAATTAAATAAAAATATATTAATTAAATAAAAATATATTTAATATTGAGTTGGTGTTTACTTGATGAAAATCCATATTTATTAATTAAATAAAAATATATTTAATATTGAGTTGGTGTTTACTTGATGAAAATCCATATTTATTAATTAAATAAAATATATTAATTAAATAAAAATATATTTAATATTGAGTTGGTGTTTACTTGATGAAAATCCATATTTATTAATTAAATAAAAATATATTTAATATAACTGGGAAAATAACAGTTTATCTATTTTCAGTTAATGTTTTTTTAAAGGAGTTGGGATGACAATGGTTCCTGTATGCAAAATAGCCTGCATGTTTAATTTCTTTGTGCATATAATTCCTATTTGTATGTATTGTTCCTAGGTACTTATTGTATATTAGGAAACAAAAGTTGATTTTGTATCAAGTCTTGAATGATGTAATGGATTGAACCAGAGGTCCAGGGTTTGAGACTTGGTTCAAATAATAACTTTTCTTTCAAAAATAATTTTGAACTTCATTTTTTTGGTGTAGGGAGAAATTTGAAGATACGGCAATTAAGTGTAGAGACCTTTACATTAAAGTCTAATTTAACATTTATAATAATTTTTACATTTTAAATTGTTCTACATGATTGGTGATGTGTTTCAGATCGCATAGAGAACGAGCGCCGCCTGCTGCCCCATGCTTCTGTGGGTAAGTTCAACATGTTGTATATCTAGAAACTTAAAAAATCATATATCCAGAAACAAGGTTGTAATTCCAATTGGGGCTGTTCCCGTGAAAAATGTCTTTATATAATGTCTAACAATATTGACATGTTAGTTGAAATCGATGAGAAATTGGCTTCTGGTAACAGAATTGAACAAAATTATAACTTCCATCTAATAAAATCAACATAAGACTTTACAAAACAATAATTTAACCTATTGTGGTATACGGTAGCAAAACTGGATACTAATAGAAAAACCTATAGCATGTGTGATTATATGGTGATTTTAGGTTACTTATAGCTCAGATTCTCACTTCATTTTAAGGCATTTCTCACTTTTTTTTTGGAATTATTCACATACTGCAACAATAAATTGTATTTTTATTTTAATTTATGTGGCATAGATGGTGAGAATAACAAGTGAACTAGCAGTAATTCAATGCTAAGTGAAAGTTTTCAGCAGTTTAATCCATCTATTAGAGTTGACATTAAAAAATACAACTTATTTTGTGAATAAGGATTGTTTAACTTAATTTCAGTGTAAACACTCTTTACATTAAGGTCTAATTTAACATTTCTAATATTTATCTGACTAGTGGGCTTGAGTTCAATACCCACAGGTTATATTAATTGTAAAATTTTCAATCTCGGAGAGGTGGTGGTGAACAATTTTTAATCACCAGATTCCTGCATTAAATTGAAAACTTCTCTGCAGTGCATATGTTGAGAACATGTGATACTGTTGGAAGTGATTCGTCCATCAGATGTTGGTGCTATTCGATATGTGCTTCTCCCTTCTCTTCATCTTCATGTGTCATACAACACACTACACTACACTCCTCTCTGTACACAATACTAGAACACATTAATGCCATCTGTCTGTCCACTGTGCATGTAAAGTGCAGTGGGTGGCATTTTAAATTACTGAACTCATTGTTGATCTGTTTCTGTGCCTTTTTCAGGTCTTCTGGACATACCGAATGCGAGAGACATTGAAGCGATGAGAAGTAAGTTAAATATTATATATATCTAGAAACTTAAAAACGTAACAATATCATTTCAAATTTAATAGATGACCAGAACAAGGTTGTAACCCTCCAAAGGAATTAAACTATTGAAGTTGTTCTCATAAAAGAATATATATATATATAATGTTTGTTAACACTCTAGCAATTATAATTTTTTTGGAACCAAGCTTTGAATATAGCATCCGATTAAAAAAAAGTAAGGTCATTAGGTGTAGGAATTCACCAGAAATTAAAAAAATTGTTATAACAGCTGGAATGTTTTACTTTTTGCAATGAAACTCTGCATATACTATTACAATAAAACAAGGAAAGTATTTTCAAAAAATCACCAAAATGTGGCCATTAAAAAAATGGAGGTTTACTTGAAACCTTAAATTTAAAAGGTCACTCTTTGTTTTTCATGCAGTCTTAACACATTTAAGAGATGTCAATTGTGAATGAAGGTAACATCTCTGTGAAAATTGTACAAAATATGAGGTGAGGTGTAAAATATGATTCATTTAATGATTATTGAATATTTAATTTTGTTTTCCAGTCACTGAATTGTTACATATGTGCTTCTTTCCAGGAATGAGAGACGACCATCTACGAATTGAGGCTGAAGATCAGGAGGCACACGAAAGAGCGCAGATAGAAGCTGGTGAAGGCAGAGGTAAGATGTGGATTCATCATTTAACATCTTGTGTCAATATCTGACTTAAGTTCCAGTTTTAATGTAAACAATGCATTATCTATTGTCTATTAGTGATTTTACCTTTAAGGCTAGGGGACCCATCATGGTGACCACTTGTCACCCTATACTGGCAGCATGATCGTCTACCTCCATGAATAACACATGTGGATGTGAGGCTAGCAGCCGGCTGGTAGGTCAGGAGCCTTCTAGCCTGCCACATCATAGAGCTTTTTTAGTTCAGTTTTGGCACACAACTCAAGTAAGTATTTTATGGAATGCTATCTCAAAGCCTCTGAGGAAACCCTTTTATTCCATCTAAGCCCTTTGTGCACAGTATAGTTGAGTTTTATCATCTCACAATTAATTTAATTTGATACCTGGCTGTTTGTTCTTTTTTCCAGATCCTGAAGAACGACGTCATTTCACAGCCCTACGTGTTGTCCAATACGTGATCAACAAGCTGTGTCAACTAGTGGAACTCCTAACATTTTAAAATCAGGAAGTTACATTATGAGGTTTATTTAATATTTGAGTTTGTATTTTTTAACATTCTTACCTCATATGTTTATTTGGTTGGACGATCGTTTCAAAGGTATTGCTCCATCTTCAGCTTGTCACAAACTGTTTTATTTTCTTTTCTTCAAGATCTATGTTCCAAGGAACTTGGGAATGAGGCTCCTTTCTCCAGGAATTTCAAAGTTCATAATTTTCTTCTTGTTCTTCTGTATATAGATTTCTTCCTATATTGTGGTATTTTATAACTGTTTTAATAATTTTTTTTTAATCTATTTTGTGTTCTTCTGTCCAAAAATAAGCTGCTACTGCAGATTTTTCCACTTCTCCCTTTTTTAAATTTCTTATGTGTTCTTTAGTTTTAATGTTTAAATTTCTCTTTGTTTTCCGTATGAAAACTTTTTCCAAAATCTGCACATTTTATTTGATTATTCCTGATTTTTTATTATCTTCAATTTTTTCATTCTTGTTGCTTTTCATAAGTTTTTTAAACTATAATCATTCTTTGGCGCTAATTTGATGTTAAATTTTCCAAAACATTTTTGGAATTTATTGTTTTGCCCCGGGTGATATGTAAATTTCTTGTATCTCCTTTCCTTGGCTTTCTATCTGAAGAGCGCTTTCATTTCTCAATTTCTGTTTTTCGAATTCAGCATTTAACAGAAAGAAACACACACAGATAACTACATCAAATCAAGATAGAAAAACCAAAGGAAAGGAGATACAAGAAATTTACATATTACCCTTGGGCACATAATAAATTCCAAAACTTTTTTTGGAAAATTCAACAACAAATTAGCACCAAAGAATGATTATAGTTTGAAGAACAAGGAGAAAATTATGAAGTTTGAAAATTCCCGGAGAAAGGAGCCTTGGTACACAGATCCAGAGCCAACAACTTGAAGAAAAGAAAAAAAACCAGTTTGCGACAAGCTGAAGATGGAGCAATAGCTTTAAAACAATCGTCCAACAAAATAAACATATGAGGTAAGAATGTTAAAAAAATGAAAACCAAATATTAAACAAATAAAACACAGAGAGACGGCAAATCCATCGCCTGCATATTAAACAAAATAAAACACAGAGAGCAGGCAATTCCATCGCCTGCATATTAAACAAATAAAACACTGAGAGCCGGCAATTCCATCGCCTGCATATTAAACAAATAAAACACTGAGAGCGGCAATTCCATCGCCTGCATATTAAACAAATAAAACACTGAGAGCCGGCAATCCATCGCCTGCATATTAAACAAATAAAACACTGAGAGCCGGCAATTCCATCGCCCTGCTTGGTAAAAGTAACAAATACAATTTTGATGTCATGTTAATTAACATGTTTCATTCAGAATGGATTTGGTTTTTATTTTAGAAAGAAAAATTAACGCTCGGACTGGGATTTGAGAGATCCGGGTTCGAATCCTGGTCCGAGAATTAACTTTCTTTGTAAAATAAAAATAAATAAAACACTGAGAGCCGGCAATTCCAACGCCTGCTGATAAAAGCAAACAAATTCAATTTTGATGTCACGTTTCAATCAAAATTGGATTGGTTTTTATTTTAGAAGGAAAATTAACGCTCGGACTGGGATTTGAGAGATCTAGGTTCGAATCCCGGTCCGAGAAGAATTAAGTTTTCTTTCTAAAATAAAAAGAAATAAAACACTGAGAGCTGGCAATTCCATCGCCTGCTTTGATAAAAACAAACAAATTCAATTTTGATGTCATGTTTGATTCAGAATTGTATTTGGTTTTTATTTTAGAAAGAAAAATTAACGCTCGGACTGGGATTTCAGAGATCCGGGTTCAAATACCGATCCGAGAATTAACTTTTCTTTCTAAAATAAAATGAAATAAAACACTGAGAGCCGGCAATTCCAACGCCTGCTTGATAAAAGCAAACAAATTCAATTTTGATGTCACGTTTCAATCAAAATTGGATTTGGTTTTATTTTAGAAAGAAAAATTAATGCTCAGACTGGGATTTGAGAGATCCGGGTTCAAATCCCAATCCGAAAATTACTTTTGGTTTCTAAAATAAAAAGAAATAAAACACTGAGAGCTGGCAATTCCATCGCCTGCTTGATAAAGCAAACAAATTCAATTTTGATGTCCGTTTCAATCAAAAATTGGATTGGTTTTTATTTTAGAAAGAAAAATTAACGCTCGGACTGGGATTTGAGAGATCCGGGTTCGAATCCCGGTGCGAGAATTAACTTTTCTTCCTAAAATAAAAAGAAATAAAACACTGAGAGCTGGCAATTCCATCGCCTGCTTGATAAAAGCAAACAAATTCAATTTTGATGTCATGTTGATTCAGAATTGTATTTGGTTTTTTTTTTTAGAAAGAAAAATTAACGCTCGGACTGGGATTTCAGAGATCCGGGTTCAAATACCGATCCGAGAATTAACTTTTCTTTCTAAAATAAAATGAAATAAACACTGAGAGCCGGCAATTCCAACGCCTGCTTGATAAAAGCAAACAAATTCAATTTTGATGTCACGTTTCAATCAAAATTGGATTTGGTTTTTATTTTAGAAAGAAAATTAATGCTCAGACTGGGATTTGAGAGATCCGGGTTCAAATCCCAGTCCGAAAATTAACTTTTGTTTTCTAAAATAAAAAGAAATAAAACACTGAGAGCTGGCAATTCCATCGCCTGCTTGATAAAAGCAAACAAATTCAATTTTGATGTCACGTTTCAATCAAATTGGATTTGGTTTTTATTTTAGAAAGAAAAATTAACGCTCGGACTGGGATTTGAGAGATCCGGGTTCGAATCCTGGTCCGAGAATTAACTTTTCTTTGTAAAAAAAAATAAATAAAACACTGAGAGCCGGCAATTCCAACGCCTGCTTGATAAAAGCAAACAAATTCAATTTTTGATGTCACGTTTTCAATCAAATTGGATTTGGTTTTTATTTTAGAAGGAAAATTAACGCTCGGACTGGGATTTGAGAGATCCGGGTTTCGAATCCCGGTCCGAGATTAACTTTTCTTTGTAAAATAAAAAGAAATAAAACACTGAGAGCTGGCAATTCCATCGCCTGCTTGATAAAAGCAAACAAATTCAATTTTGATGTCACGTTTCAATCAAAATTGGATTTGGTTTTTATTTAGAAAGAAAAATTAACACTCGGACTGGGATTTGAGAGATCCGGGTTCGAATCCCGGTCCGAGAATTAACTTTTCTTTGTAAAATAAAAATAAATAAAACACTGAGAGCCGGCAATTCCAACGCCTGCTTGATAAAAGCAAACAATTCAATGTTGATGTCACGTTTCAATCAAAATTGGATTTGGTTTTATTTTAGAAAGAAAAATTAATGCTCAGACTGGGATTTGAGAGATCCGGGTTCGAATTCCCAATCCGAGAATTAACTTTTGTTTCTAAAATAAAAAGAAATAAAACACTGAGAGCTGGCAATTCCATCGCCTGCTTGATAAAAGCAAAAAAATTCAATTTTGATGGCATGTTTCATTCAGAATTGGATTTGGTTTTTTTTTTTAGAAAGAAAAATTAACGCTCGGACTGGGATTTGAGAGATCCGGGTTCGAATCCCGGTCTGAGAATTAACTTTTCTTTGTAAAATAAAAAGAAATAAACACTGAGAGCTGGCAATTCCATCGCCTGCGATAAAAGCAAACAAATTCAATTTTGATGGCATGTTTCATTCAAATTGGATTTGGTTTTTATTTTAGAAAGAAAAATTAAGCTCGAACTGTGATTTTGAGAGATCCGGGTTCGAATCCCGGTCCGAGAATTAACTTTTCTTTGTAAAATAAAAAGAAATAAAACATGAGAGCTGGCAATTCCATCGCCTGCTTGATAAAAGCAAACAAATTCAATTTTGCATTGGCATGTTTCATTCAGAATTGGATTTGTTTTTATTTTAGAAAGAAAAATTAACGCTCGGACTGTGATTTGGAGATCCGGGTTCGAATCCGGTCCGAAATTAACTTTCTTTGTAAAATAAAAAAATAAAACATGAGAGCTGCATCAATCGCCTGCTTATAAAGCAACAAGTACATTTTGAATGACTTCTTTATATCACTCGATCTGACAATAAAAAAAAGACCAAGATCACACAACCCATTAGGTCAAATAGGACACTACCACATCCTGGATAAGATAAAAAACCACTCCTAGTCCAAGGCTTGGCATGCTGACCTTGCCCAAAAGCATGAGAATATAAGGTGAGTCCGCCGGCTATGCACCCAAGAGTCGATGAAATGGACTACTATTACGAACACAGGCATACACTCACGTATGTTCCTGAAATCGCTACATCGAATGCGGAAAGAAGGGTGACTCCGCAGCTATTTCAGGGCCGTCAAAGGAATACCAATATTTAGTAAATTCACTCCACTCTGACAGGCAATGCCAGAGTGGCCCTTGTTGCACCAGTAACTTCAAAACCCCCAATCTTTTCAAATTTATGCCGGTGAGCGGGTACTAAAACCATATCCCCCCTTCCTGAATCACTCCGGAGTGATAACACAACAACACACACACATTGAACCAGCTCCCGCCGTCTCCATCTTTAACAACATATCTTAGACTTTTTTCCAAATTAACAGGGCTAAAACCTAAGCCGGGAACCCGCAGAGTCTAATAAGCTTTAGTCTCCCAAAGGGTGTTGTCGCCGCAGTCGGGCTTCATTCAACTAATACACGGATAGATAGGCATACCCTTTAATTAAATTAATTATTTTTAATTTTTGGGGTTAATTGACTCAGTTTTCGTCGACCTTGCCAGCATCACCTAAATTGGCCCACATGCATTCTGCATGTCCATCTGTTTGCTCTTTCAGTGGTGACAATTGTACTTATTTATGCAACTGCAAATTATTTAGATTTAATTTAAATTGTAATAAAGAACATTTTTATAACAACAATTTTTAATAAAGTTTTGGGAGTAATTGAACGCTGAGTTGAAAAGGAAAAATTCCAAGTCCCTACTTTTGAGAAACTTTAAAAAAAAACCACGTAACTTCTTCAGTTGATTGATGTATTACTTGTGTGTGTTTCCTTCCTATAATGCGGATTCTATTTCTTTTTCCTCTTTTGTGTTTTTCTTCATTATAGCAATAACAACCTCACATATCACCCCAAATTTGAACATCAGCGATTTCTTTGGTTGCTTTACTTCAAATCACTCATAGTAAGTTAGTCAAAAAGGAGATAATGGGCTACCCATGATAGGCCAAGACTGCTGTTTTAGATTTATATATATGTAAAAAAAACATTTCATTGATGCACATTAAGTTAATTTCAAATTCTTCATTGCTTTCCGTCATGTTGTATTCAATTAACCAATTTTTCAAAATTTTTAAAGTTCTTCTTTTGGGACCTCATGAACAATGCCAACATCAAAGGAAACCAGTCTATCTGCCGATTCGATTGTATCTTTTTTACCTTTCTACCAGTTGGAGAGAATTTTCAATGATACATTTTCACAATTCTTCTTCCGTTGTATCACGCTAGCCTTTTGAATTTGTATGTGGAGAACCTATATTATTATGATTGGCTCATTTTATTTCCTGTTTGAGGTACTTTAGGTAGACCATGATATTGGGGTTTCTGGGGTTGCTATTTTAATTTGATTTTTCTTTTTCATTAAAATTTTTTTGATGACTCTACCTTTTGATGATTTGTGGAAAAGGGTCAATCTGATATCCTTCTCCATTTAAAGTTCTCATTCTGTTTCTGAAACTCGTATCTAAAATAACTATTGCTCCCCTTATCATTTTGTGTAACCACATTTTTACTGTTTAATTCGTGAAAGATCAAAACCATCTTCGCTAGGTTTACCGACAGGCCACATGGCCTAACGAAATTGTTCATGATGATGATGATGATTTTTTTTAAATATTTTCATTCTTCTTGGCATCTTCTGTTTTTGGATTTTTCTAAAATCTCTCACATTCTTTCATATAATTATTTGATTTTCATTTCTACATCCAAAAATTGCAGTTTCAATCTCACTATGCATTCTTCTTATTATTTGATACTGCAGTTTCAGACCTCTTTCCAGTAGTTGGTTTTTCTGCTTATTGAAGGTTTTTTTGAAAAATTTTACAGGCTCTCTGGTTTTTCAATTTTAATTTTTTATTTTTTTCGTGTATGATTTTTTCTTTCCTTGATTTTTGGGTTAATTTTTAAATTTCTTTTTAAATCTTCTACTCATTTTATAGTTTATATGTTGTAAAAGTTTTTTTTTTTAAGTTCCCACATGATTTTTCCTAATATTGAAGTTTATAGTAATAAATAAATTTCCATATCTAAGTAGTAAGTTCTTTTCAATTTGAGTAATTTCTCTTCCAATGTTTATGTTTCTTGTTTTTTGTCTCTTTATGGCTTTCCTATGAATTTAGGTGTTTGATAAATTTAAGCATTGTTATAATGTAATATCACCCGGTTTGTTTTTATTTTCTTTTAATTGAAAACCTTTTAATTTCACTTTTAATTGGAAACAATTTTATAAACCGTGAAAGTAGGAGCTGCCACTTGTTGGTTCTTATTTGTAAAAATCAATTTTGTGTTTTCCTTCTGTAACTTGATTGTCAGAATATTTTAAACATAGGAAAGGTTAAAAAAGATGAAAGTTGAACTGGGCAGATAGAATGGTTTTTCGCTAGCATTGTTCACGAGTGTCCAAAAACAAGAAACTTAAAAATTTTGAAAAAACTGGCTACTGAAAACATCTTGAGAAGGAAACAACTTGAAGATAGTTGAAATTAACTGAAATGTGCATCAATGAAATGTTTTTTTCTACATATAACGAAAATGTCTAAAACAAAAGTCGGACTATCAATGGGTAGCCCATTACTCCTTTTTTGGCTAATTATTATGAGTGATTTTGAAATCAGCAACCAAAGCACATCCCTGATGTTCAAATTTTGGGATAATATGTTGATGATGTTATTGCTATGTAAAGAAAACACATAAAAGCGGCTTTAAAACTCTAATTTGCAGAAGAAACAAACATGAGGTGGAAGTTAAAAAAAATAACAAATTCAAATAATAATTAATTTCTTTCTTGTAGAGCAAAGTATACATAATAGGCCGACTACCGTACGTGATATAGCTGTTGGTTAATTCGTAGATGTGGCACTTAATATGTGATGGTAAAATTCCTGGTACTGTAAAATATTTTGATTTTACAACATTATCAATTTTCTGATATTAGAGGAAAATTGGGTTTTCTATTCCCCTAATGTGGTAAGAGGGAAAATTCTGGAGATTCTTTGTTATTTAAACTCAACGCTAACTTTACTGCAAGCAAAAAGTCAGAGTTTCATACAACGATGTTTCGAAGCGATTTACAATTTGTATATCTTAACTCTTAAATAAAGGGAGTTTCATCCCTCTAAACTCAGTGATTCAATTGTTAAGAATTTCCATCTATCAGAAAAATGAAAAAATCGAGATTTATTTTTAGTAAATAACTTATTCACTTTAATGTTAAATTGTGCATAATATTTTCAGAACTAAATTATTAGTTATTGTAATTTTATTACTTACTCTTTATTTTCAGCTTAACTCTTCACCATTTGGGCCCAACGAAGAAATAAAAAAAAAGCAAGCAGAATCATTTAATTCTAATTGGACTTTGTGTTCCATCAGTAGAGCGGTGAAAAATTTCAGTGAGTTCCGTCCGCATGACTGTGCTCTTCTGGTTGCGTGACCATATATTTTATGATAGGGATGTCAAACCCTATGCCCAACTCCCGTTCCTGGAGGACCGATGTTTTCGGTCAGGGTTGTCTCCCTTGTTAGCCATCCTGAATTTCAAGCGTTCTTGACAGAGTTAAAAGCAAGTCATTTGAGGAAAATTTTAAGAGTGACGATGTCAACTTGAATTAGTTTGATGAGTGAATATAAAAAATACAGTGTTGAAATTTTTTTTGTTTTTTTTATTTTTGTAATTATTTTTGTAATTATTGTGATCGATTAAAATAAATTAAAGTAGATTTACATATCCTTTTTTAAAAGAAATCCTCTTGTGTTTCT